>OY757012.1:27043833-27428833 GCA_963580285.1 Lucinisca nassula
CCATACTGACAGTCAAAATAAACTAATGAGTGGACTGACGGAGGGGCGTTGTGTCAATGTTGGTTCGACGTCATGCCATCGACACCCAATCCAACTCACTTCATTGTCACATGACCGTGGGCATGAGAGAGAGAGAGAGGGAGACAGACAGAGAGAGAGAGAGAAAGAGAGAGAGAGAGAGGTTTGACTGATAAACTGACAGTAGACAGACAGACGACACACAGACCGACTGAATGAATGACTGACTAACAGACGAACGGACGGACTGTTAGACAGACAAATAAACATACTGACAGTCGAAAAAATACAATTACCAATGAGTGGACTTACAGACGGGCGTCGAATCAACGTTGGCTCGACGTCATGCCGTCGACAACCACTCCAACTCACTTCAATGGCACATGACCGTTGAGATGGTTTGACTGATCCCTGTATCCAAGAAGCCCATAACCCTTTTTGAACCAAATGGAATCTTCCTCCTTATATATAGCAGGAGTCATTTTCAAAATTAAGGGATGTCAGGTTGTGTTTTCTTCAAAATTTATTTGGAAAATGGCCGAACTTTTTGCAAACAGTGTAGGCCCTGATCTGGGCCCGCACTGTTTGTCACTTACCCCTTTTGGGGTTTCCGGTACCAAATGGGTTAATGTAGACCTAAGGGCTGGGCAGGTTGAACCAATCTACAAATCTACCAGGTTTTACTGTAAAATCTTGCACTTGCGAAGGAGTTGTTTAACATTCTTATGCTCTGAAAGGGTGTTCTACGTTTGTTTAGAATTTAATGTTCCAATCCCACTAAGTCTTGATGGGCCCGAGCACTATGCAAATGACATTTTATTGGGCAACGCCGTGTTATCGCCAACGAAACGTTGTGACGTTTCATCGACGTTGCAATGTCAAATTCAATTCATTGCTTTGAGGTTGGTTTGATGTAGACACGACGTTGTTGTTACGCTACATGTCCGTTGACGTAGAGTCGTTTAATGACAAACTGTAATTTACATTTGCCTGCGCTCGCTAATTGTCGGTGCGCTAAGAGAGAGAGAGAGAGAGAGACATAGAGAGAGAGAGAGAGAGAGAGAGAGAGAGAGAGAGGGAGAGGGCTGTTGGGTCGTATGTTCAATATATCATTTTCGTAATGCGAAATTTCACATCTGGCAGCATATCGGTGTTTCTCCCAATATCTTACATTAGAATTCCCCAAAAGTTTAAAAGAATTCCACTGTTTTACGCTGTAATTAACACTTTATCTGTTCCACTGCCTTTGAAGAAATACCGACAGATGACGGCCAGGGCGTTTCCCGTTCTATTTTTAGAACCGGAAGTACGTCACGAAAAAAGCTCCTATAAGGAGGTTTTAGGAATTCCGTTTATGACGTCATTCTTGCGCATGCGCAAAGCACTGGCCGTCAATAGAAACGGCCATCGCTATTCAAATGTATTGGCGGAACTTAAATACTAACAATACTCAGACATTTTGAGAGAAAATATACCCGTTGACATTGAAATAATGGCTCGAGAAGGAAAGCATTATGTTTTGCTTTTATTCCTGAAATTCATTTATCCTGGATCTGTTTTAATTGACGAAAATCTCTTCGTGAATGACCAATGTCATTGGCTTGAGATACCGTTATTCACGAAAGCTTACTTACAAAATAACTTTTTCGTCTTATTCGCTAGCACATACGGACATATCTATCTATCTATCTATCTATCTATCTATCTATCTATCTATCTATCTATCTATCTATCTATCTATCTATCTATCTATCTATCTATCTATCTATCTATCTATCTATCTATCTATCTATCTATCTATCTATCTATCTATCTATCTATCTATCTATCTATCTATCTATCTATCTATCTATCTATCTATCTATCTATCTATCTATCTATCTATCTATCTATCTGTCCAACGATCTGCCTAGAAGTGCACTTAAAAATGTCCATCGATCTGTCTACATATGCAATTTTAATAAATTGAAGACGCCTGTTTTATTTCTAGCGATCATCATGTACAATTAAATACATTGGAACTGATAAACACGATCTGACAGAAAGCCTGGGGCTTATAAATATCATCACCTAAAACAAACTGATTTACGTTACATTTGGGTGATATATGAGTCATAATATGACTGAACATTTTAAGTAAATCGGTTGTGATTGAGACAGACAGACAGATGACAGACAAACAACCAGACAAACAGACAGACGGACAGGCAGTCAAATTGACTGACTAACAGACAAACGGACGGACAGTTAGACAGATAAATAAACATACTGACAGTCGAAATAAACTAATGTGTGGACTGACAGATGGGCTTCGAGTCAACGCTGGTTCGACGATATGCCGTCGACACCCACTCCAACTCACTTCATTGAGAGAGAGAGAAAGAGAGAGAGAGAGAGAGAGAGAGAGAGAGAGAGAGAGAGAGAGAGAGAGAGAGGTTTGACTGACAATCTGACAGTCGACAGATAGACGACAGACTGAATGGACGACTAACAGACGAACGGACGGACAGTTAGACAGACAAATAAATATTAAGTCGAAAAAAAAAACTAATTGGCTTGACGTTTTGCAAACCGTGTAGGCCCTGATCAGACGCCGCGTTCTGTGGCGTCTGATCTGGGCCTGCATTGTTTGCCAGTGTACCCGTTTTGGGGTTTCTGGTACCAAATGGATTAATGTAAGGGCAGGGCAGGTTGAACAAATCTACAAATCTATCAGATTTTACTGTAAAATCTTGCAATTGCGAAGGAGTATTTCATTCTCATGCACTGAAAGGGTTTTCTACGTTTGTTTTGAATTTAATGTTCCAATCCCACTGAGTCTTGATGGGTCCGAGAACTGGGCAAATGACATTTTATTAAGCAACGCCGTATTATCGCCTACGCAACGTTCTGACGTTTCATCGACGTTGCAAAGTCAAATTCAGTGCATCGCTTTGATGTTGGTTTGATGTAGACACGACGTTGTTGACACGTTACATGTCGGTTGACATGAAGTAATTTAACGACAAATTGTAATTTACGTTTACCTATGCTCGATAATTGCTGGTATGCTGAGAGAGAGAGAGAGAGAGAGAGAGAGAGAGAGAGAGAGAGAGAGAGAGAGAGAGAGAGAGAGAGAGAGAGAGAGAGAGAGAGAGAGCAACATGTAGGCCGGGACCCGGTTTGGTTGTAAGTACAATATATCTTTAAGAGCAGTTAACTAAAAATAACATTTGGGATTTGCCATTATGAAAACACGCCTATGCGATTTTGAACAACCAAACCCTACTTTTATTCAGTAAAACTGGGGTTTACAGGGTTAAACATTATTTTTCTTATTTCTGCTCAAAAACATAGATTATGGGTTCTGGATAGAACCGCCTCGTCGATGTGGTAACCGCCCCGTCGAGGCAGTTCTATCGAGTCCCCGCAATCTATGTTTTGAGCAGAAATAAGAAAAATATCACAATTTTTCATCTGAAAATTTCCATTTTTATGGCCGAAAAAAACTGATAATGGCAGCATATCAGCGATTCTCCCATTTTCTTACATTAGAATTCGCCAAAAGTTTAAAAGAATTCCACTGTTTTACGATGTAATTAACACTTTATCTGTCCCACTGCCTTGAAGCAATACGACATTTGACGGCCAGGGCTTTTCCCGTTCTATTTTTAGAACCGGAAGTGCGTCACGAAAAAAGCTCCTATTTGAAAGGCGGGGGTGGGGGTGGTGGTTAAGGGGCTCAAAATTAATTAGACGTGTTTTCGTGATGGAATAGAGAAACCCGAAGGCTCTTATTAATTAATCAATCAATCAATCAATCAATCTTGCAAAGATGATATTGTTTTAAAGAGTATGTTGGTATAAAAAATGTACATACCCACTCGAAACAGCTCACAACAACGACGCCAAATTCATTTTGGCAATTTCGTCATTTACAGAAAGAATGACCTGTCTAGTAAAAGCGTAGCC
Organism: Lucinisca nassula; assembly: GCA_963580285.1. Taxonomy (NCBI): domain Eukaryota; kingdom Metazoa; phylum Mollusca; class Bivalvia; order Lucinida; family Lucinidae; genus Lucinisca; species Lucinisca nassula. The sequence goes on from OY757012.1 coordinate 27,047,803, forward strand.
TGATTGAAATCCATCAAAAAAAAAAAAAAAAAAAAATCGGCACAAACGAAACTTATTTTCTGTTTTGCGACTTATTTCCAGTGATTATTTGTTATAATGACCATTGATTTCAGTAATTATCGATTTTGAATATCTTCGTAAAACACATGGCCAAACAGATGGCTGATGTTACGTAATACATGGGGTAGGAAAAATGACAGATATAAACAAAAGTAAACTGATAGGTATGTTAGCGGATTAGATTATGAAGAGCAGAACTCGCTGTTGACGTAAAAAGAAACGGAAAAATAAATATTTGTGTTGTGCTCGAAGACGGATTATATGTTACATTTTTTGTTGTTGTGTTTTGTTTTTGTTTTTTGTTTTTTCAATTGGTTTAGAGTTTAACAACTCGAGCCGGTCACTTTACTTAATCGGTGCGCGGAAAAAGTCACCGGAAAAAAAGTCACGGAAATAAGATTTTTATCGTTAATAATCCGGTTACCCTAAAGTGCGAAAAGGACTCCTTTTCGCGAAAAGGAGTCCTTTTCGCGAAAAGGACTTAACCTAAAATGCGAAAAGGACTTTTTTTATACGAAAAGGACAATTACTGTTAGCGAAAAGGACTGCTCTATACTTGGTTGCGGACGAGATAGGACATGAAAGTTCATGTAGTTATCTCTTTCATTAAAATGAATAGGTTTTTTATTAATTTTATTTTGATGATGTTCCTTGCATTTGGATTGATTTTGGGTTTAACGGCAACGTCAACAATATTTAGGACATTTTGGAGACGTTGCTTCCAATTTTGTGGGACTTGTACCGGACATTGAGATGAAATGACATCTAATGCCCTGCTGCCAAATGAGACTAAAACGGTTTATACAAAATTATACAAAGCCTCTGTAAGCCGTTTACCAGTACACATGTGCGCGGTCGCTTTCAGCTCTGCGTGGAAGCATCGTGAAGCCCAAATTATTTCTTAAAGCCCCAATAGGTTGTGGATACTCGTTAGAACGCAAGGCCAACGCAGTTCTAACGAGCATCCACGACCTATGATTGCAGTAAAAATAATAAAAATACCACGCATTTTGATCAGAAAAGTAGCCATTTCGGAGATATCGAAAATGCACTATGTCGCACGGAGTGTTATCGTAAACCCCACTTTATATAGAGAAAACTGGGTTTACCGGAGTATTCGATATTTTTCTTATTTCTGCTCCAAGACATGGGTTGTGGGTACTCCTTAGAACGCGGTTCAAATGAGCACCCACGACCTATTAGAGCAGTAAAAATAAGAAAAAATACCACGCATTTTCATCAGAAAGGTAGCCATTTTTGAGATGTGAAAAATGCACTATGTCGCACGGGTGTGTTAGCGTATGAGATATTAAATATTCATAAAATAAATAAATCATCACGAAAACACGCCTATATAATTTTGACCCCCTTGAACCCCACTTTTATATAGTAAAACCGATGTTTACAGGGATATACCTTATTTTTCTTATTTCTGCTCTAAAATATAGATTGTGAGTACTCGTTAGAACCGCCTCGATGAGACGGTTCTAATAAGTACCCACAATCTATATTTGTATATTGAAAAGACTATCGGTCTCTTCCTTCTCTCGTCTTTACGTCTCTCTCTCTCTCTCTCTCTCTCTCTCTCTCTCTCTCTCTCTGCGACTGTCTTTCTGTCTCTCTCGGCCTTTTGATTGCAGATCAAAAGAAATATCTTCGCAGACAAACTTCGTACAGGTAGATTATAATCCGATGGACATCGTTACTTAATTGGATTAACGATGTAGTTAAGTTCTTTATAGTTGAAAAAGAGAGACCTTCAAAGAAACACAAATTAAAGGTACATACCGCTCTCCTTTGTCTTCAAAAGATAAATGAGCAATTTTATTGTAAAAATTGTGACAATAATAAAAAAACCCTGATAAGTGCCAAGTTTCTTCGCGGCGAGTTAGTTCTATCGAGTAACCATAATCTATTTTTTGAACAGAAATAAACATAATGTATACCCCTAAACCTCATTTTTTACCAGTTTATGGTTTCAAAATTATAAAGGCGTGTTTTTGCGATGTAAGTGCTCTTTAGAATTCACTAACTAAGGCGGTTCTAACGAGTACCCTTAACTTCGCGAATTGAATATTTCGAGAAGTTAGTCTCTCGCTCTGTCCAGTCCTCGTATTTCAGTCGTTTTATATAGTTGCGTATGTTTAATTCTCTCTCTCTCTCTCTCTCTCTCTCTCTCTCTCTCTGACTATACTATCTGTCTCGCCCCCGCCTATCGGGGCTTGCAAAAATAGATTGAGCTGCATGGTGCTTCCACGCAGAACTTAAACCATTATAAACAACTCACTGAGGTTGTTTTAACGAGTACACACAACATCTCTGATAAAAAATGTATACATATCTGTCTGTCTGTCTGTCTGTCTGTCTGTCTGTCTGTCTGTCTGTCTGTCTGTCTGTCTGTCTGTCTGTCTGTCTGTCTGTCTGTCTGTCTGTCTCTGTCTCACTCTCTCTCTCTCTCTCTCTCTCTCTCTCTCAATCTCAGAACAGTATTCATTTTTGTTTTGTTATCGTTTCTTTTTTTTCTCCCTCTTCATCACGAAAACTTACCTGTATAATTTTGACCCCCTTGAACCTCACTTTTATATAGTAAAACTGAGGTTTACAGGGGGTAAACCTTATTTTTCTTATTTCTGCTCCAAAATATAGATTGTGGGTACTCGTTAGAAGCGCCTCGATGAGGTATCTCTAACGAGTATCCACAATCTATATTTTGAGCAGAAATAAGATTTAGAGCAGAAACAAGAAAAAAAAAACACAATTTTTCAAAATGATTTCTTATTATATTGCAGAGGCAGGTGGTTAAAGTAAGATAGTCATTAATGTCAACAGCTTTATTAATACAGTTTTGATGACGTGTGCCGTATGCAATGATCCGTTATTACAGGTACAAAACTTATAGAAGAATGCATACCGGAAAGAAACCATACGCGTGCCTGGAAGGTAAATTGATATTATATTGCATAGGCGGTTAAAGTAAGATAGTCATTAATGTCAACAGCTTTATTAATACAATTTTGATGACACGCGCTGTTCTCCAAAACACAGCAAAACTTCTATGGCCAGTTGTGACGCGGCCATTAAACTCCAAAATACAGCAAATAGCTAGAATTCAGATGGCTCATTTACCATGTGTGAGTGGAAACATGTTTTACTTTTTTTAGTCCCTGTGACATTCATTCAGCTTCGATATAGTGATAGATAGGTTGATGGATATTACAGAACACTGAAAAGATTTTCCAAAATTATCCACATTATGCTTTCTGTGTGGCACTATTAGTAACCCTCAGTGGGGCGAACTACCATTCTCTCAAACAAATTGTATTGTTCCAAAAGGGTTTGACCCATCGAAGTTCGACTGTAAACAAAAAAAAATATTATTTTGCTTTTCATGTTCCAGACATGCACCAGGTGGTGTCTTGTTTTGTGGCTGACAAGTCCTAGCCACACCTCCACGTGTCACAGACTAAAAAAAAACTGTGCGGTGCCAACTGGAAACACAGGTTAAATTTTTATCCTCTGGCAGGAGACGTGGCAAGGCTAAACATCAAGCTCCTTTTCACTAAATTAAGAGACTTTTTCAATGCAATGACTCCTTCTCGTAAAAAAAAAGTCCTTTTCGCATTTAAGGGTAAGTAGGACTCCTTTTCGCGAAAAGGACTCCTTTTCGCATTTTAGGGTAACCCTTAATAATCAATTGTTATTATATAAAAAAACAATATAACGTTAAATCTATGTTAAAAAATGTTCACCTTCGGAAATAAGCACATTGGAAATGGATTTAAAAATGTCTGACATCCCTTTAGTACCGGAGCACAGCCAATCCTACAATTCACACTTCCTTCAAGCACAGGCTCAGAGCAGCCTGTGAATACGCTCAGTCTGATCAAAGCCTTCCATGTGCACTCTGTAGAACAGTGATGGAAAGTATAGGGTGTAAGGCTTTTCATGCCACCAGTGAATATTCTGATCTGACGGTTTGAATGCGCAGGCTGACTTGTCTTCAATGGGCTCACATTTAAATTGCAAGAATAGCTGTTTCCGGGGCGTGTAAGAGTTGCGAGCGAGAACACACACGCACGCACGCACGCACGCACACACACGTCTGCATGTACGCAAGAAAGCTATGTAAAAAGATTATAACAGTTAAAATAAAAATCACACCCCTATTATCAAAATAATAATTAAAATAGCGGCCTTATACTGCAATTCTCGCCAACTTGAAGTGCGTACATTAGGCTTTTCTAATTGGTCAGGATTTTTGTCCGAATAAACACAAAAGTCAACTGGGCGTGACTTGGCACACCTGCAGTGCGTATGAGACTTTTTAATTGGCCAGGATTTATGTCCGAATAAACACATAAGCCAACTGGGCGTGACTTGGCACACTTGCAGTGCGTATGGGGCAGGATTTATGTCCGAATAAAACAGAAGTTTTACATTATATAAATGTTATTTATATTTTATTTATATCGTTTAACGTGATTCCTTTAAATAAATAAATAAAATAAATAAATAAATAAATAAATAAATAAATAAATAAATAAATAAATAAATAAATAAATAAATAAATAAATAAATAAATAAATAAATAAATAAATAAATAAAAATGATGATGATGATAATTTTAATAAAAAGATGATCATGGCTTTCATCATTTTTTATTTATTTTTCTTGACCATAGGCTATTAAATATTTTATGTCTGTTTTCATGAACTTAACTATGTTCCTTTGTTTTATTTGAGGTTTAACGTCCACGTCAATACTATTTAGGTTATTTTGAAATGACACCTCAAGCCCTGCCACCCAATACCCCCGCCTCCAATAGTGTGTATGCATGGAGGGCCTAACTTAGATCTTCTAAGCGGGTTACCAGTACTCATGTGCAGTTTCAGCTCCGCGCGTGGAAGCACCATGCAGCCCAATCTATTTCTCCAAGCCCCGATGGGCGGGATCTATGACCTTATTGTGACTATGCGTGTTTAACAGCCTAAGAAAGGCCGAAAAATACGCAATTTACACCCCATCTCTTCAAATCCAATAAAACATAAAAGGGGGAGTTACAAGGGCAGAAATTATTGTCCAAAATGGCAGATCAGTTTATTGTTTATTTCAGTTTATTGTTTATTTCAGTCTCATCATGGTACATAAAATACGCATATAAATACATAAAATACTGACAGACATTAAAACAGATAATGCCATTCTTAAACAGAATTTTAAGAGACCACTTAAGTTTCACCAACATACAGTGCATTAAGCTTATACCTAAATCACTTCAACATGCCCATGCCATAATGGCCACCCCACTAAAACTGCTTAAAACGACAAAAAGTAAAATCTTTTTTCCCCTACACGGCCTAGGCACCATATATCCGCCCGAATCAACCCAACGTGGCAGCCCCCATTAGCCAGGCAAGCCACAGCACAAACGACAGTTTAAAATTTGCTATTTTTCACCGAATAAAACAGGACCCACAATCGTGCTCATCGCATGGACATGTTGACTCAATAAGACAATAAAATATACAGTATATATACAAACAGGCATTCTTCCATATTTTAACACTGTTCATTTAAAAAGGAAGAAATGTTAAATAATAAATAAATAAATAAATAAATAAATAAATAAATAAATAAATAAATAAATAAATAAATAAATAAATAAATAAATAAATAATAATAATAGTAATAATAAAAAAGATACCACCACCGAACCATACATGCCTTCCATCGCGAAGAAGAAAAAAACAAACAAAAAAAAAAAATAAATAAAAAAAACACGCCTATTCAAATAAACCGAAAAAGTTACAAAAAAAGAACAACCCTGACCGCGGGAACTCGCTAGAACCGCCTCGACAAGGACGAGGTTGACAAACGAGCACCCTCACTCTATGTTTTGACTGGATTTTTTTTCATCTGAAAAATCCAAATGCTATTTATAGAGAAATATAAGGAACAATTTTTGCAATTTTGATGAGGGTGTTGGGGAGGGGTGCGATTCTAATGAATGTCCACAACATTTCTTTCTTGTAGTAATTAGAGAAAAAAAGTCTATTACATAACCTTATTTTAATTTTTTACGCCAAAGTCCTAATAACGGCCAATATTTAGGGAACGAACATTACCGTTATAAAGAGGGTTATCTGTAACAACAACAGCAGCAGCAGCAATAGCCACAACAACGATAGTGATAATAATAGCAACAGTAATATGAACATGGTGATAATGTAATAATAATCACCATTCTTTGATTGTACTCGACCAAAGGCATATTAAATACTTTTTGTCCTTGTTTTGCATCAACATTGAAACAATGTTAGAACAACGTCAGTGGCGCACATGAAAACTCGTTCCGATCCGATACTGTTTGTACTTGTAGTCATTCAGAAGCCTTTGTGCAGTGTAGTGGTTACGCTACTCGCCTTGTAAACCAGGGGTCGCAGGAACGATCACGGGCTTCTCCAGACTTTCGGATGAGTCTTTAAACCGAGGTCCCGTCTCCGTATGACCTAAGCTGTTGGTGGGACGTAAAACTCAAACACTCACTTGTAGTCATTCATCAGCTGTTCATACAGGAGAACAGCCGCCTTAAAGCATTTTATGAGCCGGGCACGATAAAATTTACAAAGATACGCTCGCCCTGTGAAGAGTGGAAGACCCAGACCAGGCCGCGTCTCCGCGCAATCTGATTAGTGTTTTCGATGGCACCATAAAAACAACTAAGATTTCCTAGCCACCGACAAACCGACTACGACCAGACTGCGCTTCATTTAGCGCTTATTAAAATACTAAAACTAGCGTGTTTTTTTTTTTTTTTTTTTTTTTCAGGTTACTTCTTATTTCTACTGCAAATATAATCAAAGCGCCAAAGGCACTGAAATGACAGATTCTATGAGAAAATCAAAACACTGTGAAAACTTACAGACAACCTTTCTAAAAAATCTTAAAATTTAGAAAAGTAGTTCTGCTAATTCCATTGTATGATATGTTTGCAGATGTCTATACACCGGTGGTATCATGAAATGCCATTCAATGTTTCAAATTTTGGAAAGAAACTATTTACGTTTTCAAAACCAAACATTAAAATTCAAGTTTTAACAATACTACTGGCAATTATTAACATTTTTGTCTGGTCGGTTGTGGATACCTCCCCACAAAAGATACTCTATTTTTCACAAAGAGATCGGAGGAGAAAGGCTGGTCAGTCCAGTACATGAATTCCATTGGCTTGAAGACATTTTTGAGTAAGAACAGCACTATAAACCCGCGCGTAATCCTGCTGAATTAGATATCCCGGATTCTGAGCGTAAACAAATAAATGGAACCACGTGAGGCTGACGCACTTGATTGATGTAACGTCTCGCTGTTCAGTTAACGTCTCAGTCATGATCTTGAATGTTCTTAATTTCGCTAGCTACAATAGCTCGACATACCATTTCACGTGACACGAAAGCACACGGTTATAGTTTCTGTTTCGGACATAAAACTCGATATTTTACTGTGTTTTACTGTGCAAATTTAACATTGAATAGTCAGGATGTCATTTAGGGGATCTGCTAGAGGTCGTGGAACACAAAATCGTGGTGGAATGGGTTCCAGAGGAATGTCTAATCATGTTGCTAGATTTGACAATAATGTGTTCGCGGTGTTATCAAGCCAAGATGGCGACAGTGACATACTTTTATCGGATAGTGATGATGGCGAGAGCCACAACGCTCGAAATGAGAACGTTAAGTCGAGGAAAAGTAAACGTCAGCGCATGAGTTCAGGCGGTAGGAGTAACCCGGGCGAACAGGTCAGTGATGCTGATTTTGATTTTGACACTCTCTCGTCTGACGAAAAATTGTCAGCCATGTTCAATAAATTGATGCAAGTTGAACAGAAAGTGGATTGTGTACAATCATTGTCGACACGTGTGTCGAAGGCAGAAACTGTTATTAAATCGCATGAAAATAGACTCAAATTGTTAGAGTATAAATCAATAGATATAGAAAGTCGTAGTCGAAGACGAAATCTGATATTCTGGGGCATAGCTGAGAGCCCAGGCGAAGCAAAGGACACAGCTACCCCCTTCAAATTAGTGCACAATTTTATTCGTGTTGACCTTGGCATTGAGCGCGTCATGTTCATTGAGAGGGCCCATAGACTTGGGAGATTTAAACCGGGTGTATGTAGACCGATAATAGCTGCATTTCGGGATTACCCAGACACAGAAGAGATCATGAGCAACGCCAGGAAACTTAAGGGAACATTGTTAAGGGTGAACAGGGACTACCCATCGGAGATTGTTGAGGCCAGAAGGGCCCTTTACCCTTCGTATAAGGAATATCGTGACCAAAACAAATACAACAAGGTATCAATACAATATCCAGCAAAGCTCGTGGTAAATGGTGTTGTTATACGTGACATGTTCCCTGATTGGTCTGAAATCATGTCAGGGTTTCGTGTGGACTCTCGACAGTTATTTATTTCTAATAACCTACATCAGAATGAACCAATGAATGTTGCGCCTAGTACCGGGACTACTTCTAATTCTTATACCGGGACTATATCTATTGGTCAAGCCAATGGCGCGCAGATTAATCCGCCAACAGAAACCCGTGAAAATCTACAGGTAAACGAGAGTCAGTCAAGCGGGGAGCGGTCTTCTGAGGAAGGTCGTGCGATTGCTTACAGACCCTGGAGTAGTAGTAAACCACTGAATGAATCGGACACTAGTAGTACTACAAAAAATAGTACAAATACTACGTTGAGTGATAGCTCGAATAGTACCAGCAATCATGGTGCGAGTGACAACGCATTGCAGCCGAATGCTACAGGTTCAGGGCTGGCAAATAGGGACTATAGCCAGAGTCAAGGCCCGGGTGACCCACAGACAGGAAATGTACAATCTGTATAGGGGGGCGGGGAGAAGGCACATAAATCTCTTCGGATCGGCTTATTGAATGTACAAGGACTTATGAGTGAACGGACAAATAAGCTATACTCACCGGAATTTATCGATATTTATAAAAATCATGATATTTTGTTGTTAGTTGAAACTTGGACATCAGATCTGTGTGACGTCTCTATAGACGGGTTTGAACATATAATTTTGAATCGAACCGAAAAGAAACCTGGCACACGGCGAGACTCAGGAGGTTTGATTGTATACATTAAATCTTATTTATTTGACGAAAATACCATAGTTAAATGCGACAGTGATGACATCATATGGTTTAAACTGAAGAGCCATATTATTTCAGACGAACCAGTATATTTTTGCTTGTGCTACGTGCTGCCACCGGGCACAACAAGAAACTCTATGGTCGACACATCTGTCTTTGATAGGCTTTTAGATACTGTTGTCGACATCGAAGCTAAGCATAATAGCTGTTCTTTCGTTATTTGTGGGGACATGAATGCGCGTACACGTGAATCGCCCGATTATTTAATCGATGATAATTTACAGCATCTTCCTTTGCCTGAAGATTATGTTTTGGACGAAGACATTCTTCCAAGACACTCATTGGATAAAAACGGCTCTAATTCTAACGGTCAGATGCTCTTGGACTTCTGTAAACAAACCACTCTCCGTATAGCGAATGGCAGATACGGTTCCGATAAAATGGTCGGTAATTTCACGTGTACCACAAGTAGAGGCCAAAGTTTGGTAGATTACGTTTTGGCTAGCAAGTCGATACTAAATAGAATTAATTCTTTCGATGTCGGTGAACCGAACATATTATCGGATCACCATCTAATATCTTTTTCAATTATATTAGATAATGATATTGAAGGTCAGGTACCACAGGGGCATGGGCAGTGCGATTACAAATACAAATGGAATTCCGAAAAAGCAGATATTTTTGTTGATAAACTGGGTTCAGAAGAATCAATACAGTCATTTGATAGCATGAAGTTTAAATTGGAAGAATCCATAATCCTATCTAATGATATTGACGAAAGTTTGTCCACTTTCGTTTCGACTATAGAGCAGTGTGCAACGCCATTATTTTTACAGCAACTCAATCAAAATGAATATCAGCTGGCTGATGAGGTCGAATGTGGTAGACAACGGGGTAATGCCCCTTGGTTTACTGAAGAGTGTTCGGAGCATCGTCATTATTTTTATACACGTTTAAACTTGTACAGGGGGGATAATTCAAATCAAAACAGGGTAAATATGATAAATGCCAGATCTCGATACAAAGCATGCCTCAGAAAGGCCAGGTATGCATACGATAAATCAGAAACAGATAGATTAAATAGATTACGTTACAAAAACGCACGTGACTACTGGAAATTACTGAAAAGTGCCTCGCACAGTCCTAAATCAAATATTCCCTTGTCTGATTTTGAACGATACTTTAAAGCAATTAATACACCGGATAGTAATTTTTATGTACCTGACGAGGATATCGTATTTACAAATGACATGTATATTAGGGGGGAAATTGAGGTGATGTTTGAGGAATTGAATTTACCTATTTCGAGAGATGAAATTATAAAAGCAATTAGGCAATTAAAAAACAATAAGGGCGCCGGGCCGGATAAGCTGATAAATGAATTTTTCTTACATGGAGCTCATATTTTACTACCTTACCTAGACATATTATTTAACACTATTTTTAACCATGGGTATTTTCCAAAAGAATGGTCACTCGGAGAAATTATCCCACTTCATAAAAAAGGTAGCATTAATAATGTTGAGAACTATAGGGGAATCACCTTATTGAGTACCCTTGGAAAATTATTTACAAGACTTTTAAACAATAGGTTAACACAGTGGGCTGAGGATTATTCTGTTTATGTTGAGGCCCAGGCTGGGTTCAGGGAAGCCATGAGTACTACAGACCACATTTTTTCACTACACGGCCTCATATCACATTTCTTAAATAATAATAAAAAATTATTTTGTGCTTTTATCGACTTCTCTAAAGCATTTGATTACGTTGTAAGGGATAATCTCTGGTATAAATTAATAAAATTGGGTGTAGGTGGGAAAATTTTGAATATAATAATGTCTATGTACCAGAATGTTAAGTCTAGGGTAAAATATAATAATGAAAAAGGAGAAGATTTTGTTTGTCATACTGGCGTACGTCAAGGAGAATGCTTATCACCCTTCCTTTTTTCTATGTACGTTAATGATCTAGAAGAAGAATTAATTTCTAATAATATTGAAGGTTTAGACTTAGATAATCTTAAATTGTTCTTATTAATGTATGCTGACGATATTGTGCTGCTTTCTGAAACTGCTGAAGGGTTGCAAAACGGTTTGAATTGTATGTTTGATTATTGCCAAAAATGGAAATTATCTGTAAACACGCAAAAAACAAAAATCATTGTTTTTAGGAAGGGAGGGATACTGAGAAGAAATACTCATTTTTACTACGGTGATCTTGAATTAGAGATAGTTAAAAAGTTTACATACCTTGGTATTGTTTTTTCAAATGGTGGAGCATTTACTGAAGCACAACAAGCTTTGTCAGGACAAGCTCTTAAAGCAATCTTTACCTTAAACAAATATGTTCGTAAATTCGTCAATCTAAAACCCAAACATGTATTAGACTTATTTGATAAACTTATTCGTCCTATTCTGAACTACAGTGCTGAGGTTTGGGGGTTTTCTCGTTCAATGATAATTGAAAGGGTTCATTTGCAATTCTGTAAAAAAATGTTAGGGGTCAAACAGTGTACCCAGAATGATTTTATATATGGCGAACTGGGTCGGACGTCTTTGTTAGTTGATCGTCACTACAAAATTATCAAATATTGGTTAAAAATATGCAATGCAAATAGAAACAAATATATAAGTCATATTTATAATATTTTACTGTCAGATATAAATCAACACCCAAATCATGTTAACTGGGTTTCATTAGTTAGAGACTTGCTGTCACGTTTAGGGTTTCAATATGTATGGCTACAACAAGGTATAGGTAATGGCATTTTATTCTTGAATGAGCTCCGACAGCGTTTAACAGATAATTTCATACAAAATTATAACGCTCAGCTTCAAGATTCAAGCCGTGCATTATGCTACCGAAATATATCAAACTTCGGCTTTAAACGATATCTAGAATGTGTTACTGTAACGAAATTTCGATTTGCTATGTCGAGATTAAGAACATCGTCCCATCGATTGGAAATAGAGGCTGGTCGATGGGCAAGACCCAATAGGAAACCAATTTCAGAAAGAGTATGTTCTTTCTGCAATTCTTTAGAGGACGAGTATCATTTTGTTTTAGAATGCCCCGTTTACAGCGATTTAAGACGTAAATACATTAAGGCTATATTTTGGAGAAGACCCAATATGTTAAAATTCATAGATTTAATGACAACAGATAATGAATCGCAATTGCAAAAACTCGCTTGTTTCATCCAAAAAGCATTTGCTTTAAGGACTGATCTATTATATAGATCTTGATTACTCGTCTTGTATGCCTACTTACAAGGTTTAAGAGTAAAATGCACAATACGCCTTCTCCCGCAAGTCGGAAATACGTGAGCAGTCTGGGATTGATTTATATTAGCACAGTGATTTCTGCCTCTTTACTTATAAACTAATACGTATATAGTTTAAGTTATATCTAAAATATTAACGATGTCATAAATGCTATTTATTTACACTAACAAATCCACTAAACAAGACCTTGTTTTTATATTCAAACAGGGAGTTTCTTTCTCTCTCTCTATTTCTTGCAAGCTATGGATTGTGGGTGCTCGTTGGAACTGTCTCGTGCGGTAGCTCTAACGGGCAAACACAGTCTATCATTCGGCACTGAAATGAAGAAATGATATTAAATATTCCCATAATGTATGAGCAAAGTATCTACTGCCACTCTATCTGTATACTATTTCACTTATGGTTTAAGTTAGATCTAGAATATTAACGTTGTCAGAAATATGATTCCATTATACTAACAAGTCCATGAAACGAAAAGACTTTCGCAGGCCATTTTATATTCAAACATGGGATTTGCTGGTGTGAGTGTTATTATTATTATTTTTCCTATTTTCTGCGAACCATGGATTGTGTGTGCTCGTTGGAACTGCCTCGTTGAGGTGTTTCTAACGGGCATACACAATCTATGATTCGGCGCAGAAATAAATAAATGGTTTTAAATATTTCCACCATATATGAGCACTGTTTACTGCCACTATATTTGTATACCAATGCGTGTATAGTTTGTTAAATCTAGAATATTAACAATGTCATAAGTATGATTACATTATACTAACAGGTTGATGAAACGAAGAAGACTTCTGTAGTCTAGCTTATATTCAAACACGGGATTTGTTGGTGGGTGTATTATTTTTCCCTATTTTCTGCAAACCATGGATTGTGGGTGCTCGTTAGAACTGTCTCATTGAGGTGGTTCTAACGGGCATACACAATCTACGATTCAGCGCAGAAATAAATAGATAGTGTTGAGTATTTTCACCATGAATACGACTGTTCTAGACCTTGAAAGAGATCTTTTCATAATGATTACTGCAGAGCCCGTCATCCTAAGAAGGCTTTAGTATATAAGAGATTGCACTCGTATCCGTGAATATACATCATGTAAGATAGATATTATGCTTTCATGTCATGTTTATGATGCGCTGTTATGTATATGTATGTAGCTCATGGGCCGATAGGCCTTTTGCGAATAAATTACTTACTTACTTACTTACTTACTTATTCCATCCGATATGTCATGCTCTATTACGCACGCGTCGCCACGGCATACCTTACACCTATGTGTCGAAACATCCCGAAACGACAATCGGCGTGATTCACGCTGAAGTGCGATGTGTCACTGAAACGCATATCACGCGAGTCGTTTAGACACCAATATACATGTACGTATTTCCTGCACCAGCGTAAGTGTTCCGTACAGTGTCGACGTCTTAATTTTGGTCACGACAGGGACGTCTAGCTCTCAAAAGTGCATCGCATAAGTGCGACGAACAGTGCCAGTGCTTATAAGTCGGTAGTTGAAACCCTTTGTTTATCTACAGGTACCGTGTAGCAGATGCCGGCGGAAATCTGCTTCGCATATGCGTCTGTCGGATGAATCGATCCTGACGTACTGACGTCGGTCTTCCGCTACGCCGACGTCCACTAGCGTCTTCTGTTGATAGTAAGATGTCGCTCCAACAGACAAATAGATCACACACATGTGGCACCCAAAATCAGAGTCAACGCCATCCGCTTTCCGACCAGCTTCTAACTGTCCATTAGAAGCCTCCGTGGTGTAGTGGTTATGCTACTCGCCTTGTAAAACAGGGATCGCAGGATCGATCCCGAACTTCTCCAGACTTTCGGATGTGTCTTTAAACCGAGGTATCGTCTCCGTATGACCTTAGCTGTTGGTGGGACGTAAAACTCACACACTCACTCACTCACTCTTACTGTCCAGGGTTTAATGAAAAATGTTGCAATACGTTCTCACTTGATGCTTTTTGAGAACAAAATACAATTTCTTCTATTCTAGGCACGACCTTACATCACACATCAAAAGTTTGATCCTGAACATGTGGTTTCTATCAGTGCTGGTGTGAAGGTGGTACACAGGATCGTTGGCCGCCGCCCATCGGGGCTTAAAGAAATAGATGGGCTGCATGATGCTTCCACGCAGAGCTGAAACCGACCTGCACACGAGTACTGGTAATCTGCTTAGAGGATCTAAGCCTGCCCAGGCAAAGAGGTGCGAGTCGGACCGTCCATGCATATAAACCCTATTGGTTTTGATTGGGCGGCAGGGCTTGAGATGTCATTTCATCTCAGTGTCGGGTAAAAGTCCCACAAAATTGGAAGCAACGTCTCCAAAATGACCTATACAGTGTTGACGGGGACGTTAAACCTCAAATCAAACAATACAAAACACAGGATCGTGGCCGGACTGGTAACCATACGTCACGGTTGATTGATTTAACCTTTTTAGCTTAAGGGCATGGTGCCTAAGCGTGTTGTAATCATGTAATCGTTTGGTTTCAAACTCAAAGCACCGAAAGTGTTGGTGGGATGTAGGTCGGGGTAAAAGTCCTGGGCAGAGATTAAACTGTTTAATTTAACCCTGAAATTCCAAACAAATAGTGAAGAGTTTGATAAGAAGCGCGTTCTGCAGCGTCCGAACTTGGTCTACACTGTTTACCAAGCTCACCCTATGATTCCAGGATGACCCTCTTCAGTCTTATGGAATACCCTGATCACTGCGGCTATTTTCTGCAAGAAAAAGGTTATTCTGAGAAGTCAGTGATAGTCACGTAGACGTTAGCTCTGAATCGCTTTTTTTTTTATTAGTAACTTCGGGTCGAATGCCAAACAATCAACCCGAACATAGCCGGGTCGTTTGTCAGTCTTGGTTACATGTAAGTGTTATCTGTAAAATCTGCACTTGAAAAAATGTTCGATCTGGCAAACAATGTAGACTAAGATCAAACGCCACAGAACACGGTGCTGATCTTGTTCTACATTTTTTTGCATCAGTTACTAAACTTCCGTGAAGTTTAAACGGATCAGTCCAAATCCTCGTTCATGACCAGCCTGCATTTAGAGACAATCGGCATGAGTGTTGTCAGTGCTTTGATTAATTCACTGCCTTGAGTTTCTGGAGTGTACTGTTCCATCACTGAAGTTGGGCTCGTCTATTCTGCTAAATATGGCACCTAGAATTATATCACAGGACCTACACTGTTTGCATAGGTATCTGTACCATATCCCAGGGTTGAAAGGGACAGCCTTTCTCGCAAAGTCTGATATACACCTAGTTGTAACTGACCTAGACTTGACCTCGAATGTCGGAAAACCCATTAATATTCTGGTCTGCAGCTGACCGGACGGTCTTTAAGGATTAAATGTTAACAGCACTGTTAGAAAACAGTGTAAGCCCTGAGCAGACGTCTAAGCAGACGTTTATAGTTTATATGCATTAGCCTCCGCCCATTGGGGCTTGAAGAAATAGATGGGCTGCATGATGCTTCCACGCAGAGCTGAAACCGACTCGCACACGAGTACTGGTAAACCGCTTAGAGGATCTAGCCTGCCCAGGCGATGCGGTGCGAGTCCATGCTTATAAACCCTATTGGTTTCATTGGGCGGTCATGTCATTTCATCTCAATGTCGGGTAAAAGTCCCACAGAATTGGAAGCAACGTCTCCAAAATGACCTTTACAGTGTTGACGGGGACGTAAAACTTCAAATCAAACAAACAAGTTTATATGCATACCTAGTTGGTTTATCACCAATCCCTGATTGGTGTCAGGAAGTCGACTCTTTGGCTCAGTGGATAGAGCATTGGATTTGAACCCGACCGGCCCGGGTTCGAATCCCACAATAGGCGGGTGTGCTTCTTTCCATTGTTGCGACTAACTAGCGAGTGAAGCAGATGTTTGAGTGTCATGATACACAAGCCAGGACAAAAATCTACGACTGATATCAGTCTACTGAGGGACAAGAATATCGCTTTGTGCGACGTCTCACAGTTGTCTCACTAGAGTTCATGTCAGAATCAACCAGTTACGCTTGAAGAAATATATGGGCTGCATGATGCTTCCACACAGAGCTGAAACCGACCGCACACGAGTACTGGTAAACAGCTTAGAGGATCTAAAGTAGAAGTAAAGCAAAGATCAGGAATCGATACAATTAACTTACTCCACCCATCAAAGACACCAAAGGGATAGAAACACAAACATAGCCTGCCCAGGCAAAGCGGCACGAATCGGCTCGTCCATGCTTATAAACCCTATTGTCTTCATTAGGCGACAGGGCTTGAGATGTCATTTCATCTCAATGTCGGAATAAAAGTCACACAGAATTGGAAGCAACGTCTCCAACATGACCTATACAGTGCTGACCGAGACATTAAACCTCAAATCAAATAAACAAACATACAAAGGTAATATATGCACAAAATGAAATGCGTCTTCGGACATGCCCGTCCACTGAACAGTCAAATCAGCCTGCGTACCTACAAAAACTCTTCTGGGCAAACACATCCGAAGACACGTTTCCGCTTAACACGACTAATTCGTCGTGAAGGCCACAGGCTTCTCCTGTTCCCGTACAATTAAACAAAATTGCATATTTCATTTTATGTACCGATTGTATTTGATGATTTTTCTGATTTTGATTTTTCAGGTCTCCTGGACAGTTATACTATAATCGTTTCTATAGGCCGAGAGTGCAAAAGAGAGATACCTTTAAATTTAACATATGAACCAGATGCATGAGATAGCTTTGTTTGGTGACATGAAAGGTTATGGTAGCATGCCATACCAAACGAAAATATATTGGCATACATGTTTTTTTGTTTTTTTTTTCTCAGACCGATAAACAAACATTTTTAATGAATCGCACGGGCATTACACAGCGTTATGTTTGTTTGTTTGAATTGAGAAATATATGCCACCATTTATTTATATGTGGTTATTTGCTATGCTATGATGCTGGAAAGAAATTATTCATCACCAAGTTCATTTCGTTTGATTTTTATTTTTTTATTTATAAGTAAACTAGATCTATTAATAATTTTAATCTTTTTAATCTAATAAGTTTGCACTTTATGGATAAGGATACGCCTATAGAGCTGCACGAAGAAAATATTCAATCGATGACATGCGAACATAATACGCTTGATGATCTGAAGGCTGTAGACATAGTGTTCTGAAAAGTTTCTTGGATTTGGATGGTCAAAATCTAAATTCCCATTCTCCCAACCACCCATCGGGGCTGGGCAGGAATGCCTGATCCCTTGACTTGGGCTGAGCCATACGTAAGGTTCAAAACTTTCTTTCAACAGAGGAATCCAAAATTGTTGCCCAATCCTCTGTTGCCCGTGGACTTGATTGCGATACCTGTCCTATACATTTTGCCTGACACCATCATATGATATATAACATTAGAACAGAGTAAAAACATCCTCTGTTGCCCGCGTGGACTGTATACAGTAAAATTCCTATATTAAAACCACCTTTGGGACTGTTCAAAAGTGGTCTTTAAAGTGGTGTAAGACCACTTTTGAACAGTTCGAAAGGTGGTCCATGACCAGAGGACACTGTATGAAGACAACATACAGCATAGAATAACTTACATCTCAAAATAAGTTTTTTAAAGCAGAATCAGTCTCAAGTTTTGGTGGTCTTAATAGCGGAATTTTACTGTATATCAGAACAGAGGAAAAATCCTCTGTTGTGCTGAGTTGATTTTGCACAGATTTTCACTGGCGGAAAAATCCTCTGTTCCATTTTTATACCACATGCCTTGACTTGGCCTGAGCCATATGCAAGGTTTAACAACATATACTTTCAACAGAGGAAAAATCCTCTGTTGCCCGCGTTGACTGTATATGTCAGAACAGGGGAAAAATCCTCTATTGAACTGAATTTGATTTGAATAGAATTTTATGTGCGGAACCTTGGGCAAGGTTCTACTAATATTCTTTCAACAGAGGAAAAATCCTCTGTTGCTAGCCTGGACTGTATATATCAGAACAGAGGAAAAAGGAAAAATCCTCTGTTGATCAGAGTTGACTCTGTGCTTGGACTGTATATATCAGAACAGAGGAAAATCATCTGTTGATCAGAGTTAACTCTGTGCAACATATTCTTTCAACAGAGGAAAAATCCTCTGTTTCCAGCTTGGACTGTATGTATCAGAACAGAGGAAACATCCTCTGTTGATCAGAGTTGACTACGTGCAACATATTCTTTCAACAGAGGAAAAATCCTCTGTTGCCCGCGTTGACTATATGTCAGAACAGAGGAAAAATCCTCTGTTGATCAGAGTTGACTCTGTGCAACATATTCATTCAACTGAGGAAAAATCCTCTGTTGCCAGCTTGGACTGTATATATCAGAACAGAGGAAAAATCCTCTGTTGATCAGAGTTGACTCCGTGCAACATATTCCTTCAACAGAGGAAAAATCCTCTGTTGCCAGCTTGGACTGTATATATCAGAACAGAGGAAAAATCCTCTGTTGATCAGAGTTGACTCCGTGCAACATATTCTTTCAACAGAGGAAAAATCCTCTGTTGCCAGCTTGGACTGTATATATCAGAACAGAGGAAAAATCATATGTTGATCGGAGTTAACTCTGATTGGACTGTATATATCAGAACAAAGGAAAAATGCTCTGTTGATCAGAGTTGACTCTGTGCAACATATTATTTCAACAGAGGAAAAATCCTCTGTTGCAAGCTTGGACTGTATGTATCAGAACAGAGGAAAATTCCTCTGTTGATCAGAGCTGACTCTGTGCAACATATTCTTTCAACAGAGGAAAAATCCTCTGTTGCCCGCGTTGACTGTATATGTCAGAACAGAGGAAAATCCTCTGTTGATCAGAGTTGACTCTGTGCAACATATTCTTTCAACAGAGGAAAAATCCTCTGTTTCCAGTTTGGACTGTATATATCAGAACAGAGGAAAAATCCATTGTTTATCAGAGTTGACACTGTGCTTAAACTGTATCAGAACAGAGGAAAAATCCTCTGTTGATCAGAGTTGACTCTGTGCAACATATTCTTTCAACAGAGGAAAAATCCACTGTTGCCAGCTTGGACTGTATATATCAGAACAGAGGAAAAATCCTCCGTTGATCAGAGTTGACTCTGTGTAACATATTCTTTCAACAGAGGAAAAATCCTCTGTTGCCATCTTGGACTGTATGTATCAGAACAGAGGAAAAATCCTCTGTTGATCAGAGTTGACTCTGTGCAACATATTCTTTCAACAGAGGAAAATCTTCTGTTGCCGGCTTGGACTGTATATATCAGAACAGAGGAAAAATCCTCTGTTGATCAGGGTTGAAACTCTTGGCAAGTACTTTCTTAACTCTGTGCAAAGCATTAACAGAGGAAAAATCCTCTGTTTAATTGTTTAATGTGGTATTGTGTACAACGGAAAATGAAGGAAAAGCTGAAAAGGGCACTCTAACGTGCGGCATGAAACAGGGTCAAAATCGGAAAATGACCCTTCTAAAGAGAGGAAATTTCCTCTGTTCTATCCAAGCTGTCAGACCAAAAGTGGACCAAAATTGATATATGACAATGTCATATTTGGACTTTATACCTCAAAAAAGGGATTCAAATGGGAAAATCCCTTTTTAAATGGGAAGGCATTTAATACTTACTTTATGGTGACGTAGTACAGCATCAGATTTGAGAGGTAGCCGGCTCGATCCCCGCAAGCGCCAAGTGTTGTTTTATTGATCAAGAGATTTTATTGCTTACAACTAAGGTCGATATTTTTATCCCCACGTCCGTCCGTCTTACCGGATAACTCCTACTAGACGGTTATGGATAGAAACTTGAAACTTTGGGAACTTATAGATCTTCAGTCTGGGGAGTGCATGACACTTTCGGAATTTTGATCACACCCCTTGGGGTGGGCCCAGAGGGTGGGGGCCGCGGGGTCAAAAATCAAAATTTCCAGAACATGGTCGTGTAACATATCAAAGCGAATGGCATGATGAGTAGTAAACATTACAACCAAAAATTGACCCCTGGGGTCAGTTTTGAGGCCACCAGAGGTCAAAAACTAATTTCGATCCCTTTACCCCCATACATTACTGTTACCGGATAACTCCTCCTAAACCGTTATAAATAGAAACTTGAAACTTTGGAAACTAATACATCGTTGGTCTGGGGAGTGCATGTTTGTTTGTTTGTTTGATTTGAGGTTTAACGTCCCCGTCAACACTGTAAAGGTCATTTTGGAGACGTTGCTTTCAATTTTGTGGGACTTTTACCCGACATTGAGATGAACTGATTATTAGCATGGACGGTCCGCTCGCACCGCGGTTCCTGGACAGGCTTAGGAGGCCTTCATGCTGACTGAACAAATTATTTTTCTAAATCGCGACGGAAGTAAGGGCGAGGATTGTGGCCACGTAAAATCGATTTAAGCCCCCCAGTGGAAATCTTCCACTGACCGTTCCAAGGCGGCTCTTCTGTGGCGATTTATTTATGTTATTGTTTGTTACTTACTGTGTGTATCACTTGTGTCTTTTAATTTTGGATGGCCATATGGCCATTTTGTGGGAAAGTAACTGTCCTTATGGCCTTCCTTTGTTTAGGTTTCCATTGTGGTCTGGTCGCTTAATGTTTGTATTTCTTTCCCTTTGGTGTGTCTTTTATGGGTGGAGTAAGTTAATTGTATCAATTCCTGATCTTTGTTTTACTTCTACTTAGATCCTCTAAGCGGTTTACCAGTACAAGTGTGCAGGCCGGATTCAGCTCTGCGTGGAAGCATCATGCAGCCCATATATTTCGTCATGACACCTTCGGAATTTTGTTCACACCCCTAGGGGTGGGCCAAGGTGGTGGTGCCCGCGGGGAAGCGTGGGGATATGCGATGGCGTGCCATCGACTGCGCGATTCTAGTTTTTCTTTTTGGCGAACTTTCTGGCGACATGATTTTTTTTTTTTTTGGTGTTTGATCAATGCATCCAACGCAAAGGTTGTTCAGGAGAAGCTCCAACAATTTCTCGTAATTGGTACAGCCTCCATAACTGTATACATGTTGTTGTAATCAGATGGCCTTTTTCCACGTTTTGATATTTTTCGATCAAAACTAAGTCCACTTCTGTCTCTCACACTCTCGAAATTTAAATAACCTAGAAATGTTGTTTACAAAACATTATGTTCCCAACCATATACTTGCTCCTAAATGCCAAAATTTTAAAAAGACTATAACTGTCAGAACAAGATTTCCTCCATTGCTTGTCCAGAATTTATTCAGACGTTGATCAGGTTAACTTCTAATCACAACAATACATCCATTAAGTTTCTAGGCTCTAGCTTCAATAGTTTAAGATATTTTGTTGACAAGATTTCATCCATATTCATTCAAAGGGCCATGGTTCAGGAAAGGGGCATAATCCTGACGAGAAAGAATATGCGTGTCAGCAATTTTGTCATGAGAAAAACATATATGACATTTCAAAAACCTTAACTTGCATGTTTCTAAAGTTATGCTATATATCACAAAGCAAGCAATGTACAAATGCTTAAAGTTACAAAGAGCCATAACTCATGAAATATTTTTCCGATTTTTTTTCAAAAGTTACTTAGTTCATCTACTCATCACTAGCAATCAACGCACAAACATTCAAGGCTCTTGTTTTAATAGATTTTGAGATGTTATGCTGACAAAATTTCATCCAAATATTTTCAAAGGGACATAACTAAGGGAAGGGGCATAATCTTGATTGGAAAAAGGTATGTGTCAGCTATTTTTCAGAAGGAATCCTAAAGACTAAGAAATATAATCTCCACTGTCGTGAAGAGCAGGGAGACTTTTCAACCGTTGCCAAGAAGCAGTTGTCATGCTTACAGTGACGTCGTTTGCACACCACATAAAGAAATCCTCACTTGTATACTAGGATAGAAATGTTTTTCTTGCATACCAGGCAAGGAAATCCGTGATTTTACCCTGGGATAGAAATTTATGTTCTGACCGTGGTGTCCCGACCCAAAATCGAATGTAATCGCGTGTTTGATAAATGCACTGGTTGATTACGACCTCGGATGCGCCGTCGTTAAGGTTGACGTCACAGCACGTTACATGACGTCACTAAACATTCCTGCAGTTTCATCACAATATGGCGGACGTCGGTACTCGAAGTTACTGCAGCATTAAAAATCCGAGCAAAGACATGGAAGGTATGCAAGAAAAAGAATCCTATATGGGTGTGAGTGGTGGATAGAAAAATTCATCCCTCGAGATCACTGCCCGGCATCACTCGGCAAGCCTCGTGATGCTGGACCGTGACCCTTGGGATGGAGTTTTCCATCCACCCCTCACACCCATATAAGATTCTTATAATCTTACCAAGAGACAGATCCAGGATTCTGATGTTATCGAAAAACACTGCTTGTTAAATCAGGGGCTTGCTTAATTTGGTAAGCTGAAAGCAAGCTGCCGTTATCTCAACCTCATTAATCCATTTAGTACCGAAAACCCTCAAACGGGTAGTTGAAAAACAGTGCCTACCCTGTTTACGAAAAGTCAAAGGCGTTTATTCTTGTAACAGAAGGACATACCGTGTTTATACTTGTTTTATTGCCACCCCCCACCCCACCCCCGTGATATACTGACTATAGCAGATCAAAGGCGGCCCTTAATAGGGAGATATGTAGCCCTTGTTGTGACGGAGGCACTTAAGGGGAAAATCAATAATGTACACCAGTCAACAGTTTGTAAATTATTTATTTTCCCCAAGCAGGCCCCTTACCTGTTGAAGACATGAAGACAGGGGACTTCTCTTCAGTCAGCTTTGAGGGCTACATAATACTATGTAATGATATGATAGTCCTCAACAATCAAAATAAATGCATTTAAGCCATTAAAAAATAATGAAGAATAAACAATCTGACACCCCTAAATTTTGACATGAACTCCTGCACTATATAAGGAGGAAGATTCCATTTGGTACAAAAAGGGTTATTGTTTATTAACCCTTGTCCTGCTGAACAAATTATTCCAAACCTTTGCTACAACTGTATATAAAGATCAGATGGATTTTGAAGAAAGCATCTGATCTGGATCTATAAAAAGTAAAAGTAGAAGTAAAACAAAGATCAGTTATCGATACAATTAACTTACTCCATCCATCAAAGACACCAAAGGGAAAGAAACACAAACGTGAAGCGACCAGACCATAATAGAAACCTAAACAAAGGAAGGCCATAAGGACAGTTTCTTTCCCACAAAATGGTCAAATGGCCATCCAAAATAAAAAGATACACACAGTAAGTAACAAACAACAAAATAAATAAACCGCAACAGAAGAACCGCCTTGGAACGGTGAGTGGAAAGACTTGGGGGCTAAATTCGATTTTACATGGCCATAATCCTCACCCTTACCTCTGTCGCGGTAAACATTAATTTTGTTTAGTCCGCATGAAGGCTTCCTAACTCATCAGTGTAACACCTCCGAGAACAAACAAATAAAAAAAACTACAGAGATGAAACAAGGTTGAGGACTCAACAGCATACAACAACAGAATTGCTTGAGCAAAAGAAAACCAACAGTTAGATTCCGATGGGCCCAACCCATGTCTTTCAGTTTGAGAATTATATCTAGAAGTTTTATTGGTTGCTATTCCGTGGGTATGGCAAATTTATGTATTCCGCGGAACAAGCTTAAAACAGTGGGTGAATCCAATAAACACTTTTAAATCTCAAATGTTTAAAAAGAAAAATGTTGACGCAAAAATGATGATAATAAATAAATAAACGTTTTCGTGTTTTTCAGAGACCCTAATACGCCGTACAGCGTTCCAGAAAGATGGCCGCAGTACAAAATGAAGTCACAAGCGTATCTGGATATAACACCTACAATAACGTCAAATTCAATTAAACAACGTATTGAAGCCAGGAAGATGGAGTTTTGGCTCCGGTTGTTACCCTCATTTATTGAAAAATCACGTTGATGAGGCTGTGCAACGTTTACATTTTAAAGGGAGTTTATAAGGCAATGCATTCATTTTTTGGAGTTTATAAGGCAATGCATTCTAATTTTAATGTTTCTAATTTTTGTTAAAAAACACAAATTATTGGTGCTCATTAGAACAGCTTCAATTAGGCGGTTCTAACGAGCACCCATAGTCTACATTTAGAGAAAAATAGGAGAATATACATAAAATATCAACTTAAAAATCTAGTTCAACCAAAGACGCTATTCATTGTAAGACACGGATATGTTCTCGTAATAATTTCAAGAAAGTGAAACGATCAAAGAAAGTTTGACAATCATAAGGAAATGATGAGAAACTGTGTCGATCATGAGACACTTTAACGATCAAACGAATGTGTGATGATCATGAGAAAGTGTGACAGCTATGATAAAGCGTAAGGATCATGAGAAAGTGATGAGAAAGTGTGACGGTCGTCAACATCACGAAAACACACTTATATACTTTTGACCCCCTCGCACCCCACTTTCATATAGTAAAACTGGGGTTCGGAGGTGTAAACCCTTTTTTTCTTATTTTTGCACTAAAATATAGATTGTGGGTACTCATTAGAACCGCCTCATCGAGGCGGTTCTAACGAGTAACCACAATCTATATTTTGAGCAGAAATAAGAAAAATATCACAATTTTTCATCATAAAATTTTCGATTTTCCGGCGGAAAAATAGTCACTGTATTTTTATAGGCGTGTTTTCGTAATGAAAAAGTGTAACGCTCAAAAGAAAGTGTGAAGATCATAAAGTGATGATCAGGGTGACGATCATCTGAAAGTAACGTGTAGCGTTAAAAAAAGTATGGGCGTGAGACAACGTGACAATTATGAGAAATATTTACTATCATGATAAAGAGAGACGATTTTGAGAAAATGACGATCATGAGAAAGTGTAACGCTCGTGAGAAAGTATGACGATCATGGGAAAGAGTAACGATCGTGAGCAAATGTGCTGACCATGAGAAAGTGACGATCTTGTCTACACTTTTTGCTTAAAAACTTGAACTAAGGGATAAACGCAACATTTTAAGTTTAAGTCCAGGTCAATTTTCACAGCCTACACTCGGAGACAATCGATCCACCAGTACTCTCAGTGCTTTGATTTCTTAGAATCATTTTTTATCAAGAAAGACCGAACATAAACCGCACAGTCTCCTCTGTGTTCGGTCAACGATAATTATGTCTCCCCCGAATTTTTTTTTTCGGAGAGACATATTGTTTTTCCCCGGGCGTCTGTCTGTCTGTCCGTCTGTCACACTTTCGTGTCCGCTCTATAACTTGAAAACCGTTAGAGCTATCGTCACGAAACTTCATATAAATATTAATCAGCATTAGACGACGTGCAGTACGCAAGAACTATAACTCTCGCATTTATACGTTTTGAATTATCTGCCTTGGAAGTTTGTTGGTATGTATATATGTATGGGCAAATCATGTCCAGTCAATAACTTTCTTATTTTCTGATGGATTTTAAAATTACTTGGCAAAAATATTAACAACCATAAGACGATGTGTGGTGCGCATGAGGCAGGTCGGTACCTCAAAGGTCAAGGTCATTACTTAGAGGTCAAAGGTCAAAAAAGGGGCCTTTTTTCGTATTTGGTCAATAACTTTCTTATTTTGAGATGGATTTAAAAATTACGTGGCATAATTATTAACAACCATGATACGATGTGTGGTGCGCATGAGGCAGGTCAGTACCTAAAAGGTCAAGGTCATACCTAGAGGTCAAAGGTAAAAAAAGGGGCCTTTTTTCGTATTTGTCAATAACTTCCTTATTTTGAGATGGATTTTAAAATTACTTGGCATAATTATTAACAACCTTGAGACGATGTGTGGTGCGCATGAGGCAGGTCGGTACCTAAAAGGTCAAGGTCATACTTAGAGGTCAAAGGTCAAAAAAGGGGCCTTTTTTCGTATTTGGTCAATAACTTTTTTATTTTGACATGGATTTTAAAATTACTTGGCATAATTATTAACAACCATGAGACGATGTGTGGTGAGCATGAGGCAGGTCGGTACCTCAAAGGTCAAGGTTTTACTTAGAGGTCAAAGGTAAAAAAGGGGCCTTTTCTTCGTATTTGGTCAATAACTTTCTCATTTTGAGATGGATTTTGAAATCACTTGGCAGAAATATTAACCAATATAAGGCGATGTGTTGCGTGCATGACCCAGGTTGGTACCTCAAAGGTCAAGGTCATACTTAGACGTCAAAGGTAAAAAAGGGCCTTTTTCCTGTTTGGTCAATAACTTGTTTATTTTTAGATAGAATTTGAAGTTACTTGGCAAACATGTTAACTATCATGAGACGATGTGTTGCATGCATAATTCAGTTTGGTACCTAAAATGTCAAGGCCAAACATGGAGGTCAAAGATAAAAAGGGACCTTTTTTCGTGTTTGGTCAATAACTTTCTTAATTTTAGATGGCTTTGAAATTGCTAGGCAGAAATGTTAACCACCATGAGATGATGTGTTGCACGCCTGACCCAGTTTGGTACCTGAAAGGTCAAGGTCATACATAGAGGTTAAAGGTAAAAAAGGGCCTTTTTGTGTTCTGTCAATAACTTTCTTATTTTTAGATGTATTTTGAAATTACTTGGCAGAAATGTTAACCACCATGAGACGATGTGTTGTGTGCATGACCCAAGTTGGTACCTCAAATGTCAAGGACAAAAGGTCAAAGGACAAGAGGTCAAAAGACAAAAAGGGCCTTTTTTTAGTGTTCAGTCAATAACTTTCTTCTTCCTGGATAGATTGTGAAATTACTTGGCAGAAATGTTAACCATCATGAGACGATGTGTGCACGCTAGACCAAGGTCGGTACCTCCAAGATCAAGGTCATACTAAGAGGTCAGAGGTAAAAAAAGTTTTTTTTTTTTTTTGTGTCCAGTCATTATGCCCCCAACTTTGAAAAAGTTGGAGGGGCATATTGGTTCTGGTTCATTCTTCTGTTCATCCGTTACGCTTTTGATGCATAGCATAACTAAAGAACCGGGTATGCTAGGGTTTTGAAATTTCATATATAGATTCCTCATGGAAAATTAGCTGACACGTATTTCTTCTCGTCCGGATTATGCCCCCTTCAAGAGTTATTGCCCTTTGATTTTTTTTTAATAAAATCTTGGTAGCAAGATATCTCAAAAACTTTTGGAGCTAGAGCCTTGAAAGTTGATGAATATATTGGTGGTGATGAGTAGATGAACTTATTAACTTTTGACAAAATTCCGAAAAATAATTTGTGAGTTATGGCCCTTTGTCATTTTGGTAATTTGTGCCCATTGTAATGTATGCTAAAAGTGATGCATAGCATAACTTTAGAACCGTGTATGCTAGGGTTTTGAAATTTCATATGTGGATTCGTCATGGAAAATTAGCTGACGCGTATTTTTTTTTTCTCGTCTGGATTATTCCCCTTTCAAGAGTTATTGCCCTTTGAATTTTTTTTTAATAAAATCTTCTCAGCAAGATATCTCAAAAACTTTTGGAGCTAGAGCCTTGAAAGTTGTTGAATATATTGGTGGTGATGAGTAGATGAACTGATTAGCTTTTGACAAAATTCTGAAAAATACTTTGTGAGTTATGGCCCTTTGTCATTTTGGTAATTTGTGCCCATTGTAATGTATGCTAAAAGTGATGCATAGCATAACTAAAGAACCGTATATGCTAGGGTTTTGAAATTTCATATATGGATTCCTCATGGAAAATTGGCTGACGCGTATTTTTTTTCTCGTCCGGATTATGCCCCCTTCAAGAGATATTGCCATTTGAAATTTTTTTAATAAAATCTTGTACCACATGATTTGTCCCTGGTTAGGTCCACCAAAGCCTAACTTTGCGTTTGTTTAGCTCCAGCATTTCATTTTTTGTCGTGCCTGCTATTAGCATGGCGCGATATAGGAGTCCAAGTTTCCGTCCGTTCGTCCGTCAACATTTGCGACCACCCAAATGTTCAACCTAATGTAAGAGTCCATATCTTGAGAACTATTAGAGCTTCATTAATCATTCTTGGTACAAACTTGCATCCAGGCATTGCAACTTCAATGCAAGCATCCATATCTGACCTTGTCCTATATTTCATGGTTCACTGACTTTGTGAATTATTGCGACCACCCTGACTTTCACCCTAATGTAAGAGTCCATTTCTCAAGATCTGTTAGAGCTTCATTAATTGTATTTGGTACAAGCTTGCATTTAGGAATTGAAACTTCAATGCAAGTATCCGTTTCTGACCTTGACCTACATTTTATGGTTTACTGACTTTGTAAAATAGTGTGACTTTCACCCTGATGTAAGAGTCTGTTTTTAAGAGTTTCATTGATGATACTTGGTACATGCTTGCAACTAGGAGTGAAATTTTTATGCAGGCATCCATGTTTGACCTTGACCTAGATTTCATGGTTTGGTGACTTTGCGCCCCCACAGGCATGACATAGCCTTCGGCGGAATTCTTGTTGTATGTTTTTGAGTCTTTAACAATATTTGTTGAATATTTTGCCATCTAGGGACAAGCAAAGGTTGGGGGCATTGTGTTTTACAAACACCATTTCTAGTTACTTTTTTATTTCTGGATGGTCGTTATAAAATAACCATGCAGAAATGTTCACAGTCATTAGACCATGAGTCAGGTGCAAGACCAAGGTCAATACCTCCAATGTCAAGGTCATACCTAGAGGTCAAAGGTAAAAAAAGGGACAGTCAATAACTTCCTTATTCTTTGATGGATTATGAAATTACTTGGCAGAAATGTTAACCATCATGAGACGATGTGTTGTATCTCAAAGGTCAAGGCCATACTTAGAGGTCAAAGGTAAAAAAGTGCTATTTTTGTTTACGGCCAATAACTTTTTTATTTTTCTATGAACATTTTTAAAGTTACTATGCAGAAATGTTCATCTTCATTAGATGATGTGTTGCACATAAGACCCAGCTCAATACCTCCAATGTCAAGGTTATACTTAGCAGTCAAAAACGGGGGAGACATATGTGTTTTTGTAGAAAAACAAATTCTAGTTTTATTTCAGTTACTCATGAAACGGCCGGCTTCGGTGACCAGACGGGGGCAATTTGTTCAAGCACCGTTAGCTTAATGAGCTCATTAGTTGTCGAATTGTTAATTGTTGTAGCACTTACAATATCTAACATAGTTTTATGTTTTACTGAACAAAATGAGAGTATTGGTTTGCTGAAATAAAATGATAGCAGTATTTGCTTTTGCAAAAGCCGCTCACATTTTTTAGCAATCATATCAGAATATTTGCCACATTTTGACGATACGTCAATTGACGACATTATTTGTTTTGAACAACAAGCAACCAAGAAGGTCGCAATAATAATATAGTTGGTCCGAAAATTGCATTTTTTTCAGATGTTAACATAAATATTCATTACAGTGTAATAACTTTACATAATGCAACTAGTATACTCCATTCTCCACCTTATTTCATAGTTTCACGTCCGGAAAATGACACATTCTTGCAAATATTGCCGTTTTCCAAGACGGGGTAAAACGGACCAACTTACCCCACTATCGGGCTCCGAGCCGCGGGGTAAAAGGGACCGACTGGGACTCAAAGAGAAAATCAGGAAGTAATGATGGGTCGATAAATGCTACTTTTGCCCAAAGATCTGAGAAATTACGTTGCTTCAGTAACAATGCAGTAGACTGTCGGGCGATAATCTTAACATAAATTCCTGAGACGATCAGCCAACTGTGCATTTTATTTTCTTTTTTCTCAAAAACCGCCGATTTGATTGGAAAACCACATTTAAGTCATACCATAGAGTAGACCGGGGCTAGTTGGTCCTAAGATTATGATTTGTCTTCAACAGCTGGGGCAAATATCTATTTCTCTGAACGATTTTGGTACTATGTTACTTGTTCGATAATTTTCAGCTGTTTTTCATTAAGAAAATGCCAACTTCTGATAACTACAAATGCTTTTTCGACGGGCCAACCTACCCCGTCGCGAATGGACCAACTTACCCAGACCATAGCGCCTGGTAGATCTTCATAAATGACAGGAACGTGATTGAATTTAGTAACACCAACTACACTCCTTTGAATGCCTTAGATAATGAGCTTTCAGGAAAAGTATAATATTTGCATGTTTTTGTCACACACAAAAAAGACAAGTGTGAAAAAATCACTTTTGTGGTTCAAAATCAGTTTTTGTTCTCTAAAAGTTTTACGCCTTTCTTGATCGCCATCTAATTTTCTTCAGAAATTGTGTCATGATCAAGCATTTAATTGAGCCAAATCATTTTGTCATGACCCTTCTCAGTTCAGAGAATTTGCGCTCGGACCAACTTGCCCCACGGACCAACTAGCCCCGGTCTCCCCTACAATCACAGTAGTTGGTGCAGGAAGTCCAAAAAATTTTAAATGACTATGTGAACATAAAACGTTTAAAATTATATGTGCCATACTTATGTGCCATATATGTGCCGGTGGGTCAGGCCTCAGATTCTATGACGGCTCCAACGTAAAGGCTTATTGAAAATTAGAGAGATAATGTTGGTTGGTGCCTGATGCTCTGTATCTGGTCGGGCTCATCGGAGTCTAACTGTTGGTTTTCTTTTGCTCCAGCATTTCAGTGTTTTCTTGCTGTCGAGTCCTCACCGTTGTCTCAACTCTGTGGTTCTTTGATTTTTGTGTTCACGGAGATGTTGCACTGATGAGTTAGGAGGCCTTCATGCGGACTGAATAAATTATTTGTCTAAATCGCGACGGAAGTAAGGGCGAGGATTGTGGCCACGTAAAATCGATTTGAGCCCCCCGGTGGAAATCTTCCACTGACCGTTCCAAGGCGGCTCTTCTGTGGCGATTTATTTGTGTTGTTGTTTGTTGCTTACTGTGTGTATCACTTGTGTCTTTTAATTTTGGATGGCCATATGGCCATTTTGTGGGAAAGTAAATGTCCTTATGGCCTTCCTTTGTTTAGGTTTGCATTATGGTCTGGTCGCTTAATGTTTGTATTTCTTTCCCTTTGGTGTCTTTTATGGGTGGAGTAAGTTAATTGTATCAATTCCTGATCTTTGTTTTACTTCTACTTAGAATAACTAGCTGGTATCTAAAAATAAATTTTGATTGCCAGGTTAAGCATAAAACTTTGCACCATAGCTTGCAAAGGACGTATCATAGTAGGAAGTTCGGGAAAGGGGAATTTTCAGCAAGTCATTATCCTTTGAACGAAGATAATGAACACCATTACGAAAACATGCCTATACAAATACATTGTAAACTTTACCGCCGAAACAAAAAAAAATGAAAATTTTAAGATGAAAAATTGTGAAATATTCTTATTTCTGCTCAAAATATAGATTGTGAGTACTCGTAAGAACCGCCTCGATGAGGCGGTTCTAACGAGTACCCACAATCGATATTTTGGAGCAGAAATAAGAAAAATTAGGTGTACCCCTGTAAACCCAAGTTTTACTATATAAAAGTGGGGTTCAAAGGGTCAAACTTATATAGGCGTGTTTTCGTGATGACTCGAAAACCTCTGTGTACGTAGAGAAACGTTGGATTTACGATATGCATAATTATCTTTATTGTACATTTTTATATGTGTTGTGTTAGTTCTACATACACTAGAACTTCGATGGCTCGAACCATCACGAAAACACGCCTATATAATTTTGACCCCCTTGAACCCAACTTTTATACAGTAAAACTGGGGTTTCCGGGGTTATACCTTATTTTTCTTATTTCTGCTCTAAAATATAGATTGTGGGTAATCGCTAGAACCGCCTCGACGAGGCGGTTCTAACGAGTGCCAAAAATCTATATTTTGAGCAGAAATAAGAAAAATATCACAATTTTTCATCTTAAAATTTCGATTTTTTTTTTTTGGGCGATAAAGGTGGCAATGTATTTGTATAGGCGTGTTTGCGTAATGCACCCAGCAGTAACATTCATAAAATCTTGGACCAGTTCGAAAATAAGTCAGGTCGAACCAACAGTAGCAGAGTTACCTCCTCTTGATTCTAGATAAAATGCCACTTTTGACCCTGTGAACAGCGTAGCTTCTTCATTCTTTGTCGGATGTTAATGAAACTTGGAAACAACAATGACATGCATCACAGCTCTAACGAGTTCAAAACTGGGTCAGATTGGACGAGTTACGTCTCCTTGATTCTCACGAGTACAGAAACGAGTACAGACAAACTATATTTTGAGCAGAAATAAGAAAAATATCACACATTTTTATGTGAGTTTTTTCATTTTTTTCGGCGGTAAAATTTACAATGTATTTGTATAGGCGTGTTTTCGTACCTGTCCAACATTTCAATCATTTCTCAGGAGCTTTATGATGATGTAACATCACATTAACAGATCCATGTAATATCCCACTGTATATAGTAAAACATCACACATGTGATCTCAGTTTCAGTAAAATGCACTAAAGCGCGGGGGTGGGGGCGGGGGGAGTAGTCAGATCCTCTGAATCAGGAAAGTAATGCAGCGTTCCAGTCTCCTCCTTTCTCTATCACTGTTTTACGCAGGATCGATCTTAGCATCATTAAACGGTATCTCCAAGCTTATCAGATTGGAGTGGTCCATGTCCAATTATAGGGGAGTCAGGTTTGTATTATTAGCAGTAATATGCATTTTCAGCTAACAGTTAAGACCAAGATCAGTTTTGTTTGTTTGATTTGAGATTTAACGTCCCCGTCAACACTATAAAGGTCATTTAGTTTAGTTTATACTAATGTATTTTAGTTCGAATGCGATGAAAAGTGCAAGCTTATTGGATCGCTCTCGAACACTCATGCCGGGTGTTTTCATGCGCGCGAGAGGGAGGCAGTGGCTTTTACACCACTGCTACCCATTTAAACCTGGGTGGAGTGGAGCAGTGTCATTACGTGCCTTGTCCAAGGACACACCTCGATACCGGTGGCCGGTTCGAACGCACAACCTCTCGATCATTAGTCGAACGCGTTAGTCACTACTCTATCGAGGCTGACACTATAAAAATACATCGTAAACTCTATCGTATCGGCGAAAGAATGAAAATTTCAAGTATGATTTAAAATTGTGATATTTTTTATTTCTGTTCAAAAAATAGATTGTGGGTACTCGTTGAGGCGGTTCTAACGAGTACCCACAATCTATATTTTAGAGCAGAAATAAAAAAAATAAGGTTTACCCCTGCAGACCCCAGTTTTACTATATAAAAGTGGGGTTCAAGGGGGACAAAATAATATAGGCGTGTTTTCGTGATGAATGGGTTATCTATGCTTATTAGTTCATCTGTTCTTTCACGCGTTCGTCTATTTATCCATATAGGCCGATGTTGATCATTTTCTTCAAAGACTACTCTGGACTCTGGAACTATACAACATAGTAGTCTCAAACTTGGTATGTACCAATGATGACTTGCATCGTGTTATAAGTGACAATGTGCTTTTTTTTAGCTTATTTGTACGTCTGTTTTTTTTTAACCTCCGTGCTAATGTAAAGTTTTGTCTTTCTTTGTTTGTTTGGTATGAGGTTTAACGTCCCCGTCAACACTGTATATGTCATTTTGGAGACATTGCTTCCAATTTTGTAGGACATTTACCCGATATTGAAATTAAATGACATCACAAGCCCTGTCGCCCAATGAAACCTATAGGGTTTATAAGCATGGACGGTCCGACTCGCACCGCTTTGCCTGGGCAGGCTTAGATCCTCTAAGCGGTTTACCAGTACTCGTATGCGATCGGTTTCAGCTCTGCGTGGAAGATCTATTTCTTCAAGCCACGATGGGCGGGGGCCGAAATGTTAAATTTTAAGGTCAACGATTTCTCAGGAATTGTAGAAGTTAGAAGCCTAAAACTTGGTATGCGATGCATTAATGGCGATTTATATTGTGCAAGAGGCAGTGTGCACTGACAGTAATAGTGAGTCGATAGTCTCTGACTATAGGCTAGGAAAATGGACATGGACAATTATTCTTAATTTTATGCATAAGCCATGTAGATACGCAAGGTGAGACTTCTGATCTGGATCTAAACTTTTTGTCAGTGTCCAAGCACTTGATCCCTGTTCATGTTTTACAATTTACGCAACACTCTGACATAACGGAGACATAAATATAAACATCCATTGAATTCTGTACAAAGTAAACATGGCCCCCGCCCATAGGGGCTTGAAGAAATATATGGTCTGCGTGATGCTTCCACGCAGAGCTGAATCCGACCCGCACACTAGTACTGGTAAACCGCTTAGAGGATCTTAGCCTGTCCAGGAACCGCGGTGCGAGGCGGACCGTCCATGCTTATAAACCCTATTGGTTTCATTAGGCGACAGGGCTTGAGATGTCATTTCATCTCAATGTCGGGTAAAAGTCCCACAAAATTGGAAGCAACGTCTCCAAAATGACCTTTACAGTGTTGACGGGGACGTTAAACCTAAAATCAAACAAACAAACAAAACAAAGTAAGCGATAGCCGTGTGTACAATAGAAAGAGCATAATGACCTGACCAAGAGTCGATTTATAAACAAGCAATGACCAGGAATCGATACAATTAACCCACAGCTCTCATCAGCGACACCAAAGGGAAAGAAACACAAACACGAAACAATCAGACCCTGATGGAAACATCAATGGCGGAAAGCCAAAAGGTCAGTTACTTTCCCACAAAATGGGCAATTGGCTATACAAAACAATAAACACCCAAAGGCAAACCACAACAAAAATAAACCGCGACAGAAGAACCGCCATGGAACGGTCAGTGATACGAATTTCGATGTCGGGGTGGGGGACTTAAACCGATTCTATGTGACCACAATTCTCGCCCTTATTTCCGTCGCGATTTAGACAAATAATTTGTTCAGTCCGCATGAAGGCCTCCTAAATCATCAGTGCAATATCTCCGTGAACACACACACACACCAAAAAAAAAAAAAAAAAAAAAAAACAACCACGGAGATGAAACTACGGTGATGACTTGACAGCAAGAAACCACTGAAATGCTGGAGCAAAAGAAAACCAACAGTAAAACTCCGATGGGCCCGACCATAGACAGGCACCAACCAACATTACATAGAATTTAATTATCTCTAATTTTCAGTAAAGTAGAAGTAACACAAAGATCAGGGATCGATACAATTAACTTACTCCACCCATCAAAGACACCAAAAGGAAAGAAACACAAACATGAAGCGACCAAGCCTTTGCGCTGGAACCGTCATAGAATCTGAGGCCTGACCCCCGGCGTGCAGTTAAAGAGGGAAGTGCCGGCCTCGGTAGCTCGGTCGGATGAGCGCCTGACTGGTGATCAGGAGGACGCGAGTTCGACACCTGCCGGGGTCGGCAACATTCTTTCTTGGAAATTGATCATGCAATCTTGTCCATGGTCATATTTCCCTTCCACTGATTCAAGAAGGGCAGTTGTCAGTTTCTGGCGAAAGAATGTGTACTGTACTGGTTAACCACTTACGTATAAGCCTGCCAAGAAAAAATGTGGATAGGTAAACTGACCGTCGAAATAGTGTTGACTGGGCCGTTAAACTCCAACACAAACAACGGCCCCCGCCCATCGGAGCTTGAAGAAATAGATGGGCTGCATGATGCTTCCACGGAGAGCTTAAACCGGCCGGCACACGAGTACTGGTAAACAGCTTAGAGGATCTAAGCCTGCCCAGGCAAAACAGTGCGAGTCGGACCGTCCATGTTTAGAAACCTTGTTGGTTTCATTGGGCGGCAGGGCTTGAGATGTCATTTCATCTCATGAAATCTTGTCCATGGTCATATCTCCCTTCCACTGATTCAAAAAGGGCAGTTGTCAATTTCTGGCGAAAGAATGTGCACTGTACTGGTTAACCACTTACGGATAAGCCTGCCCAGAAAAAATGTGGATAGGTAAACTGACCGGCATAAAATGACATGAAATAGTGTTGACTGGGCCGTTAAACTCCAGCACAAACAACGGCCCCCGCCCATCGGGGCTTGAAGAAATAGATGGGCTGCATGATGCTTCCACGCAGAGCTTAAACCGGCCGACACACGAGTACTTGTAAACAGCTTAGAGGATCTAAGCCTGCCCAGGCAAAACAGTGCGAGTTGGACCGTCCATGTTTAGAAACCTTGTTGGTTTCATTGGGTGGCAGGGCTTGAGATGTCATTTCATCTTAGTGTCGGGTAAAAGTCCCACGCAATTGGAAGCAACGTCTCCAAAATGACCTTTACAGTGTTGACGGGGACGTTAAACGACAAATCAAACAAACCATCAAAACCAACACAAACAAACAAACAAAGAGGGAAGCAAAGTTATCAACCGTGATTGGGTTAACTACCATGCATGCAGTCTGTCATAGAACATATATATTTTTTTCCAAATCTTTTTATATCGAGGAATGATTTTACGAAATTGGGTGCTGAAGTCATTGCGATTTCTGAATACCCTCTTTTTCTGAACACCCTCTTTATATGGACATTTGATAAAACGACAAGACTCGTAACAACATCAATTTCAATGGCATTACGAAAACACGCCTATACCAATACATTGTAAATTTTACCACTTAAAAATGAAAATTTTCAGATGAAAAATTGCGACATTTTTCATATTTCTGCTCAAAACATAGGTTGTGGATACTCGTTAGAACCGCCTCGGCGGGGCGATTCTAACGAGTACCCACAGTCTATGTTTTTGAGCAGAAATAAGAAAAATAATGTATACCCCTGCAAACCCCAGTTTTACTATATTTGTTTGTTTGATTTGAGGTTTAACGTCCCCGTCAACACTGTAAAGGTCATTTTGGAGACGTTGCTTCCAATTTTGGGGGACTTTTACCCGACATTGAGATGATATGACATCTCAAGCCCTGTCACCCAATGAAACCAATAGGGTTTATTAGCATGGACGGTCCACCTCGCACCGCGGTGCCTGGACAGGCTTAGATCCTCTAAGCGGTTTACCAGTAGTAGTGTGCGGGCCGGATTCAGCTCTGCGTGGAAGCATCATGCAGCCCATATATTTCTTCAAGCCCCTATGGGCGGGGGCTCCCAGTTTTACTATGTAAAAGTGGGGTTTAAGGGGGTCAAAATTATATAGGCGTGTTTTCGTGATGGGAATGAATCCTTGACTCAAGATGGAAGGAACGGGCCTCCGTGGCCTAATGGATAAAAGCGCTGACTCTAAGTCATTAGGTCTCTCACCGCCGTGGGTTCGAGCCTCGCTCGGGTCACGTGTGAGACGCCAAGTTCTGCAACGGAAGGTCAGGTGGTTTGTCTCCGGGTACTCCGGTTTTCACCCACCTATGATTAACGATCGGCTCGATATGAGTGAAATAATCTTGAAAGGGCCGTAAAACCCAAACCATAAAAAAAAGATGGAAGGAGTTAGTGTAGATGTTCAATAACGTTCAGAATGTTATTCCACAAAAATATAAATGCTGTGGATATTTGTTAACAACCGCAATTGTAATTGTATATTCCTCATATGTCATGTATATGACTTGGGCGAAATAAAGTATATGTTCTGTTCTGCTCTTTTCTACGAAAGAGCATTAGGGCCAGGTATACTTTTTTTTTCTTTTGATAGGTATCTCGAAATTTCGACTTAGTATCTCGAAATTTCGACTTAGTAACTCGAAATTTCGACTTATTAACTCGAAATTTCGACTTAGTATCTCGAAATTTCGACATAATAACTCGAAATTTCGACTTAGTATCTCGAAATTTCGACATAATAACTCGAAATTTCGACTTATTAACTCGAAATTTCGACTTAGTATCTCGAAATTTCGACTTTGTAACTCGAAATTTCGACTTAGTATCTCGAAATTTCGACTTAGTATCTCGAAATTTCGACATAATAACTCGAAATTACGACTTAGTATCTTGAAATTTCGACATAATAACTCGAAATTTCGACTTATTAACTCGAAATATCGACTTAATAACTCGAAATTTCGACTTAGTATCTCGAAATTTCGACTTACGAGATATTAAGTCTTATACACACAGTTAATGTTAAACACCCCCGTTTCATTATACCCCAGCTTTGAAAACAAGTTTACATCAAGCAGATTATGCAAATTATGTGATAACATTGTGAGACTATGGTCATTATCGGCTTACTTGTATCGTGTAAACGCCAATGACCTTTCTCGGTGTATTTTGTCACATGTTCTTTCATTCTTCTTTCTCTCTATATTGACCAATGTTAATTTTATCAAATATTTCTCAAGAACTATAAAACTAGAAGCCCAAAACATATGTATCATGTAAGAGTCAGAGGGTTTTCTGTCTCATCAGGACGTCGCGCATTCAATCCCGTTTCACGGGCCCGCCCATCGGGGCTTGAATAAATGGATAGACTGCATAGAACCTCAACGCAGAGCTGAATTCTGACCGCACACGAGTACTAGTAAATCGCTTAGAGGAGGTAAAGCGGTGCGAGTCGGACCGTCCATGCTTATAAACCCTATTGGTTTCATATTGGTTTCATAAGGCGACAGGGCGGCCTCCGCCCATCGGGGCTTGAAGAAATATATGGGCTGCATGATGCTTCCACGCAGAGCTGAATCCGACCCGCACACGAGTACTGGTAAACCGATTAGAGGATATAAGCCTGCCCAGGCGCAAGAGTCGGACCGTCCATGCTTATAAACCCATTGGTTTCATTGGGCAACAGGGCATGAGATGTCATTTCATCTCAATGCCGGGTAAAAGTCCCACAAAATTGGAAGCAACGTCTCCAAAATGACCTTTACAGTGTTGACGGGGACGTTAAACCTCAAATCAAACAATTAGTACGACATGGCTTGAGAAGTCATTTCATCACAACGTTGGGTAAACGTCCCACAAAAGTGGAAGCAACGTCTTCAAAATGACCTATACAGTGTTGACGGGGACGTTAAACCTCAAATCAAACAAACAAATTCAACCCCGTTTCAGTCAAATACAAACGGGCTAAAAGTCATATTTGACAGTATTTTTTCGGTAGCAAACTTTCACATCGTGTGCTGTAAAAATCATTTATAGATCAAAGCACTGACAGCACTGTTGGGTCGATTGTCTTCGAGTGTGGATTTGAACATGTTTCGTTTATCCTTTAAATTCCTATACTATAAGCAAAATGTGTAGATTCTGATCAGACGCCGCACTTGGGTCGATTAATTATCAATTGACTAAAAGTTACTAACTACAGAAGCTTCCCGCCTTCTACCTCGTGACTATCACTGACCATGTTCAAAATCCAGGTCGAGCTATTTATAGCAGCGCTATAGTCTTTCCTTGTGACGTCAGTGCCAAATGTAGACTGGGCCGGGGAACATGGATATTGCAAACAGTGTAGACCCTGATCAGACGCCGGAGAAGAGAGCTTCATTAAATAACCGGTACGTTCATGGTGTAGATGGTCAGCGATAGTCACGTGGACAATAGCAGGCGAGAAGCTTCTGTAGGTTGTTACTTTGGGTCGAAAAAAAAAAATCGACCCAAAAGATGGTAAACTATGCAACACGAACACCATGACTAACTTAACAAAGCAACAACCGGACAGAAAATGCGGTATCAGAATACGTTGCGTGTTCAAAATGTATCATTTTGACCGAGCAGCAGATTCCTAGACCCTTCGTTTCATCCCATCGGTCAGACGTCGAAATTGATGGCTGGTCAGCTCTATCCGCGCGTGTGTGTGAAGGTGGGGGAAGGGGGTCGTGGGTGTGTTCAGTGTTCTGTATTCGACGCCCAAGAATCTCCCAAATATGTTCCAGGGGCTTCTAGCTAGCCAAGCCAATGTCTCAATTCCATAACGGCGGGGTCTAGCACACATGTCCAGTGGCAAATGATTCGTTCTCAAAATGAGGCATGACTTCTGGCGCTAAACATGCAAAAATATCCAAACTCCATATTTAAACGGTAAAAATGAAGTTGTGGAAAGTTGGTTATGACATCTAAGGTCTTCTTTCAACTCTGAGTTGACCATAACAAGATTCCTGTTATGGCTAATCCCTCTTCAGAGTTGAAAGTCACAGCGCAGATCAAAGAGTCAGTTTCGAGCTAGTATGTAGAAATTATAGTAAGTCGAAATTTCGAGATAGTATGTCGAAATTTCGAGATAGTAAGTCGAAATTTCGAGTTATTAAGTCGAAATTTCGAGTTATTAAGTCGAAATTTCGAGATAATAAGTCGAAAATTCGAGATATTAAGTCGAAATTTCGAGTTACTATGTCGAAATTTCGAGATATTAAGTCGAAATTTCGAGTTATTAAGTCGAAATTTCGAGACAATAAGTCAAAATTTCGAGTTACTAAGTCGAAATTTCGAGATATTAAGTCGAAATTTCGAGATATTTAGTCGAAATTTCGAGTTATTAAGTTGAAATTTCGAGATACTAAGTCGAAATTTCGAGATAATAAGTCGAAATTTCCAGTTATTAAGTCGAAATTTCGAGATAATAAGTCTAAAATTCGAGATATGTAGTCGCAATTTCGAGTTATTAAGTCGAAATTTCGAGATACTAAGTCGAAATTTCGTGTTAATAAGTCGAAATTTCGAGATACTAAGTCGAAATTTCGAGATACTAAGTCGAAATTTCGAGTTACTAAGTCGAAATTTCGAG
This sequence comes from Lucinisca nassula, assembly GCA_963580285.1. Classification (NCBI taxonomy): domain Eukaryota; kingdom Metazoa; phylum Mollusca; class Bivalvia; order Lucinida; family Lucinidae; genus Lucinisca; species Lucinisca nassula. Next base: position 27,088,873 of record OY757012.1, read on the forward strand.
ATAGTTAGTCGAAATTTCGAGATAATAAGTCGAAAATTCGAGATACTAAGTCGAAATTTCGAGATACGAGTCAAAAAGATAAAAGTTAAAGTGGCCCTAATGCTCCTTCGTACTTTTCTCATCACGAAAACAAGCGTATATAGTTTTGACCCCCTTGAACCCCATTTTATATAGTAAAACAGGGGTTTACAGGGGTAAACCTTATTTTTTCTGCTCTAAAATATAGAGTGTTGGTACTCGTAAAAAACCGCCTCGATGAGGCGGTTCTAACGAGTACCCACAATCAATATTTCAGAGCAGAAAAAATACCCCTGTTTTACTATATAAAATGGGGTTCAAGGGGTCAAAGCTATATACGCATGTTTGCGAGATGTTCTGACGTTATCAAAAGGGTCCTCTATAACCAGAAAAACAAATAATCGATGGGCCATGGACTGGGAAGAATATTAACCCTACCAAATCTATCTGATTAAGAACAATCCACATACATCTGACTGGTTTGTTTGGGTTGAGAGTCAACGTTGCTCAATGAGGCGAAGGTTTCGTGTATCTTGTGTCATCGGGTTGTCCAACTGATACTGACTTACAGTTTGGCAGGATAGAAATGAAAACAATGATCAAGAATCGAAACAAGAACCTCACACCCCCGACCCAAGGCACCAAATGGAAAGAAAGACAAACATAAAAGAAATTCGCAATACTGAAAACGTTATAAGGGTTATAAGCAGAAAAAAAAAACAAATTTCACACAATATGGTCAAACGGCTATCAAAAAAAAAAAAAAAAAGACATGCAAAAAAAAACTATAAGAATAATAAATCGCTTTGCAACGCATCACGAAAACACGCCTATATAATTTTGACCCACTTTTATATAGTAAAACTTGGGCTAACGGGGGTAAACCTTATTTTTCTTATTTCTGCTCTAAAATATAGATTGTGGGTACTTGTTAGAACCGCCTCATCGAGGCGGTTCTAACGAGTACCCGCAATCTATATTTTGCGCAGAAATAAGGAAAATATCACAATTTTTCATCCTAAAATTTTCGTTTTTTGGGCTAAGAAATTACACTGTATTAGTATAGGCGTGTTTTCGTAATGGACCAGTAAAAAGCCCTTAACTGGGCGAGAGAAGGGGTGTGGTTTTACGGGGCAACAATCATCGGCCTTGGTTCTGTCGTGGTCTAGACAAATAATTCGTCCAGTCCGCATGAAGGATTTCTTACTAATCAGTGCAACATGTGCGAGAATTAATAAAATGAAACGAATACAGAGATGAAACAACGACGAGGACTCGACAGTATGAAATAATCGAAAAGCTGCGAACAGCTGGAATCTTGCTGCAAGGACAGCAGGCCAAGCCAATACCTGCTGCAAGGACAGCAGGTATTGGCTCGGGCTGCTGTCCTTGCAGCAAGACCTGCTGTCCTTGGAGCTGGAATGGGTTCAGTGAATGTTGTTTTTCTGCTGGTTCCTCATTTCCGTTTATCTTCCTCTGTCTCTCCTGCCCTTCACTTTCACCTCACCCACTATCTCTTCTATTTCCTTTCTACCTTTCCAAGGCGGTTCTTCTGTGGCGGTTTATTTATGTTGTTGTTTGTTACTACTTACTGTGTGTATCACTTGTGTTATTTCTTATTTTGGATGACCATTTGTTGGGAAAGTAAATGTCCTTATGGCCATCCTTTGTTTAGGTTTCCATTATGGTCTGGTCGCTTCATGTTTGTGTTTCTTTCCCTTTGGTGTCTTTGATGGGTGGAGTTGGTTAATTATATCCATCCCTGATCTTTGTTTTACTTCTACTTTCCCTATATAAGTCTATGTAAAACCCAAGGGCCCCGAAGCGGGGGCATTTTTAGTCTCAGGGATATAATTTGAACAATCTTGGTAGAGGTCCACTAGATGAAGCTTCATACCAAATATCAAAGACCTAGGCCTCGTGGTTTCCGAGTAGAAAATTTTTCAAGATTTTCCCTATATAAGTCTATGTTAAACCAAAGGGCCCCGGAGCGGGGGCATTTTTGGCCACAGGGCTATAATTTGAACAATCTTGGTAGAGGTCCACAAGATGAAGCTTCAAACCAAATATCAAAGACCTGGGCCCTGCGGTTTCAGGGAAGAAGATTTTTAAAGATTTACCCTAAATAAGCTTGTGTAAAACCAAAGGGCCACAGGGCAGGGCATGTTTGGCCCCAGCACTATAATTTGAACAATCTTGGTAGGGGTCCACTAGAAGATTAAGGCTCATACCAAATAGCAAAGACCTGGGCCGTGCGGTTTCAGAGAAGTTTTAAAGATTTTCACTATATAAGCCTATGTAAAACCAAAGGGCCCGGGGCGTGGGCATTTTTGACCCCAACACTATAATTTGAACAATCTTGGTAGGGGTTCACTAGATGAAGCTTCGTACCAAATATCAAAGACCTGGGCCTTGCGGTTTAAGAGAAGAAGATTTTCCCTATATAAGCCCATGTAAAACCATAGAGCCCCGGGGCGGGGGCATTTTGGTCCCAGCTCTATAATTTGAACAAACTTGGTAGGGGTCCAGTAGATGAAGCTTCGTACCAAATATCAAAGACATAGGCCTTGCGGTTTCAGAGTAGAAGATTTTTCAGATTTTCCCTATTTAAGCCCATGTAAAACCAAAGGGCCCCGGGACGGGGGTATTTTTGGCTCCAGCACTATTATTTGAACAATCTTGGTAGGGGTCCACTAGATGAAGCTTCATACCAAATATCAAAGACCTGGTTCTTGCCGTTTCAGAGAAGAATTTTTTTTTTACAGATTTTCCCTATATAAGCCCATGTAAAACCAAAGGGCCCCGGAGCGGGGGTATTTTTGGCTCCAGCACTATTATTTGAACAATCTTGGTAGGGGTCCACTAGATGAAGCTTCATACCAAATATCAAAGACCTGGTTCTTGCCGTTTCAGAGAAGAATTTTTTTACAGATTTTCCCTATATAAGCCCATGTAAAACCAAAGGGCCCCGGAGCGGGGGTATTTTTGGCCCAAGCACTATAATTTGAACAATCTTGGTAGGGGTCCACTAGATGAAGCTTCATACTAAATATCAAAGACCTAGGCCTTGTGGTTTCAGAGAAGAAGATTTTTTAAGGTTTTAGTGAAACAAATTGATTTTTGGCCCCTGTGACATAGATGTGCAACGGACCGGAACCTTTTTAACAACTTTGAAAGGGGAACACATAAGGATCATTCCCGTGAATTTTTTTTCAAAATCTGATCAGTGGTTTCGGAGGAGATGTCGTTTGAAGAAATTGTTTACGCAAGGACCCACGTACGCACGGACGCACGCACGCACGACGGACGACGGACAAAAAGTGATCCCAAAAGCTCACCTCCTCTCTATGTTACGGTGAGCTAAAAATCAAACAACCACAGAGATGAAACAACGGTGAGGAATCGACAGCAAGAAACCACCGAAATGCCGGAGCAAAAGAAAACCAACAGCTAGACTCCGATGGGCCCAACCTGAGACAGAGCATCAGGCCCTGATCGTACACCGCGTTCTCCCACCAAAGTCATTCATAATCTTAAAGAACAATGGCGTTTTGAGTATCAAACACTTTCTTCTTGTTTTGACACCGAATTGAATATTGATTCTGATCCATGTACATATGTAACGCGACGTCAGATTGGATAACGTCAATAGTTTGCGGCGGTATATTCTGCAATGTACTGTTAGAAACCCGATGATTTGTTGGTAGCTTACTGTACTTGCCGCTTTGAGCTTTATGGTAACATTTCTAATTACAACTAAGCGACTTAAATTATTAACTAAACCACTAAATTATTAACTTCCTGTCTTACTGCTATTAAAACGCATGTGATTAAATATTGTGATAAAGTCTTTGAGAGATCAGGAAGAAATCTGTTTTGGTCTATAAAAAATTCGAATGAGGTTTTAAAGAAATTGAAATCCAGACATTTTCGTGCTTCAAGTCTGTCTACTTACGATTTTTCCACTCTTTACACTACACTTCCTCATAATCTTATAAAAGAAAAGCTTAATGATTTAACTGAATGGGCTTTTCACAGAGAAGATTCTCTCTATCTTGCATGTAATGTCAGAAATGCATTTTTCACTTCTAAAGAGCATAAGAATTATACACTTTGGTCATGTCAGAAAGTGTGTGATGCCCTCACCTTTCTACTTGACAATATTTATATTAGATTCGTAACTAAGTTATTTAGACAAATTGAGGGTATTCCGATGGGTACGAATTGCGCACCTCTTGTGGCTGATCTGTTCTTGTATTGTTATGAAAGAGACTTCATGTTGTCGCTTTCCATTGATAACAAATCTGAAATTATTGAAGCTTTTAGCTCCACTTCTAGATATTTAGATGATTTATTAAATATTGATAATACCTATTTCGATGGTCTGATCAGTCAGATTTACCCCCCAGAACTTCAATTAAATAAAGCAAATTCTTCTGATACCGAGGCCCCGTTTTTGGATTTACATCTATCTATTGAAGATGGGTTTGTTTCGTGCAAAATTTATGATAAACGCGATGACTTTGATTTTGAGATTGTACATTTGCTAGAGTGTGTAGTCATGTAACTGACTTCAACACTCGTAATAAATTATTAATGGCTAAACTCTTTAATCAGGGTTATCGGTACCATAAACTACGCAAAGCATTTTCAAAATTTTATAGACGCCATTCTGCTTTAATTTCAAAATTCAATATTGGACTTAAATTCTTCTGCAACAAGGTCTATTGGAACCCGAATTTTATGGTGACTTAGTATATAAATTCAGAAAAATATATAACCGCAATGACTTCAGCACCCAATTTCGTAAAATCATTCTTCGATATAAAAAGATTGGGTACAACATGGATGTTATACGACAGACTGCATGCATGGTAGTTAACCCAATCACGGTTGGCAACTTTGCTTCCCTCTTTAATTGCACGCCGGTGGGTCAGGCCTCAGATTCTATGACGGCTCCAACGTAAAGGCTTATTGAGAATTAGAGAGATCTTGGTAATGTTGGTTGGTGCCTGATGCTCTGTCTCTGGTCGGGCCCATCGGAGTCTAACCGTTGGTTTTCTTTTGCTCCAGCATTTCAGTGGTTTCTTGATGTCGAGTCCTCATCGTTGTCTCACCTCTGTGGTTCTTTGATTTTTTGTGTTCACGGAGATGTTGCACTGATGAGTTAGGAGGCCTTCATGCGGACTGAACAAATTATTTGTCTAAATCGCGACGGAAGTAAGGGCAAGGATTGTGGCCACGTAAAATCGATTTAAGCCCCCCAGTTGAAATCTTTCCACTGACCGTTCCAAGGCGGTTCTTCTGTGGCGATTTATTTATGTTGTTGTTTGTTACTTACTGTGTGTATCACTTGTGTCTTTTAATTTTGGATGGCCATATAGCCATTTTGTGGGAAAGTAACTGTCCTTATGGCCTTCCTTTGTTTAGGTTTCCATTAAGGTCTGGTCGCTTTATATTTGTATTTCTTTCCCTTTGGTGTCTTTGGTGGGTGGAGTAAGTTAATTATATCGATTCCTGATCTTTGTTTTACTTCTACTTAACAAGTGCATTAGCATCATTGGAATGGGTATAACTATATTGGAAATTGTCATTTAGGGAGGTAAATCGTCGGTTTTACGATCGCAAATCCGTTTTACGGCGACGCGTCAGCTGACGCATTGCCGAAAAACGAAATTTACGACGACAGAACCGCCACTTATATCTCCCAAGTTATCGCTTAACTGAACACTCGTCTTCGATATGCAAATCACACTTACAGAAATCGTCTGAATATGTTGTAGAAGATATTAAATGACAATAGTTAGAATAAGCTTTGTTTAGTATTAATAGGAATGTGAATAGTCGTTTATGCAATGGTCAGGAAAACTAACATTGGGCTTATCGTAATGCATATATACCCATTGTATGACCCCAGCGTGAACAGAGGCTGAGGTGGCATATTGGCACTGTCGTGTCTGCCTGTCTTTTACATTTTTAGCACAGGAGAATTACAAATCTGAATTGCTCGATTTTATTCTGAAAAAAAAATCATAGAGTATGCATGAAAATGAGCATTCACGTATTTTAATTCTAAAAGCACACTTTTGTTTATTTTAGTTTTACGTTAAAAGAATGTGTCAACAGAAGTTTTTTTTTTTATTTAAATCTGTTTGTCTTTCTGCTTCGCTTGGCTAGTAACATCTTTAGTAATATGACATGTTCTCGTTTTGAAAAAGTTCCGTAGAAAACAGAATGTAGCGAAAATCCTCAGCTGATATGATACTGTCAGGCACAATGGGAAATTTCCTTTTCTGATAGTGGAAAATAAACAGCATGACGACTGTCCAATGATTCGAAAAAGTAGCATCTGTCGGACTTCCTGGAAAGAAAGTAGAAGAATAATTACCCTTGTGAAAATAATAATAATAATAATAATAATAATAATAATAATCATCTGATCTCCATGACCAGTGCGTTTTGTATGTTTGATTTGGCGTTTAACGTCCCCGTCAAAACTGAAAATGTCATTTTGGAGACGCTGCTTCCAATTTTGTGGGACTTTTACCCGACATTGAGATGAAGTGACATCTCAAGCCCTGCCGCCCAATGAAACCAATACGGTCTATAACCATGGAAAGTCCAACTCGCACCGCTTTGCCTAGGCAGGCTTAGATTCTCTGAAAGGTTTACCAGTACTCGTATGCGGGTCGGTTTCAGCTCTGCGTGGAAGCATCATGCAGCCCATCTATTTCTTCAAGCCCCAATGGGCGGGGGCCGGACCAGTGAGTGGGTTAGCCTGGAAGAAGCTACATGGCAACATGCACATTTGCCCTCTTGGTTTACCAAAAATAATATGAGAGTTCTAGACTCCGTGATATAACTGCTGGCGGAGTTTGAAACTCAAACTAGTTGTGCGTGTTATGATTTACTTTTGTGCCTATCGTATGCCACTTTCTATTTTGCATTTGGACGGAGATAGCTCTGTGATTTTGCTGTGCCTATTCCTGAATAACTCTGGCTTACCATAACGTTAAGAAGACGGTGTACCGATACTCGAGTAAATCATGCTATGTATAAAAGTGGAGCTTACACAGATATGCATTTTGTTTCTTATTCCTGTTTAAAAACAGTTTTGGTACTCAAGAGAACTGCCTCACTTAGCCGTTTTAACGAGAACCATCAATCTATGTTTCCAACGCATACGTTGTTTGAGCTAAAAAGAACCGCCTCATTCAGACAGTTCTAACGAGCACAACAATGCATCACGTGAACAATTAAGTGAAATAAATATCCCCTAAATTGCACTTTATATAACGAAAACTGGGGTTTACGGTGGTATTTTTTTTTATTTCTGCTCAAAAGCATAGGTTGTGGGTACTCGTAAGTACAACGGCCTCAATAAGGCAGCTCTAACAAGCACCCACAACCTGTGTTTGCAATATAAATAAGAAAAATATCACGGATTTATACAAAAAATGAAGCCATTTTCGAGATGTGAAAAAAATACACTATGCTGCAAGGGTGTGCTATCGTAATGCATGTTTAGAGTAGAATAGACTATTTAATGAGAGCCTTTAATAAATTTTCAAAAGAAAATAAAAAAGAAGTGTAGGCAATGCTCAGGAATCGATACAATTAACCCACAGCTCCCATCAGTGACACCAAAAGGAAAGAAACACAAACATAACTAGACCCCAATGACAACATCAATAGCAGAAAGCCAATAGGACAGTTACTTTCTTACCAAATGGCCAATTGATTATCCAAAACCAAAATGATATAAACAATACACAAACCCAAAAACAAACCACAAGCAATAAACCGCGACAGAAGACCCGCCTTGGAACGGTCAGTGAAACGAATTCCACTTTGGGGTTACGTAGCTCTAATCCTCGCCCTTACTTCCGTCGCGATTTAGATGAATAATTTGTTCAGTCCGCATGAAGGCCTCATAACTCATCAGTGCAACAAATTAGTGTTTTCGGCCTTATACATCAGTGCCTTATGCATACGGGACAAATCCGTGAAAAAAAAATCCATGTCAAACAGACTTTACGATCAAAATATTCAAAATTGTGCATTAACGTTCATCACGTGCAGAAGTCCGTGAAATGAACACTCACATATGAGCCCCGCCAAGCGAATTTGTGTCTTCGAGCATTCCGTCATGACAAAGTTTAACTGCGCATGCCCAGCCATTTAGAGGGGCCAGGGATATAGCTTTCTTCCTGAAGGTTCCTCTTGATTCACTGCTTGTATGAGCGAGCAGCGAAGGTTCTGGCGAGACTGCGCGGATGCGCAGGCTCGCCTGAACCTTCGCTGCTCGCATAGGCAATAAGTACGAAAATCGCTTGACGGGGCCCATTTGCCAGTTTTTGAGATATGGAATTGACTTTGATACACGGGTTCGTTATTCAAACGTATGTTGCATGACAGTTTAAAAAATAGTTTGTGTAACACGGCTTGGCTTATTTGGACAGGAATAAAGCTTTTTTACACCTTTCCTGCTGAATAAATTAATATGATCACATCCATTTCTGACTATCAGCAAATCAATTTACTTAAAGTAATGTATTCAATTCTGAATTTGAGGAAGAGTGTATATTCTGATCAGAAGTCATCTGATCTGGATCTACCATGCTTGCGAGGATAGTGGCCGTCTTGTGTAGCAGGTTAAAGCTTAAGGATGCATCTGGAAACAAGAAACGTCTCATACAATAATAGGTTTTTAAATCTAACCTTGCTTCTTCTCTCCCCATTTTTAAAAGTAATTGACGATATACATACTTTTTCTATGTAACAAATAGATTTGTTGCAGCTTATGTTTAGTGTACGATGCTGCTACGCTGTATCGGTGGACTCTTTTTGCATTGCTATATGTTGGATAAGTCAATTTGTCATATAGGGGGTGGTAGATCTGTTTTATTTGTTTTTATTATATTTTTGACGCTAAATTATGTTAGCAAATAGTACAGACACTGATAAGGCGTCTGATCTGCGGCTTCTGATGTGGGTCTGCACTATTTGCCAAGCTACACCTACTGAACGGAAAAAGAAACGCAACTCCAAACATAAATGCGAATATTTGCAGAAATAATAATGTTTGCATCAAATCGATTTAATGACGCAATAATACAATCATTCCTGAATATAACTACCATAGAGTGTTCAATTTCCAGTGAGAATATTTGGAACACAAATCCGTTTTGTCATAGTGGTAGTCATTTCACAAGTTCAAAACATAAGCAGTTAATAGCGAGTATGTCCTCCGTTTGCATTCAGTCCTGCACGCACACGCCTGGCCAAGGACAAGATTAAACGATTGATCTCTGCCTGGGGAATAACATTCCAAGCCTGTATGAGCGCAAGAAGTAAGGCTTGACGCGTTGTTGGCAGCTGGGGGCGATTACGCACGCGCCTATCCAAAACGTCCCACAAATGTTCTATAGGAGATAGATCTGGACTATACGGACGTCAACGTTGTTTTGCTGAAGAAACGCCATGCTGAGCCTTGCTACATGCGCCCGATAGTTATCCTGTTGAAACGTAACGTTATGCTGTCGTACATAGGGAACAACTACCGATCGTAAACCGACGTCAACGTAACGCTCGGCCATGAACGATCCATCAATGAATACCCGGCGCTTTATATGACCGTAAGATATGCCAGCCCACACTATCAACCCAGCGCCTCCAAATCGATCACATTCAACCAAACAGTTGTCACGATAACGCTCTCCGTCACGCCTATACACACGTTGACGGCCATCAGCTCTGTACAACAAGTACCTGGACTCGTCGGAAAACATTACGTTACGACACTGATGAAGGGGAAAAAGGTTTGGCCTTTGTTGTGTGAGCCACGCCATTCTAACCTGACGTCGTTAATGACATACAAACGTACGGACGACGAGGACGTAAGCCAAACTCACGAAGGCGATTCCTGACAGTATCTACACTTAATCGATTGTTGTGTGTTCCTGGTGTCACCTCAGACGTCTCGACGTCTGTACGGAACCGATTACGAAGGTGGGTTAGACGGATGTATTGGTCCTGTCGACGTGTCGTACCGCGTGGACGTCCACTTCTGGGCCTGTCATTTGTCGTTCATGTTTGACGTAGACGCTGGTACAAGCGAGTTATCGTCGATTTACCCACTTGGAAGTTCCTGGCGCTGACAGCCTGAGACGTCCCACGTAGAAGCATTTGGACCGCTACGTTACGTTGATCTTGCGTCAAACGTAGCATATTCCGTAGAGAAATTTTACCGGACTTTTGAAACCTAAACTCCAGGTAACACAATATGCCAATATGATGAGGTTACTGTTTACATTTAATGTACTGCACGAGAAAATGTTGAAAACAACGAATTGCCAATTGGAGCGTCAAACTGTACAGATATCGCCCAAATGTTTTCTGCATAAGAAAGTTTAAAAACTATGAAAGTAAATCGCATAATGATTTTTTCAGTCAACCTGATGATTGCATGAATATCTTTTGGGTTAAAAAGTTACGTTTCATTTTCGGTTCAGTATATATATATGTCCCGCCTGCAATTGGATACGACTTGTCATAACGTTGCCTTTATTTTCTGTACACTCGGGAACGGAATTATAAATGCATACTATTTTTGTCTAAATCTCAATTCTAAGTTTGTAATGTTGGTAACCGAAATGACTGCAGCACTAGAACCCGCGATAAGAAATGGAAGGTATGCAAGAAAAACAATCCTTTATGGGTGTGAAGGGTTGACGGAAAATCCGTCCCTCGGGATCACTGTCCGGCATCACTCGGCCAGCCCCGCAGATTTATCGTAAAAGAGTCAACCCCCAGAATGGTATACTTTTTGCTGCAATTAGATGGACGTTTTACTGTTTTTATTTAGTTTTTCGATAAAAGCAAAGTCTTATTCTGTCACACACACTATCGAAATGTGAACTTGTATCTAACCGATTTGGAACCATACCCATATATGGATAAATCTGGTACAGATATCGAAGAGTCCAACTTGAAGGAATGTTAAGCAAAGCATTATAGTAAGACAGTTAAAAGCATGAACTACTTGGTTTTACTCGGTAAACCATTATCAAAGGCTACATTGATCTTCGGTCTATATGTTAGAGCACTCGAAAATAATAAAATACTGCACCAGTCATTGCGACTCTCTGTTTCATCCTCGAACGTTCACATTGTAAACATGCAGGATATTGGAATGACACACATAATTACGCGCCCCGCCCATCGTGGCTTGAAGAAATAGATTGGCTGCACGATGCTTCCACGTAGAGCTGACACCGACCGCACATGCGTACTGGTAATCTGCTTAGAAGGTCTAAGCCTGCCCAGGAAAAATGCTGCGAGTCAATGAGTTCAAACTAAATAATAATTATTACTAAAAGTATGCTTGCCTTTTATTCAGCTGTGCATGTGATCATTTTGGGAACTGAACATCTCCTTAAGTCATTATCCCAGACCGTCCCAGTGGCACATGTCTGAACACGTGGGTGTACCTGGTCGTACACACACTGGCAAAACTTAGTACAATCACCGCTGTAAGGCGAGTACCATACGCCATCTACTAAACGCTCCTCGCAACTGATCTCGTCTTTACCTAAAAAAGAAAAAAAAAAAAAAAACGCGTGTTGCGAAAACGTTCCTTTAACGTAACCGGCATACAACTTGCAGATTGTCGGCATGTGAATGACTATTTTGCCAAGAAAAATCTGGTACCGCTGCTTCAAGCTTAAAAACTATCCCTTTCAACCTTGTGAACAGTTAGTAGCCGCCACCTGAGCAGCACTTTCTGTCGCTCGTTTTTGGGTCATTGGCTGAGGCAAAGGTGCCGTGTATCGCCCGTCACTGGGGCGTCCATCTGATATAGACTTTATGATTTAAAGGCTAACAAATTTGTCATTTGTGGAGATAAATCGTCGGTTTAATGGTTGTACATCCGTTTAAAAAATAAAAGTGAAGGCAATGATCAGGAATCGATACAAATAACCCACTGCTCCCATCAGAGACACCAAAGGGAAAGAAACACAAACATGAAACAACAAACCCTAATGGAAACATCAATAGCGGAAAGCCGAAAGGACAGTTATTTTCCCACAAAATGGCCAATTGGCTATCCAAAACAAAATAATATAAGCGATACAAACACTCAAAGACAAACCATAACAAAAATAACCGCGACACAAGAACCGTCTTGGAACGGTAAGTGAAACGAATTCCACAAGGAGGGCTTAAATCGATTTAACGTGGCCACAATCCTCGCCCTTACTTCCATCGCGATTTAGACAAATAATTAGTTCAGTCCGCGTGAAGGCCTCCTTACTCATCAGAGCAACATCTCCGTGAACACAAAAAAATCAAACAACCACAGAGATGAAACAACAGTGAGGACTCGACAGCTAGAAACCACTGATATGAAGGAGCCAAAAAAAAAAAAAAAAAAAAAAAAAACAGTTAGACTCCGATGGGCCCAACCAGAGACAGAGCATCAGGCACCAACCAACAATACAATAAATTAGATCTATCTAATTTTCAGTATGCAAAGTGACAACTGCCCTTCTGGAATCATCGGAAGGGAAAGATTGCATGATTAATCTCCACGAAATGATATTGCCGATGCCGGCAGGTATCCAACCAGCGTTCTCCTCATCAACTCTGATATACTAATTAATTTACACTTGCTCGCGGTTTTAATAAAGGAAAAATAGCATGTTGCCTTAATTCAGAGGGTTATATACCACGGGCTCATGATGGCAATAACAGCAGATCTAAATACTCTTTGACATTACAGGACACATGCAGGGGAGGCAGGGAAGGCTTTCAAATATATTTTGCCTCCGTTATGTCAAACAATTTGGAAACTGAACAGCACACGGGTATGTGCCTCGCTCTCAACCACTTCTAGCCAGGTACGATTCTTGATTAGCATGCAATAGGCTAGCGGTATAATGGCCATCAATCCAAGGTCGGCGGTTTCTTCCACTATGTAAGACATCTTGTCAAAATCAGCACCTTCAAGAATGCCCATGGATAAGCCCAGTAATCAAATAATAAATAATATTTTGATTTCTTAAAGGAAAGAATTGGCTCCTGAGGTGTTGTGTCCTTTGGCAAGACGCTTGAATAAATGTAACTAGGCACCTATCACTGGGAACATCATATATATATGCACCACATTTTATTCAAGCGTTGCGCAAACAGTTACTTTGAATTCTATACTACCATAAGTTGGATGTATTGAGAATTATATGTTGGTAGAATAAAGACTCAAGGCTAACAGATTTTAACCCCTATCTTGCTGTTCACGACAACCCCTATCTTTACAAACAGTGTAGATTCAGATCGGATGGCTTCTGAAGAAGCCATCTGATCAGGATCTACACTGTTTAGCACACAGTGTATGAATTTGTAGCAATAACTTACATCAAGTAATCTGATTGGTTGATAGACAGAAATAGGTGTGGCTTAAATGAATATTCAGCAAGATAAGGGTTAAAATTGAGATTTAGTCTTACACGTCTATAACATAAAGTAAATATGGTAGTTCGAGTCTGGCTCCAAACTCTGCAACGGAAGGTCAGTTGTTGTTTTTTTCGGGTACTCCGGTTTTCGCGCACCATTGATTAATGATAGTTTCGATATGTGAAATAATCTTGAAAAGACCGAAAAATCAAAACCAAAACACTATGGTACTGCCTATGCTGCCATTCATCTAAGGATTTAGAAAAAACCCTATCATTTAATTGACCAGTACTGAAATGTTCGGTTGTTTCAACTAAGCACTGAAGTGTATGTACCACGCAGTCTCGTATGTTTCTCCAAGCCCATATGGGCGGGGAAAACAACACCAGTTTAAGTATATGAATCTATTCAATAATTGCAAGTCAAGTATCATTTAAAGTCATTTGAATTATCGTTACTTTTAGTGACTATATACGAAATAAATGTTTTGACTCTAGATATATTCATGGGTTTGTTTCTATTGCTGGAATTGCGACTACAGGTGTAACTGCATGTTTTGATTCCTAATTAAATGCCGGTATCAGTGTATTCTGCAACTAGTATTTGTCATGTTTGATGGTACTAGCTTTATATGCATTTTAATTTGGTTTGCATAACGTATTACTGCAATTGCGGTTTTGTCTGTGTCAAATATTGCAATGTAATTGCACTCCGAAAATGATATGACAGTTTTATTGTCTGGGAAAAAGATAAGTAAAGTAGAAGTAAAACAAAGATCAGGAATTGATACAATTAACTTACTCCATCCATAAAAGACACCAAAGGGAAAGAAATACAAACATTAAGCGACCAGACCATAATGGAAACCTAAACAAAGGAAGGCCATATGGACAGTTACTTTCCCACAAAATGGCAATATGGCCATCCAAAATTAAAAGACACAAGTGATACACACAGTAAGTAACAAACAACAACATAAATAAATCGCCACAGAAGAGCCGCCTTGGAACGGTCAGTGGAAGATTTCCACTGGGGGGCTTAAATCGATTTTACGTGGCCACAATCCTCGCCCTTACTTCCGTCGCGATTTAGACAAATAATTTGTTCAGTCCGCATGAAGGCCTCCTAACTCATCAGTGCAACACCCCCGTGAACACAGAAATCAAAGAACCACAGAGGTGAGACAACGGTGAGGACTCGACAGCAAGAAACCACTGAAATGCTGGAGCAAAAGAAAACCAACAGTTAGACTCCGATGAGCCTGACCAGAGACAGAGCATCAGGCACCAACCAACATTATCTCTTTAATTTTCAATAAGCCCTTACGTTGGAGCCGTCATAGAATCTGAGGCCTGACCCACCGGCGTGCAATTAAAGAGGGAAGCAAAGTTGCCAACCGTGATTGGGTTAACTACCATGCATGCAGTCTGTCGTATAATATCCATGTTGTACCCAATCTTTTTATATCGAAGAATGATTTTACGAAATTGGGTGCTGAAGTCATTGCGGTTATATATTTTTCTGAATTTTTATACTAAGTCACCATAAAATTCGGGTTCCGATAGACCTTGTTGCAGAAGAGATTTAAGTCCAATATTGAATTTTGAAATTAAATCAGAATGGCGTCTATAAAATTTTGAAAAGGCTTTGCGTAGTTTATGGTACCGATAACCCTGATTAAGGAGTTTAGCCGTTAATAATTTATTACGAGTGTTGAAGTCAGTTACATGACTACACACTCTAGCAAATCGAATTAATTGCGAAATATAAACGCCATAGGATGGCGCACGAGGAACATCACCATCCAAAAAAGGAAAATTTACAATCTCAAAATCAAAGTCATCGCGTTTATGACGTAAATCCAAAAACGGGGCCTCGGTATCAGAAGAATTTGCTTTATTTAACTGAAGTTCAAGGGGGTAAATCTGACTGATCAAACCATCAAAATAGGTATTATCAATATTTAATAAATCATCTAAATATCTAGAAGTAGAGCTAAAAGCTTCAATAATTTCAGATTGGTTATCAATGGAAAGCGACAAAATGAAGTCTCTTTCATAACAATACAAGAACAGATCAGCCACAAGAGGTGCGCAATTAGTACCCATCGGAATACCATTAGAAATTCAAATAATGGCTGGCTGTATTCTCTTTTACTAGGACTTGTCTATGACCCTGGTACAGCCCACAAATTATTGTAGCCGTGCCACCCTCTCTCGACCTTCTGGTCTATCTCGACAAGTGGTGCCCTTAGAATATTCCACAACATCTACAAGTATTGAATGGAATAACTGATTCGATTTTATGTCAAGGTTATATCTCATTATATTTAATTGATAGGACCATGTGAGATAATGTGCTCCTAACTGTCTCAAAGAAGGACAATATTCTGTCGAAATTTTAGAATAGCTTTCTTATCTGTGCTACATAGCAAGATTGTATTACGCCTGATAGAAAAACCTGTCTGAGGCGGTTCTTCCAAGTATCCACAATTGTGTTAGTTAAAATAATACATACCCTTATAACCCCCCCCCCCGCAATTATCTGTATAAAGCTTTTGTTTGTTTGTGTTATAGTATTATACAACCTCGCCAGCCCTATTCATGTCATTTTTGAAACATTCCTTCCAATTTTATGGGCCTTTACCCGGCATAGAGAAGAAAGAACATATCAAGCTCTATGCATAAACATATTGCTACAGTTTATATGCAGAACAACCTCACTACAACTGCTTTGCCTGGGCAAGCTAAGGCCTTCTCAGCGTTTTACAAACGTGTGCTCATGTTACGTCAGGTAGGCACAATAATGCCAGTCTATTTCTCCTAGCCTTGACGGGAGGGGGCGTTATGTAAAGTTTGTTTGCAGGGATTTTCGTGACAAGGATACGCTAATATACTCACGCATTACCTTTAAATTTTAACGATTTGCACACACACAATTACACACATACTCACACGCTCACACAAGAATGGAAATGTCAACTTTACTCCATCGTGTGATTATAGATCCCAAATCATGATGATACTATGCTGGTGGGTGGGGTTATCTGATAAACTACTTATGAATTGCATGTATGCCACTATTTAATGTAGATAAATGATTTACTTACGATACAATTTTGCTATAATTGCAATGATGCACAAACAATTTTGTCGAACAAGTAAAGGATCGTGCAAACTATTTCTGTGTTTTATTACTATTACTATTACTATTATTATTATTATTATTATTATTATCATTTTTATATGGAATTCATATTTCATAAGCCATCCCGAAATTATTTATGTCACTATGACATAGAGTCACAGCAATGGTGCGTTAAAAAGTCTGCTCTCATAAGCCAGACTTTGCAGTTAAAAGTAATCGATACAGTCCAATTTTTGGCTATTCAGATGTACCATTCAAGTAAATTGATATTGGTGACATACACATATTAAAATATAAGTAGGCGGGCTACTCTGTATCCAAGCAAGCTGACGGGCCTCCGTGGCCTAGTGGATAAGAGCGCTGACTCTTAGTCATTAGGTCTCTCACCGCCGTAGGTTCGAGCCTCGCTCGGGCCACGTGTGAGACGCCAAGTTCTGCAACGGAAGGTCAGGTGGTTTTTCTCCGGGTACTCCGGTTTTCGCCCACCTCTGATTAACGATCGGCTCGATATGAGTGAAATAATCTTGAAAGGGCCGTAAAATCCAAACCAAAAAAAAAAAAAAATCCAAGCAAGCTGATCTCTCTGGCAATGTTGAAAATGAAAATTGATACATGTTCTTTAATTTGATTTAGAAATACACTTTTTCATTACTTTGATTTAGATTGAATGATATGCCCAGCTCTACAGGAGTAATGTGTTCGAGAAATTTCAGGATTCTAAATTTGTTGCCATGGCAACGGAATTCTTCCCAAAAATATTTAATAAATGATTGCTTCTTGGTGAATAAATAATTGTGTGAAAGCATGGTCTCTGTTATTTTGTTTTCTCAGAATGAGTTATGAGGCTTTGAAATCAAGACTCACTACACTAGCAAATACATATTTAAAATAACTGAAAATGCAAATTTTGCATATTCGGGGTGAGTCTTTAAAGACCTATATCTCGTATACCGCTCATTGTTTTCATCTGAAATTTCACATACGCACTTCAGTATTATAAAACTATCAGAAAATGGCAAAAACTCATTTTCGGCCATGGATCTCATTTGGACCCAAAATCTCCTGACGCGTCACATATATCTTCACGCGAAAAATGTTAATGATAATGTTATTCCAGTGGTTTATATGGAATATCTGACCCATCTCACTGAAGGGAAACCCATGCGCTAGTAGAGATTCATATTATGCTTAATTTGGCTGCATGGCTATAATTTGGGCCTGTATCTATACCCAGATCAAGTTTATCGTGCTAGCATGTGCGTGAATGATTTCCATGTGCGGCCGATAGATATAAATATCCTAAAATGATTGACATGTCAGCAGTAGTCAAGTTAGATAACCAAGGTATATGACAGTACAGTATCGTCACCATAATACGAGCGTATGTCGAGAACACAAGTGAAAGGCTATGCCGGTATGTGAAACCTATGTTTTATTTATGTTGTATGTATTAATATGCTTGCATGATTTAAGTGTTCGTTTGTGGGGTGTTCTCGTGTTAGTATACCGCAACTTTCTGAAGCCTGTTCTGCAGTAATAGTTTCATACTTTGTAACCACGAGTCGTGTATTTGCTCTAGGGCCTTTGGCTTTCGGTTGTTGTAAAACCGAAGTCCCGTCTGTGTATGTCCATAGATGTTGAGGGAACATAAATCTGTACCAGATAGGCCTATCCGA
Organism: Lucinisca nassula; assembly: GCA_963580285.1. Taxonomy (NCBI): domain Eukaryota; kingdom Metazoa; phylum Mollusca; class Bivalvia; order Lucinida; family Lucinidae; genus Lucinisca; species Lucinisca nassula. The sequence goes on from OY757012.1 coordinate 27,107,169, forward strand.
ATCTACATTCTCAGGGTAAAATCTTAGAATAAGGCATGGCGAGTTAACTTTGACAATAGAATCGTATAACTAGCATACCCATAGTGTCAGCAGAAAGTATAAGGATGCGAAATATCAAGATGTTATTACCTATAACGCTTTTAATTATGTTTAGAAATCTGCTTATACATGCATAGTCGTAAATGATGTTTTTCTTTATTATTATTGCACACATAAGACCGTGTTAATAGACGGCCAACCGGAGTCCGTCCGTTGGTTTATATTTTAGTTGTTTTGTGCTTATTCGTGAAAACCGCGACAGAGGTAAGGGCGAGGATTGCGGCCGCGTACAATCGATTTAAGCCCCCGAGTGCAATTCGTGTCACTGACCGTTCCATTGCGGTTCTTCTGTCGCGGTTTACTTTCGTTATGGTTTCTTAGCCTGTGTGTATCGCTTCTATTAATTTGTTCTGGATTTCTAATTGGCGATTTTGTGGGAATTTAACTGCCATTTTAGCTTTCGCTATTGATGTTTCCATTGTGGTCAGGTGGTTGTTTCATGTTTGTGTTTCTTTCCCTTTGGTGTCTCTGGTGGGAGCTATGGGTTAATTGTATCGATTCCTGAGTATTGCCTTCTGAAGCAGAGTCACAGCTACACGAAGCATGACTGTGATCGTATATAGTTTTTATCTAACAGAAATAACTACAAGGCATTCTGCAATTTTACTAGCTTTCTTAGGCAGGCACCTCAATGAGTGCACAACTCCTAAGTCAGACCAACCCAGTGTGTTCTTATCAAAAAGACATCTGAAGACTTGGCCAGAAACACCAGTATGTATAATCACCAGAACACTCGGAAGCAACAACTATCTAACATTTCATCACGCTTGTTCTAATATTCATTGCCCTTCAATTCTAACTGTAAACGATCTGTCATGATTTTGATAAATGCACTAATAATATAACATTTAGAATGTAGTTTCATCATATCCTAGAAGGTTCTGAAAGTACTTCCTTAGGAACATGCAGCTGGTGCCGTGCAGGTGTCATGCAGATGCTGCACTTAGAGTATTTATATTAAGTATCAATATGGTTTTGTTTCAGTACCAACTTAAACATATATGTAAATTACATCTAAATTAAAGGTCATTGTATTTTCATAGAGAAAGTATTTTAACTTAATAAAATCATGCCGTTTTATAGTAAGAACAATTACTTGTTACAATGCAATTCTTTCTCTCAATCTATCACCTCAACAACATCAGACTGTACACTCCAGTTAACAATATTTCATCCGTAATGAGGCTATAAGAACGTCACTACGTTACACTTCGCTCCTGTTTTTTTGTATGTTGTGGTGTATTATGTTTTGTAAATCGTATTTTAGATGTTCGTTATTGTTTGTAGATATTTGATGAACAAAACAAACGCATGAAGATGGCGAATTCGGTAAAGACCTACTGCTCCTTGCTTTATATGAAAAGGCATATTGAGTCCACAATCAAGTATTGGAGCCTAGGTGCCTAGCAGAGGCGGATAGAGCTTTGCAGAAGTGTGCTGAGCGTGCAGGCAACCCGTTTGGTTATCCTATCGTAGTACCGTATAGTACATAGACGATCACATTGATTACACTGTTTTTGTTTTGGATAGCCAATTGGCCACATTAGGAAAACATGTCAATGTGAAATAATGGCGCCCAACACGGTGTCAGAAATGACACGTATTAGGTAAAACTTGTAACATCTTTCTTATTTCTCCTTTCAACATAGATTGTGGGTGCTCATGCGTGTTTCGTGTTGATTATTGTTATTTGTTTCTATATAATGTTCACGCCGCGGACGCGAGCGCAAAACTTCATTTGGTCACCGAATCAGCGCTGTGAACTGATATAGAAGCAAATAGTCTGTTTGTGTTTATGCTTATCGTTTGTATTGTTGTATAACGCTGTACAAAGACGTTGTTAATGATTAATGTGCTACAAATGACACTGCTTGTGACTCGTTCTACACTTGGACGTTCACCTCTCGGAGAGCGCCCACTGTCGTCCTGTCAGCATGTGGGTTTACCGGACGCCGTAATCCTACAATCATGTAATAGTAAATTTTTGACGTTATTCACTCGGGAGCCGCCTTACATACGCAAGTGCATAATCCACTTTAGCTCTAAGATGATAAAGATGAAAAAAAAACATACATGCTTTAACCGCACATACAAAAACCTCCAAGAACCTGTAACGGGTAAAACACTTGTAAGATATTTTTTTCACGTAGAAACTCACCTAGCTGTATGTCATCGATCAAACAGAGTTGTTTGCCGACTGGCTCGACTACTTCGGGACTATATCCTCCTGTATCGTCAGTACTGGTGTGTTTATCGGTATCTTCCCCATCCCAGTCGCCTAATACACCATCAGTTTTGTACTTATAGTCAGCGGTGTTGTCAGGTTTACTATTTGCATTACCATGCTCACCAGGTCTATCGATATCGCCAGCTAAATCGCCCGTTTCGTCATCAGTATCATTATCACCATCACTATTTGCAATAAGTCTACCAGAAACGTCAACATCATCATCAGCAGCAACGCTTTCACTGTCTCTATTCCCATCAGCTTCTGAATTTATACTGTTATCACTAGTGATTTCAGTACTGTCGTCTATGATTGGAGATTTATTCTCATCACATTCCACACTTTTCTCTTCATTTGTGTTATCGCCTGAAAGAAATAGGAAAAATAAACACGATATACAGTTATAATCTTGACAGCAACTCTCTGACTTTTACTTTGTGCAGATCTATTTAAAACATTTGATGTACGATAGTCTATTCAGGGAAAGAATAAGAATTATCACCTGTTAAATGCAAGCTAATTAATAGGCCGACACGTGCGTGGTCGTTAAGGATTGGGGTCACGCTGGTACGTCGCGTGAATAACGTTACAGATTTGTCATCACAACATTGCGGACGATAAAATCAAAAAGGCTGCAAGACAAGGAAATGCACACTCAGAAACGCAAGCTATGCAACATAAAGAATCTTACATTTGTTTCTAGAAAATTTGTTTGTAAAACTTTATGCCCCCACCCTATGCTTTGCCTCAAACATGCATTGACATTACTCTGTAGGCAACAGAAAACGCGTGAGTTCAAAAGTCGAAAGAAGTGACAAAATAAATCTATGATAACCCAAAATCACATGCGTACTTGCATACCATACGAGGATTCCAACTGATTGGTATGGTATAAATTATTATGCGGATTTGTCCAAACAAAGAACCAACCATCTTGTTGTCAAATGTCCACGTCAAAGAGTGGTAAATGAAGAGGGATTTACCTTGCAAGGAAAATGTAAAAGGAAATAATAATAATAATAAAAAAGAACAACAAGAGGACCAAGATGGTCCTATATTACTCCCCTGAGCTAAAGATTCAAAGTTTCAGGAAGTTCCAATCTTTACTGGAGGATTTATGCTGATGACAAGATCAAAAACAGACATATTCAGCATTCAATGGCAATGACCAATCTTAATCAAATTTGAGAAATGTACTGTTTGTGTGTTCTTATATTGCTGATGAGGCCAATTTTAGCTCTGAACTGATTGTTGCAGATAGAGCAACAGAGACTAGAGGAAGACAGGCTCTGTTAGTAATGCTTTAGCTCTGGCTTTGCGCTGCTCAGTCCTATTGATTCTTTTTGCGTCGTATTCATTGGCACCCCTTCTGATGACACCTCGCCACTTCGTCTGTCCTGTGCAATTTGTTCTCACGACAGAAAATTTTCTTTGGCAAACGTTCCTCTGACATACTGGTAGCATGGCCTGTCCATCTTAACTGTGCTAAATTCAGAAGGGTATGTACATTTTGCATCTCTGCCCTGTTCAAGACTTCCATGTCTGGAATCCTGTCTTGCAACTTAATCTTTAAGAGTTTTCGAAGACAGCTTTTATGGAAATGATTCAGTCTTTTTGTGTGCCGTTGGTAAACTGTACATGTTTTTCATGCATACAATAGTGTTGGCAGCACCAAAGCTCTGTAAACTGTCTGCTTTGTGTCAAGTCTGATTCCACTTCAATCCCAGGCACTACCACAATGTCGGACAAATGCTGCACTAGCTCTGGCTATCCTGGCATTGACTTCATCATCAATGTGCACGGCTCTTGACAGGGTGCTCCCAAGGTAGGTGAACTTGTACCACTTGCAATCTTTGAACTTTCACTGTTATGGTGGGCTCTTTGTAAGGCTTTCCAGGTGCTGGCTGATAGACAACCTCTGTCTTTTTGATGTTGATTGGGAGATCATAGCTTTCATCGGGGTCAGATACCAGATCTATACCCTTTTGCATCTTCTCCGGAGCACCCTTTGCCATGACATCAGCACAGAGGAACTAATCTTGCACCCCTGTCTGCACCTTGGATTTGTCTTACAACCCTCTGCGATTGAAAAACTTTCCATCAAAGCGATAACTTATATGTATGTCATTGTCACCATCCTGGAAAGCATTCGTGAACATTGCAGAAAACATTATGCTAGACAGTGTTGGGGCTACCGCACAACCTTGCTTTACTTCGTTTGTCACATGGAATGGACCTGAAAACTCATTATCATTTTGGACCCGGGCAAGCATACCGTCGTGGAACTGTCTCACCATTGCTATGAACTTGGTTGGACATTCAAACTTTACCATGATCGTACAAAGGCCCTCACGACTGACTGTGTTAAATGCTTTGGTGATGTCAACAAAGGTCATGTACAGGATCATTGCCTGTTCCCAGCTGTCTTGCTGTGAAGATCATGTCAATTGTTCCTCTGTCTTTCCTAAAACACTGCCTTTATAGGAGAAGCAGTGACTGTTCAAGGTGTTCATTCAGTCGGTTATGTAGGACTCCTGCAAGGGCTTTCCCAGCTATTGACAATAAAGAGATGCCATTGTGATTGTAACAAATCTGAGGGTTCCCTTTCCGTTTGAATGTGACTATGGTGGATAATTGACATCCTTTATTCTTGAAGAATGGCTTCTTTTCTCCACATAATGTGAAATAACTCTGTCATCTTCTGCAACTGGGGTACCTCCTACTTTCTTAATCTTAGCAGGCATTGCATCTGTTCCGTTGGGCCCTGCCTGATGCCAGATTTATTATTTTCACTGTTTCAGTAACGGTTGGTAACTTGTCAAGCAGCAACTTACATTCAACCTGTGATAGTCTGTTGAAAGCTTCACCATTGATAGAGGATGACCAAGTGCTCAGCCCATCTTTTGAAGATAGCCTCTTTGTCAGTCAAAAGCCTAGTTTCATCTGAACTGAGGAGAGCAGTGGTTCCTGAACTCTGGTGATCGTAAATTGGTTTTAGTGCAACAAAGAACTTCTTCATATCCTTTCTGTCTGCAAAAGATGGATTGCATCAGCCTTGTTGCTTCGCCAGGAGCCTCGCATATCTCTACATGTTCTAGAAAGGGTTATCCTTTGGAAACAAGGAATACACCACAGAACTGGAACATATTGAGTGTACATGTTTTCTGGGCCAGACTAGCTAGTTTCGGCCATTTAAGCCTCATCAGGGACCCTCAAATATTTTCAAAATTCCCAAAGGACAAGAAAATATAAACTGCACTATGATGTAGGACATTGAGACTTTTTACGGCCGCCACACATTCCCAGACAACAATGCAGTGACGTTAATTATGTTCTAGAAAGGGTTATCCTGTGGAAACAAGGAAAACACCGAGGGTAATGTTTTCTGGGCCAGACTAGCTAGTTTCGGTCATTTACGCCTCATCAGTGACCCTCAAATATTTTCAAAATTCCACAATGGAATCAATGATCCCAAAGGACAAGAAAATATAAACTGCACTATGTCTTCTGAACAGACCGCCTTGTTAGATACTGGACTGGTACCACGTTTTTTTATTAAAAAAAGAGTCTTTTCTACACCTTGCTACTCGTCAGCACGGAGCGGGCCACAGGTATGCTTTATGCCGGTCTGTCGCAAGTGGAAGTCGTCCATCGAACGACGATAAATCGACCTGGGTGACTACGGGTGATGTCGCGAAAGCAGAATCACTATATACGCTTATGTCAGTTACGTAACCGGGTTTTAACCAGCGGATCCACAGTAGAATAAGTTCAGAGACAGTTTTGTTTCGCCTGGCTGCTTTTTGGATACCGTCCTCGCAGGCCATATCGCGGTCGTAATTGAATTCCACATCAAATACGTTAACGTTTGCAATGGCACGTAGGCATGTTCGATAAACAATTCGTCGATGGGAGTACGTATTATTCTCTGATGAATCCAGGTTTCCCTTACGACTCTCAAAGGACGCTTCCGTAGATGAAAGGAGCGTTTTAGTGACAATTGTGTGTAGCGTAATGGCCGTTATAGTAGAGTGTAGGCAGGGATCACGGCGCACAGACGGACTGATCTGGTGTTCATTAACGAACTTAAAATGTCCAGAAAATTCTTGGACGTCACACTGTACCATCCATGCACGCTAACGATGGAACGTTCCAACAAGATAACGCCCGCCCACACGTTGTTCGACAAACAGTTGATATGGTACCCTTGCCAGGTCTGTCACCAGATCTGTCGCCGATGGGGGCATTTATGGGACCAGTTAGACAGGAAGGTTCGTCGGCGTCAACAGTCACACACGTTGAATGAGTGCTGCTGCGATTACTGAAAAGTGGCAACTTATTCAACAAATGACTATCAACAGACTTGCTGCGTCTATGCGACGGCGATGTGTTGTCAGGATCAACATAATTGTATGAAATATTATTTGTGACCAGGCTGACGTGCGACGCCACTGTTGGAAAACTATGCGGACTACAATCATTTCTCTCGCTGTCGTGAAGGCTGGATAATCGAATATTTAATTCGTAAAATTCTTAGATTTCTATCTTCAATGGATAAACTGTTTTGATGGATTAAACAAATGCAGCGTTTCTATTGTCAGTCACTATATAAAATTTCAGGATTCTAGCTCACACCGTTTGATACCCACTACTATGCACACTTATATAGTGACCAAGGCTGCAGATGGGTACAAAACTATATGATAATTGCACACAAAGTACACATCGACCGTCGTCTAATTCCCAACCCGAAAAAGGGGAAACGGATGAACAAGTCAGCAAGGAGAACAACAACTGAAAAACGAAAACAAAAAGGGTCTGCATATTGTTCTTGTTGATGCTAGCTATGAAACTTCAGGATTCTATATCTAATATCACACGGGTTACCGCGGTACAACGTTACGCTACTGGGTACAACGAACTCTACTGATTTTTTTATGACGGGAGAAAAGTGTGAGTACAATGTTTCCTTTATTTTGTCGGAAATATCACGATTTGCGATTTTCTGTTGGTTTTGGGATGACAACAGATTGTGTTTTTGTTGTTTTGTCCAAATTTTAAGTTATGATACGGTCAGAGAATGGAAATCAAAGCTACAAATTAGGCCACAATAGGTATAAAAACAAAACTTTCAGTTTTAAGGGTCTATCAATTAAAAATAAATGACATATACACCAGCATTCTAGGGGTTTTCATGCCTCTAGGTATCGAAGTAAATGTATTATTTTCAATAACTCATAAAACCATTTAGAATAGGAATCGTACCGATTTTTCTTGGCTAACTACCTTGAAACACGGGTTCACCTTGCCACGGATCAAGTGACTGAAGAACATAATTAATTAATCTGACCGATGAATGACATTAATCACTGCAAATGATTCTAAGCGGTTAACTAGTAGTCCTGTGCGATCGGTTTCAGCTCTGCGTGGGAGCACTGTGCAGCCCATTTATTTCCCCAAGCCGCGATGGGCGGGGCTCCAGAATAACCTGTACATAAACATGTAAACAATAGAAAACTACAGAGCGACCATTCAAATGCGCATGTTGTTACTGCCAACAATGAGCTCTACTGTGCAAAATCAACTTCATCGAGACAACACTCACAGTACAATCCGAAGAATCTGCAAAATAATTTGTCAGTAAAGAAGTGACTGAAGAACATAATTAATTAATCTGACCGATGAAACCGGTAACAATCTTGCGAGCAACCAAATACTTACACGTATTCATTGTAACAATATAGGAACTCATCTTTGATTTTTATTTGCACTGACGTTGATTCGAGTCTTTCCTGGATACGCATATTATACTTTAGCCCCTTGTTACTAGTTACAGCACAAGAGACGAGAAAATCCTGGATTTTTACTGGGTTAGAAACTATTATCCTATCCACGGCATCAGACCCTGGGATGGTATGAAAATCGAGAATTCTCATGTGTTTGACTCTGAGGTGTTTTGTGCCGTTCTTGGTCCGTTGTTGTTCTTCGTGTATATTAAGACATTTCCACTGACAATGACTCCGGCACTGAACTATGCTCAGATCACTGTATTTACGATCGTGGAATTAGAAATGCAGATGACTCATTGAAACTTCATAATGGTATACTAGATAGATTAGGATGTTTGGCAATAAAATGGGGTATGGGATTTCAACGCATTAAGTGCAGAAATATACAGTTAACCAGAAGAAGAATCAATAACATTGGGACATTTTACACTTAAAGGAGAACGATCCTAAAGTATGTGGGTTCATTGACCCATAAATGACAATCAAATCTTCTCCCTCATACATCTGGAATGGTCCATTTCCAATAACAGGAGTGACGGGTTGGTTTTGCTTGCGGTACATTTAACAAAAATGCATGTGCTTTACGCAAACATTGTAGGCCCTGATCAGACGCTGCCTTGTACGGCTTCTGATCTGTGTCTACACGGTTTCCCAAAAACGAGCCGATAGGCATACACTGGTTAAATAAAAAATCTCTCAAGAAAAGGGGGAGAGACAGTAGGTAAATTTATACTATTGTACAAAGGTATAAAGTGCACCGCTAGCATTGCAACAGATGGCCTTATTCCCCAAATTATGCACCGTAGAAATCACCATCCATTGGCTCACAGAACCCTATAGCAAAATAGAAGTGGAGGCAATGATCAGGAATCGATATAATTAACCCACAGCTCCCATCAGAGACATCAAAGGGCAAGAAATACAAACATGGAAACCAGATTCTACTCGAAACACCAATAGCGGAAAGCTGGTCTTTTATGAAGTTTAGGTAACTAATATAACGTAGGAATCTTGTCTTCTCCTTCTGTATCACAAACAGCAAACTTGCTGGCTGCATGACAAATGTGATCATCAAATAAAGCCTCTCTACAGCTAAAGACTGAAGTTAATAGGCCTTAGTACCACCAAGTTCTTGATGAAGAGTGTTAACATAGTGAAAAGTAGAAGTAAAACAAAGATCAGGAATTGATACAATTAACTTACTCCATCCATAAAAGACACCAAAGGGAAAGAAATACAAACATTAAGCGACCAGACCATAATGGAAACCTAAACAAAGGAAGGCCATATGGACAGTTACTTTCCCACAAAATGGCCATATGGCCATCCAAAGTTAAAAGACACAAGTGATACACACAGTAAGTAACAGACAACAACATAAATAAATCGCCACAAAAGAGCCGCCTTGGAACGGTCAGTGGAAGATTTCCACTGGGGGGCTTAAATCGATTTTACGTGGCCACAATCCTCGCCCTTACTTCCGTCGCGATTTAGACAAATAATTTGTTCAGTCCGCATGAAGCCGTCATACAACGACAACATTTTTAGCGGCCTTATCAGCTGGAGTTAAAACAAACTTCTTATGAAATTTTTGAATACCCAGTTTCAGGTGACGTAAATAGAACTCGAGGCAATGATCAGGAATCGATACAATTAACCCACAGAAAGAAACACAAACATGAAACAACATACCCTAATGGAAACATCAATAGCGGAAAGCCAAAATTACAGTTACTTTCCTACAAAATGGCCAAAAGGCTATCCAAAAAAGACGTCTAAGGTTTAGGAGTTAATAAGTTTACATTTTGAGAAAAGAAAGAAATGCGTTTGTTCACTAATTTTAGAATGCTAAGTTTCCACTCTTAAAGAGCTTTATGCTCAACATACTCTTTTTACACCATCGGTTACCAAATTCATTAATGGCAGCAGCGATCTCTACATTTATTGAAATCAATTTTAGAAGGAAATCGATATTGCGATCCTTTAAAAATTATATAACGTATCCTGGAATCATGAATAATTTTAGATTGCCAGTAATAACATGACCAACAGCAGGATAGTAATACACTGAATTCTTACAATCACAGGTATCAGGAGTGTTAGTGCCAGTATCAAGATCAGTAACAAGTTTATTGTATTTATAGCAAATTATGGGTGTTTCATTATATTGAAAATTAGCAGGAATGGAGGAAATAGCCGCACTGTCCCGGAAGATACTAAGTAAATCTGTAAAATCCAAACCCTTATAAACGAAGGATATTTTCATGTAATGACGTTTGTGATTAATTTCAGAATCGATGAAAGGACGACAGCACAGTGAGTATAACTTCTAATTAAAAGAGCAGCGTCGTATAACTGATTAGAACTATCGTAGAAAATATTCGCCTCGGTGTTCAGAATCCGTAATACAGAAATCGGTAATGAACTTAGCCAAGAAAGCATTGAGTGGCGTCAATGATTCAATAATGTTATGGACAGTCACTTCAGGCTGGTTTAGTTTCTTTTAAAAAGTACGTAATTTACGTTTATAATTACCATTTTTTCTGGTGCCGTGCGATCTAGTTTTACGCTTTCGACAGTCCAGAAGCGAGAAACTATCAAAATCGGACATTTTAGATATATTACCCGCATGATAAATGTTGTCTTTAAAGCCCAATAGTAAAGGTGTCTGTAATAATTTAATCCATTTTAATTCAGTTTCATGCCGTTTAATAATTTTTAACCTAGCTGTAGAATTTACATCATAATATTTGTTTTTCACTGGCTGTAAAGAATTTATCTTTTATCGAATGACCTGTACGTATGAAATAACGGTAAAAGAAAGTGTCAGTTTTTAGGCTTACTTGTTCTACAGTAGTGTTCGTTAAATCGTGGCCGGCCTCGGTAGCTCAGTAGGATGCGCGTCTGACTGGTGAACAGGAGAACGCGGGTTCGATACCGGCCGGGTCGGCAACATTATTTCGTGGAGATTGATTATGAAATCTTTTCTACGGTCATTCTTTCCCTTTCGCTGATTCAAGAAGTGCAGTTGTCAGTTTCTTGCGAAAGAATGTGCACTGTACTGGTTAACCGCTTACGTATAAACCTGTCCAGGAAAAGTGTGGATAGGTACACTGACCGGCTCAAAACTGACCTAAAATAGTGTTGACTGGGCCGTTAAACTCCAAAACAAACAAACAAACAAAAATCGTTAAATGGTGCGTTTAACATGAGATTAGTTTGCCCGACATACTGCAGTTTACAATTTGCAGTATGTCAAGTTATCACATATATCAAAGTAGAAGTGAAACTAAGATCAGGAATCGATACAAATAACTTACTCCACCCATCAAAGACACCAAAGGGAAAGAAACACAAACGTGAAGCGACCAGACCATAATGGTAACATAAACAAAGATCCTTATTCCCTCGAACCATAAACAGATTGGAATACGGTTCAGAATTCATTTCCTCAGAATGGTGTAGCTAAGTTTACTTCGTTTACATATCAAATCCGCAGACTTACATGTAAAATCGGGCATGTTAACTATAGAAAAACTTCCATCGTTTACAGACGAAGAAATGGTAGACGCAGTGCATAAATGTGAACAGCACCTGCACCTCTAAGCATTGCACTTAGATTCCACTTCTTTTGAAAAGATTGGTATATTTCCGAAAAATGGGCGATTTGATAGGAGATAATCTAACTCTCGAATTATTTTTAAATACATATAAAGTAGTACTACCTAAGAATGTGCACTGTAGTGGTTTAACGCTTACGTATAAGCCTGCCCAGGAAAAGTGTGGAAAGGTAAACTGACCGGCTCAAAAATGACCTAAAATAGTGTTGACTGGGTCATTAAACTCCAAAACACAGACACAAAAACATAAAAAAACAAATCGCAGAATAGTGTTTTAACATGAGATTAGTTTGCCCGACATAGTGCAGTTTTCAATTTGCAGTATGTCAGGTTATCACATATATCAAATCCGTAGACTTACATGTCAAATCAGACATGTTAACTATAGAAAAACGTCTACCGTTTACAGACGAAGAAACGGTAGACGCAGTGCATAAATGTAAAAAGTACCTGCACCACTTAGTATGCACTTAGATTCCACTTCTTTTGAAAGGATTGGTATATTTCCGAAGATTGGGCGATTTAATAGGAGATAATTTAACTCTCAAATTATTTTTTAATAAATTAGTACTACCTGTTCCACTTAAATTAACGGAAGCGACAGAAAATAAATTTATGACCTTACCAATACTGACGGCAATATAGCTATAAAATTATTAATAGAGTGGGGAATCCGTACAGAAGAAGCAGAATGCAACCTTACTGCAGAAATTATAAGTTTCAATGTATTTGTGATACTCAGGTGTGTTTAAAGGGGGCGATACCGTCAAAACTAAAGCGATTTCCATACCGGTCATTAAGGTAAACAGTATATGGAAGAAAGGTAAATCTTTCAAATAGAAGGCAAGCATAACAAAAGCCCACAAAACAGCTATGCCTATAAAAAAGCCCATCGATAGGAAAAAGCATTTACTATACAACGAGATACGAACATCGGTCCAATTAAGACCTTTAACTGGTATCTAAAAGATGTCAAATTAAGGAACGATGAAAAGCAATTAAAAAAAGCAATTCATGAGGATTGGAAAAATAAGAGCATTAAATGCATGTACGGGGAGACCTTTTACAACCACCACACTGCACAAACAAAACAGCTCTTATATGCAAAATAGAGGCAATGATCAGAAATCGATACAATTAACCCACAGCTCCCATCAGAGACACCAACGGGGAAGAAACACAAACATGACAAAAAAGACCTAATGGAAATATCAATAGCGGAAAGCCAAAAGGACAGTCACTTTCCCACGAAATGATCATTTGGCTAACCAAAACAAAATATTATAAACGACACAAACACCTAAAGACAAACCATAACAAAAATAAACCGCGACAGAAGAATCGCCTTGGAACGGTCAGTGGAACGAATTCCACCTGGGGAGGGGGGTTAAATCGATCTTACAAGGCCACAATCCTCGTCCTTACTTCCGTCGCGATTTAGACAAATAACTTGCTCAGCCCCCATGAAGGCCTCAACTTACATCTTCAAAAGATCCTTATTCCCTCGAACCATACACAGATTGGAATACCTTTCAGAATTCATTTCCTTAGAATAGTGTTTACATCTTTGGTGAGAGCTATGGACTAACTGTTCCACATCAAAGGTTCTTATGAATGAACGCCTTTGACGTGGCATCAGTAACACTCCTGATCCTGAATACAAGTTAGCACTTTGTAATGCGAGTGCACTGTATATTTAGAAACAATGACTCGCATAAGTTCAGAAATCTTAATAATATGAATCAGAAAGACATTACAGTAGAAAAATAACAGTCAAATGGATGGTTTTGAATTAAAACAAGATGTGTTTGTGAAACACTGATGCCCCCGCGCAACGCATGTAAAATATGAAAGCAGTATCACTTAGCAATCGAAAGGTATGGCCAATGTTCAAGTCTTAAAAAAGTAGGTCAATGTCACAAGGTAAAAATTATGGGATCGTTGGAAAGGTAATGTGACATAGAATACCCAATTGAAATATGAAAGCCCTATCACGTACCAATCGAAACCTATGACCAATGTTAAAGTTTTTAAAAAGTAGGTCAAACGTCCAGGTCAAGGCTACGAGGTCAAACATTATGGTACCACTAGAAAGATCTTGTGACAAGGAATGCACATGTGAAATATGAAAGCCATACCACTTACCAATGGAAAGTTATGGCCAATGTATTTTTTTATAGGTAGGTCAAATGTCAAGGTCAAGGCCACGAGGTAAAAAATTATGGTACCACTAGAAAGGGCTTGTCAAAAAGAATGAACATGTGAAATATGAAAGCCCTATCGCTTACCAATAGAAAGCTATGAACTATGTTTAAGGTTTTAAAAAGTAGGTCAAACGTCTAGGTCAAGGTCACGAGGACAAAATTGATGGAACCAGTTGAAAGGCCTTGTGACAAGAAATGCACCTGTGAAATATGAACGCCCTACCACTTACCATCGAAAGTTATGGCCAATGTTAAAGTGTTTTTAAAAGAAAGGTCAAATGTCAAGGTCACGAGGTCAAAAATTATGGTACCACTTGAAAGGTCTTGTGACAAGGAATGCACATGTGAAACACGAAAGCCCTATCACATATCAATCGAAAGGGGGGGGGGGGCTGGTAATTCAGCTAGAAATGACAACAGAGCTAAGGACCTTGGTCAGGATGTAGCCCTTGTGATTGTGAAAAAGTGTGTAAAGTTTCATCGGGCTAGGTCAAATACTTTTGAAGTTATGATCAAGGTTAAAGTTTGGTAAAAAGTTCAATGGGAGATAATTCAGCCAAAACATGACAACAGAGTTATGGCCCTTGGTCAGGATGTAGCCCTTGTGATGGCGAATATGTGTTTGAAGTTTCATCGGGCAAGGTCAAATACTTTTGAAGTTATGATCAAGGTTAAAGTTTTTGTGACGACAGACAAACAAACAAACAAACAAACAGGCAGACAGGGCAAAAACTATATGCCAACGAATCAAGGATTCTCAGGGGCATAAAAATAGCATTAGGTATCGTGTCTTCACAGGCGGATTAAAGTGTTATGTCTCCTTTCACGAAGATTGTAATTCGTGACTGTTGTACCCAAATTGTGCTGATTAACCGCGTTATAGTGTATCATACCCCGTGGTAAGTTGTGCTCTAAAAACATCCGGTTTTGAACCATCCTCGGATACAGTGGACATTGACACCAACTGTGGTTCAAGCAAATACATCTTTGGAAGCTCTGGAATCGTAAAAACATATAAATCAAAATTCAGAAAAGATGTTTTACGGTCAGAAAATATTGACCGATGTATGCAGGGGGCTGGTGAAAACACGCTAGACGAAAGAAAAGTTGTTTTATTTTCGATTGTTATGAACAAAATTATCTGCATCTGTATGTGTAAAGGTAATACCATATTTCTGCAGCTATGCAAAATAAACACCCAAGAAGATTAGGATTGTGGCTAAAATAACTCATTTTCTTACCGAAAATACTGTTGTGACGTCATCAATTTCAGTTGCATTCGTTATACTCAGTCGCGTGCGTTGTACCGCGGTAACCGGTGTGTAATATAACTTGACCGAATGCAAGTGTAACAGACTTAAAGACGGACAGGCGTTCAGAAAAACGGACGGACGGACTGACGCTCAGACAGGCCTAAACCAATATGCCCCGCAACTCCTTCGAGGTGGGAGGCAATAAAACGACCTTCAAGAATTCAGTCTGGCACCCTCGTGATCTCGGTCAGTAACCAGCTGGGTAGGCGTTTTTTTATCTACTCCTTACACCAGCCGACCAAGGTGGCTCAGAAGAAGTAGAGAAGAACAACAACAACAAGAGAAGAAGAAGAAAACGCAATCTTGATTCCAAAGTCAACATCTATGTCCCCAGCTTGGAACACCCGATGTTTTCCAGTTTGGATGTCCTAATCCTGACATTCCCCATCCTTTCCGATGTCTTCGGCCCCGTCTCGATATTCCCCGTCCATTCCCATTTCTATGGTTCCGACCTGAATTTTCTTGGCAATTGAAATTCTGTTTCCATCATTTGCATGTCCATGATCACTGTCATTCATACCTAAAATTATTAGAGAACAGTACAATCGAGCTTCCCAGTCTCAAACATCTTTGAAACCATGTGCCATTGTTCATTACATTAACACAATCATGTGGAGCACAGTGGTGCTGTGGTAAAGCATCGGATTTGAGATCGAGAGGTAGCCGGTTCGATCCTCACAAGCGCCACGTGTTGTTTCCTTGAGCAAGAGACTTTATCCACACTGCTTAGGACTGGTTCCTACCCAGAAAAAGACGGCCACATGGAAGATAAGTACTAGTACAAAATGTGTTACCCTCTATAAAGAAAGAAGGTCGATTATTGTTAATTGACCTCCATGGTCTCATGTGTAACGCTGACTTTTAATTATAAGGTCTCACACCGCTGTGGTTCGCACCTCGCAAGGGTCGCTCGCGATCCGCCAAGTTCTACAAATGAAGGTCAAGTAGGTTTTTTTTTAATTCCGATTTTCGTCCACATCTGATTAACAATCGGGGTCGGAATAAATGATATAATGTTTAAAATGCCTTTAACCACAAATCCCTAAAAACGTGCGAAATTGTTATTATTATTTTACGTCTATTTTTCTGATGAAACATTCGCTTTTTATCTTATTTATACTCGAAACATGGGTTCTTAGTGCCAGTTAGAACCTCCTCAACGAAACGGTTCTAACAAGTACCCACATCATATGTCTTAGAGCAGAAATGAGAAAAGATATTGTATACCCCTGTAATCCCCATTTTGTCCATAAAAAGTTGGGTTTATAGGGTTATTCATTACAATGACTTTTTAGCGTGATGCCCAGATAGGTAAGTAGCAAAGGGGAAAAAAGAACTGTGTTTTCGATCTACTATGAAATAAAATAATGCAATGTTACTTAACAGAATAATGTCATCGAGGCGATTCAAGTAAGTTTAATAAAACTATTGCGCAAAATTATTTGCTTCTTGAGCTACACTGATAGTTCCATTGGCACCGGAGTTCGAATTTTTATGGAAAGAGACATAGGCGTTCTAGTTGTTGACATTGTTACAGATACTTGGAAATGATGCCACAGTAAATCCCAATAAATTCCTGAGTAAAGTTGAAAACAAACCAACAAAACAACAAACCAAAGAAACAAACAAAGCGATTAAAAAGCAAGCGAACAGCAAATAACCGAACCAACACGTAAACTCGAGCTGACGTTTATGAACACTACGCCCCAAATGTTGCCCATAAAGTTAAAACAAGTACATTGTCAATATACTGCCAGATGGGTTTAATGTTCGTTTGGTGTTTAGTGGCACAGTTAGCACTATTAATGCCAAATTACACTTTAGCTACGCCAACATATTCTTAAGCACTGTAGACTAAACAGACTAAGATCAGACAGGTTTTATTTCCACAAAGAAAGTCGAAGTGATCAGGTTTTGAATTGTGTTTTCTGATGAGGGTTCAGAAAAGCCTGGAACACGAATGCCAAGTCTGCTAATGACCTAGCGGTTTTTGAGGTAAATTGTTTACAAGTCCTTCTTACAAAGACAACATGCACAAAGGGGTATAACTTGTTAACAAAATGTTAACAAAATAACATCAAACTACATAAATTAAATCTACATTATTAGGGTCTGTTGTTTCATGTTTGTGCTTCTTTCCATTTGGTGTCTCTGGTGGGAGCTGTGGGTTAATTGTATCGTTTCCTGATCATTGCCTTCACTTCTTTTTTTTCATAAAGAAAAAATACACCAAACTGCCTGCAAAATGTCAAAAGCCCAACCCAAGTGTTCTTGATATGTTTTGCTTGCTGCCAGTCCATAAAAATGACACGATACAGTCAATGCCCCATTAAATTATACCAAGTTGTCTTCGCATTAGTTTCATAATGCTTGCAAAATATCAAGAGCCAGGCCTATGCGGTTCTTGAGATATTTTGATACCAAGATTTTCCTAATGCCAGAATGCCTGAGTCCGCAAAGGAGAAATAAATGGTCATTTTTTATATATAAAAGTATACCTAAAGTTAAAAACGCAATCTTTACAATAGTTCCAAACAGCCTGCAAATTACCATGAGCCTAAGCCATGCAATTCGTGAGATATTTTGCCGACAAAGTTTGTTCTTGTGTTAGAATCTCTAAGTCCAAAAATGGGTCAATATTTGGTCACATGTTCATAAAATTATACGCAACATGAATCAGGACATTTTTACATTGGTACCGAACAGCAGTAACATTTCAAGAATCTAACTCATGGCGGTTCTTCTGTCACTGTTTTTTTTTGTGATGGATTGTCTTTGAGTATGTGTATCGCTTATATTACATGTATTTTGTTTTGATAAGCCAATAGGCCATTTCGTTAGAAAGTAACTGTTATTTTGGCTTTCCGCTATTGATGTTTGCATTAGGGACTAGTTGTTTCATCTTTGTATTCAGAAAAGATGTTTTATGTTTGACCGAAGTGTACAAGGTTTGGTGAAAACACGCTAGACGAAAGAAAAGTTTTTTTTTTTTCGTTTGTCATGAACAAAATTCTCTGCATCTGTATGTGTAAAAGGTAATACCAGTTTTCTGCAGCTATGCAAAATAACCACCCAAGAAGATTAGGATTTGGCTAAAATAGCTCATTTTCTTACCAAAATACTGTTGTGACGCCATCAATTTCGGTAGCGTTCGTTATACCCAGTCGCGTACGTTGTATCGCGGTAACCGGTGTGTAATATATCTTGACCGAATGCTAGTTTAACAGACTTACAGACGGACAGGCGTTCAGAAGGACCTGATGTGATGGACCTGAGGATCAGACAGGCCCAAACCAAAATGCCCCGCAACACCTTTGAGGTTGGGGGCATGAAAACGCCTTTAAAGATCTCAGTCTGGCATCCTCGTGTTCTCAGCCAGTAACCATCTGGATAGGCGTTTTTTTGGTTTTTTTTTTATCTACGCCTTACACCAGCCGACCAAGGTGGCTCAGAAGAAGAAGAACAAGAACAAGAAGAGAAGAAGAAGAAACAGAAATCTTGATTTCAAAGTCAACCTCTATGTCTCCAGCTTGGCACACCCATTTCTTTCCAGTTTGGCTGTCCTAATCCTGACATTCTCCGTCCTTTCCGATGTCTTCGGCCCCACCTAGATATTCCCCGTCCATTTCCATTTCTATGGTTCCGACCTGAATTGTCTGGGCCATTGAACTTTCTGTTTCCATCATTTGTATGTCCATGATCACTGTCATTCATACCTAAAATTATTAGAGAACAGTACAATCGAGCTTCCCTTGAAACCACGTGCCATTGTTCATTACGATAACACAATCACGTGTTAATGGACCTTCATGGTCTCATGTGTAAGAACGCTGACTTTTAATAATTAGGTCTCACACCGCTGTGGTTCGCACCTCGCAAGGGTCGCTCATGAAGCGCCGAATTCTGCAACTGAAGGTCAAGTATGCTTTTTTATTCCGGTTTTCGTCCACATTTGATTAACAATCGGGGTCGGAATAAATGATATAATGTTTAAAAAGCCTTTAACCACAAATCGCTAAAAACGTGCGAAATTTTTATTTTTATTTAACGCCTATTTTTCTGATGAAACTCGCTTTTTTTCTTATTTATACTCGAAACATGGGTTCTGAGTGCCAGTTAGAACATCCTCAATGAAACGGTTCTAACAAGTACCCACAACCTATGCCTTAGAGCAGAACTGAGAAAAGATATTGTATACCATGCAATCCCCATTTGATTCATGAAACGTAGGGTTTATAGGGTTATTCATTACGATTACAATGACTTTTAAGCGTGATGTCCAGATAGGTAAGTAGCAAAGGGGAAAAACAAGAACTGTCTCTTCGATCTTCTATGAAATAAAATAATGTAATGTTACTTATCAGAATAACATCATCGAGACGATTCAAGTAAGTTGAATAAAACTTTTAAGCAAAATTATCCCAATATATTTGCTTCTTTGTCTATAGTTATAATTCCATTGGCGTCGGAGTTCGAATCTGTCATGGAAAGAGACATAGGCGTTCGAGTCGTTGAAATTTCATTGTTATAGATACTTGGAAAAGATGCCACAGTAAATGCCAATAAATTCCTGAGTAAAGTTGAAAACAAACCAACAAAACAACAAACCAAAGAAACAAACACAGCGAATAAAAAACAAGCGAACAGCAAATAACCGAACCAACACGTAAACTTGAGCTGGCGTTTATGAACACTACGCCCCAAATGTTGTCCATAAAGATAAAACAAGTACATTGTCAATATGCTGTCAGATGGGTTTAATGTTAGTTTGGTGTTTAGTGGCACAGTTAGCAGTATTAATGTACGAGGGTAGGCTGAAAAATTCTGAGCCTGACCAAGAAGCAAGCATCGAAAAGCCATGAAATTTTGTATTCATTAAATCCAAACCTTTATTACTTGATTTGACTCAAATGAGTTCAAGTTTACCTTCAATAACGTAGAAATTCTAGACTTTGAAAATTGATACTAGCACATTTTCGAGAAAATAGACAAAATCTGGCATCGTAGTGTCAAGTATCTCCATAAAAAGGGGTTAGTTCCTAAAGACATTTATGCCGATATGGTTGCTACATAAGGGGATGATGCTCCTTCGTATTCAACCGTGAAAAGGTGGGGAGCAAATTTTAAGATGGACAAGGACAGCCTTGAAGTTGATGACCGGTGTGGACGACCAACAACGGCAACAACTGAGGAAACCATCAGCCAAGTGCACAGGGCCTTGATGGATGACAGGCGTTTAACTGTAAATCAGTTTGCTAACAGTGTTGGCATCTCCCGTGAACGAGTAGAGAACATTCTACACAGTGAATTAGGAATGTTGAAGGTTTCCGCCAGATGGGTGCCACGGCTTTTGACGCCTGACCAAAAGTTGACCAGACTGAACCTGTCACAAGCCACTTGGCTATTTTTGAAGCAGACCAAGGTGGTTTTCTTGACCGTTTTGTCACTCAGGATGAGTGGTTGGTTCATCACTTTGAGACAGAGACCAAAAGACAATCCATGCAATGGAAGCACCCTGGCTCACCACCTCCAAAGAAGGCAAAGGTCGCCCCCTCTGCAGGGAAGGTGATGACATCAGTGTTCTGGGATGCCAAGGATCTAATATTCATAGATTACCTTCAAAAGGGCAGAATAATTAATGGCGAGTATTATGCAGATCTGCTTAAACAATGGCGAAAAGCAATTAAGGCTAAACGACCCGGAAAATTGACAAAAGGGGTCTTGTTCTATCAGGACAATGCGCCTGCTCATAAATCGGTTGTCGCAATGGCTGCTGTGCATGACTGTGGCTCCACACTTGTCGATCACCCTCCGTATTCATCTGATCTAGCTTCATCAGATTATTTCCTGTTTCAAACATGAAAAGCACTTGGCTGGGCAGCATTATCGGTGAGACGAGGAGGTGATATCTGCTATGGAGGAGTTTTTCAGGGACCAAGATGAGACCTTCTATACCACTGGGATCCAAGGACTCCAGCATCGCTGGAGGAAGTGTGTGGACAGGAAGGGAGACTATGTTGAAAAATAAGGCACTTTCAGCATGGACAAACCATTGGATCTTGGTCAGGCTCAGAACTTTTCAGCCTACCCTCGTAAAATTACACTTTACCTAGGCCTATGGTGTTGTTTGTTACTTACTTTGTGTATCACTTGTGTCTTTTTATTTTGGATGGCCATATGGCCATTTTGTGGGAAAGTATCCGTCCTTATGGCCTTCCTTTGTTTAGGTGTCCATTATGGTCTGGTCGCTTAATGTTTGTGTTTCTTTCCCTTTGGTGTCTTTGATGGGTGGAGTAAGTTAATTGTATCGATTCCTGATCTTTGTTATACTTCTACTTATATTTGGTGTTTAGTGGCACAGTTTGCACTATTTATGCTTAATTACACTTCACCTAGGTCAGCATGTTCTTAAGCACTATAGACTAAATAGACATATATCAGATAGACTTTATTTCCACAAAGAAAGTCGAAGTGACCAGGTTTTGAATTGTATTTTCTGATGTGGGTTCAGAAGCGCCTAGCGGTTTATGAGGTAAATTGTTTACAAGTCCTTCTTACAAAGTCATATAAAGGGGTATAATTTCTAAAACAATGTTAACAAAATTACATCAAACTACATAAATTAAATCTAAATTATTAGGGTCTGTTGTTTCATGTTTGTTTTTCTTTCCCTTTGGAGTATCTGATGGGAGCTGTGGGTTAATTGTATCATTTCCTGATCACTGCCTTCACTTCTTGTTTTTTATAAAGAAAAATACACCAAACTGCCTGCAAAATATCAAAAGCCAAGGCAAAGGGTTCTTAATATGTTTTGCTTGCTGCCAGTCCATAAAAGGAACATGATACAGGCGATTCCCCATTGAAATATACCAAGTTGTCTTCGTTTCATAATGCTTGCAAAATATCAAGAGCCAGGCCTGTGCGGTTCTTCAGATATTTTGCAAGATTTTCCGTATGCCAGAATGCCTGAGTCCGCAAAGGAGAAATAAATGGTCATTTGTATACATAAAAGTATACCTAAATTTAATCACGCAATCTTTACAATAGTTCCAAACAGCCTGCAAATTGTCATGAGCCTAAGCCATGCCATTCGTGAGATATTTTGCCGACAAAGTTTGTTCTGTGTTAGAATCACTAAGTCCCAAATTGGGGAAATATTTGGTCACATTTTCATACAATTATACGCAACATAAATCAGGTCCTAATTATATTGGTACCGAACAGCAGTAACATTTTAAGATTCTATCTCTGTCGCTGTGTATCTTGCGATGGTTTGTCTTTGTGTGTTTGTGAATCGCTTATATTACATGTATTTTGTTTTGGATAGCCAATTGTCGATTTCGTTGGAAAGTAACTGTCTTGTTTGGCTTTCCGCTATTGATGTTTGCATTAAGGTCTAGTTGTTTCATCTAATATTCATAGATTACCCTCAAAAGGGCAGAATAATTAATGGCGAGTATTATGCAGATCTGCTTAAACAATGGCGAAAAGCAATTAAGGCTAAACGACCCGGAAAATTGACAAAAGGGGTCTTGTTCTATCAGGACAATGCGCCTGCTCATAAATCGGTTGTCGCAATGGCTGCTGTGCATGACTGTGGCTCCACATTTGTCGATCACCCTCCGTATTCATCTGATCTAGCTTCATCAGATTATTTCCTGTTTCAAACATGAAAAAACACTTGGCTGGGCAGCATTATCGGTGAGACGAGGAGGTGATAGCTGCTATGGAGGAGTTTTTCAGGGACCAAGATGAGACCTTCTATTCCACTGGGATCCAAGGACTCCAGCATCGCTGGAGGAAGTGTGTGGACAGGAAGGGAGACTATGTTGAAAAATAAGGCACTTTCAGCATGGACAAACCATTGGATCTTGGTCAGGCTCAGAACTTTTCAGCCTACCCTCGTAAAATTACACTTTACCTAGGCCCGCATGTTCTTAAGCACTGTAGACTAAATAGACTAAGATCAGACAGATTCGATTTCCACAAAGAAAGTCGAAGTGATCAGGTTTTGAATTGTATTTTCTAATGAGGGTTCAGAAAAGCCTGGAACACGAATGCCACAGTCTGCTAATGACCAAGGGGTTTTTGAGGTAAATTGTTAACAAATAAGTTCTGAAGTTCTACAAGTCCTTCTTACAAAGTCAACATGCACAAAGGAGTATAATTTATAAAACATATTAACAAAATTACATCAAACTACATAAATTAAATCTAAATTAGTAGGGTTTATTGTTTCATGTTTGTGTTTCTTTCCCTTTGGTGTCTCTGATGGGAGCTGTGGGTTAATTGTATCGTTTCCTGATCATTGCCTTCACTTCGTTTTTTTTTCATAAAGAAAACATACACCAAACTGCCTGCAAAATTTCAAAAGCCAAGGTTCAAGTAAGTTGAATAAAATTTTTACGCAAAATTACCCCAATATATTTGCTTCTTGATCTACAGTTATAATTCCATTGGCGCCGGAGTTCGAATCTGTCATGGAAAGAGACATAGGCGTTCGAGTTGTTGAAATTTCATTGTTACAGATACTTGGAAAAGATGCCACAGTAAATCCCAATAAATCCCTGAGTAAAGTTGAAAACAAACCAAACTTTTCAAGGGATCTTGATATGTTTTGCTTGCTGCCAGTCCTTAAAACGGACACGATACAGTCAATGCCCCATTAAATTATACCCAGTTATCTTCGCATTAGTTTCATTATGCTTGCAAAATATCAAGAGCAAGGCCTGTGCGGATCTTGAGATATGTTGCTACCAAGTTTTTCCCTATGCCAAAATGCCTGAGTTCGCAAAGGAGAAATGAATGGTCATGTTTTTTATATATAAAATTATACCTTAATTTATTCACGCAATCTTTACAATAGTTCCAAACAGCCTGCAAATTGTCATGAGCCTAAGTTTGTTCTTGTGTTAGAATCTCTAAGTCAAAAAAATGGGACAATATTTGGTCACATTTTCATAAAATTATACGCAACATAAATCAGGACATCTTTATATTGGTACCGAACAGCAGCAACATTTCAAAAATCTAACTCGTGGCAGTTCTTCTGTCTCTGTTTATTTTGTGACGGTTTGTCTTTGAGTGTGTGTATCGCTTATATTACATGTATTTTGTTATGAATAGCCAAGTGGCCATTTTGTGAGAAAGTAACTGTTATTTTGGCTTTCCGCTATTGATATTTGCATTAGGGTCTAGTTGTTACATCTTTGTTTTCAGAAAGGTATTTTACGGTCAGAAAATATTGACCGAAGTATACAGGGTTTGGTGAAAACATGCTAGACGAAAGAAAATTTGTATTTATTTTCGTTTGTCATGAACAAAATTCTCTGCATCTGTATGTGTAAAAGGTAATACCGGATTTCTGCAGCTATGCAAAATAACAACCCAAGCAGATTAGGATTTTGGCTAAAATAACTGCTTTTCAATCACGTGAAAAAGTCCGTGAAATGAATCCCCCCGTAAACCCTACTTTATATAGAGAAAACTGGGGTTTACGGGGGTATTCATTATTTTTTTTATCTCTGCTCCAAGACATAGATTGTGGGTACTCGTTAAAACCATTGAGGCGGTTCTAACGAGCACCCACAATCTATGTTTGCAGTATAAATAAGAAAAAATATTACGGATTTTCATCAGAAAAGTAGCCATTTGGAGATGCAAAAAGGGCACTATGTCGCGAAAATACTGTTGTGACGTCATCAATTTCATTAGCGTTCGTTATACCCAGTCGGGTACGTTGTACCGCGGTAACCGATGTGTAATATATCTTGACCGAATGCAAGTGTAACAGACTTACAGACGGACAGGCGTTCAGAAGGACGGACGAACTTGACGATCAGACAGGCCCAAACCAATGTACCCCGCAACACCTTTGCGGTTGGGGGCATGAAAACGCCTTTCAAGATCTTAGTCTGGCATCCTCGTGATCTCAGCCAGTAACCCTCTGGGTAGGCGTTTTGTTTATCTACTCCTTACACAAGCCGACCAAGGTGGCTCAGAAGAAGAAGAACAAGAACAGAAGAAGAAGAAAAGAAATCTTGATTCCTAAGTCAACCTCTGCGTCTCCAGCTTGACACACCCATTTCTTTCCAGTTTGGCTGTCCTAATCCTGACATTCCCCTTCCTTTCCGATTTCTTTGGCCCCATCTAGATAGTCCCCGTCCATTTCCATTTCTATGGTTCCGACCTGAATTTTCTTGGCCATTGAACTTCCTGTTTCTATCATTTTCATGTCCATGATCGCTGTCATTCATACCTAAAATTATTAGAGAACAGTACAATCGAGCTTCCCTTGAAACCACGTGCCTTTGTTTACTACGATAACACAATCACGTGTTAATGGACCTGCATGGTCTCATGTGTAAGAACGCTGACTTTTAATAATTAGGTCTCACACCGCTGTGGTTCGCACCTCGCAAGGATCGCTCGTTATGCGCCAAGTTCTGCAACTAAAGGTCAAGTATGGTTTTTTTATTCCGATTTTCGTCCACATCTGATTAACAATCGGGCTCGGAATAAATGATTAAAAGCCTTTAACCGCAAATCCCTAAAAACGTGCGAACTTGTTATTATTATTTTACGCCTATTTTTCTGATGAAACTCACGCTTTTTTTTTTCTTATTTATACTCGAAACAAGGGTTCTGAGTGCCAGTTAGAACCTCCTCAACGAAACGGTTCTAACAATTCCCCCAACCTATGTCTAAGAGCAGAAATGAGAAAAGATATTGTATACCCCTGTAATCCCCATTTTGTTCATGAAACGTTGGGTTTGTAGGGTTCTAACTGTTGGTTTTCTTTTGCTCCAGCAATTCTGTTGTTGTATGCTGTCGAGTCCTCAACCTTTTTTCGTAGTCTTTTGTTTTGTATGTTCTCGGAGATGTTACACTGATGAGTTAGGAAGCCTTCATGCGGACTAAACAAAATTAGTGTATACCGCGACAGAGGTAAGGGCGAGTATTATAGCCATGTAAAATCGATTTAAGCCCCCAAGTGGAATTCTTTCCATATACCGTTCCAAGGCGGTTCTTCTGTTGCGGTTTATTTATGTTGTTGTTTGTTACTTACTGTGTGTATGACTTGTGTCTTTTTATTTTGGATGGCCATTTTGCCATTTTGTGGGAAAGTAACTGTCCTTATGGCCTTGCTTTGTTTAGGTTTCCATTATGGTCTGGTCGCTTCATGTTTGTGTTTCTTTCCCTTTGGTGCCTTTGATGGGTGGAGAAAGTTAATTGTATCGATTCCTGATCTGTGTTTTACTTCTTTTTTATTCATTACAATGACTTTTAAGCGTGATGTCCAGATAGGTAAGTAGCAAAGGGGAAAAAACAAGAACTGTCTTTTCGGTCTTCTATGAAATAAAATAATGAAATGTTACTTATCAGAATAACCTCATCGAGACGATTTAAGTAAGTTTAATAAAACTATTACACAAAATTATCCCAATATACTTGCTTCTTGAGCTACAGTGATAATTTCACTGGCACCGGAGTTCAAATCTGTCATGGAAAGAGACATAGGCGTTGTAGTTGTTGAAATTTCATTGTTTCAGATACTTGGAAAAGATGCCACAGTAAATCCCAATAAACTCCTGAGTAAAGTTGAAAACAAAGCAGCAAAACAACAAACCAAAGAAACAAACAAAGCGAATAAAAATCAAGCGAACAGCAAATAACCGAACCAACACGTAAACCTGGGCTGGCGTTTATGAACACTATGCCCCAAATGTTGCCCATAAAGATAAAAGAAGTGCAATGTCAATATGTGGCCAGATCGGGTTTATTTTGGTGCCTGATGCTCTGTCTCTGGTTGGGCCCATCGGAGTCTAACTGTTGGTTTTCTTTTGCTCCAGCATTTCAGTGGTTTCTTGCTGTCGAGTCCTCACCGTTGTCTCACCTCTGTGGTTCTTTGGTTTTTGTGTTCACGGAGATGTTGCACTGATGAGTTAGGAGGCCTTCATGCGGATTGAACAAATTGTGTGTTTAAATCGCGACAGAAGTAAGGGCGAGGATTGTGGACACGTAAACTCGATTTAAGCCCCCCAGTGGAAATCATTCCACTGACCGTTCCAAGGCGTTTCTTCTGTGGCGGTTTATTTATGGTGTTGTTTGTTACTTACTTTGTGTATCACTTGTGTCTTTTTATTTTGGATGGCCATATGGCCATTTTGTGGGAAAGTATCCGTCCTTATGGCCTTCCTTTGTTTAGGTGTCCATTATGGTCTGGTCGCTTAATGTTTGTGTTTCTTTCCCTTTGGTGTCTGTGATGGGTGGAGTAAGTTAATTGTATCGATTCCTGATCTTTGTTATACTTCTACTTATATTTGGTGTTTAGTGGCACAGTTTGCACTATTTATGCTCAATTACACTTTACCTAGGTCAGCATGTTCTTAAGCACTATAGACTAAATAGACTAATATCAGATAAACTTTATTTCCACAAAGAAAGTCGAAGTGACCAGGTTTTGAATTGTATTTTCTGATGAGGGTTCAGAAGCGCCTAGCGGTTTATGAGGTAAATTGTTTACAAGTCCTTCTTACAAAGTCATATAAAGGGGTATAATTTCTAAAAAAATGTTAACAATATTACATCAAACTACATAAATTAAATCTAAATTATTAGGGTCTGTTGTTTCATGTTTGTTTTTCTTTCCCTTTGGAGTATCTGATGGGAGCTGTGGGTTAATTGTATCATTTCCTGATCACTGCCTTCACTTCTTGTTTTTTATAAAGAAAAATACACCAAACTGCCTGCAAAATATCAAAAGCCAAGGCAAAGGGTTCTTAATATGTTTTGCTTGCTGCCAGTCCATAAAAGGAACATGATACAGGCGATTCCCCATTGAAATATACCAAGTTGTCTTCGTTTCATAATGCTTGCAAAATATCAAGAGCCAGGCCTGTGCGGTTCTTCAGATATTTTGCAAGATTTTCCGTATGCCAGAATGCCTGAGTCCGCAAAGGAGAAATTAATGGTCATTTGTATACATAAAAGTATACATAAATTTATTCACGCAATCTTTACAATAGTTCCAAACAGCCTGCAAATTGTCATGAGCCTAAGCCATGCCATTCGTGAGATATTTTGCCGACAAAGTTTGTTCTGTGTTAGAATCACTAAGTCCCAAATTGGGGAAATATTTGGTCACATTTTCATACAATTATACGCAACATAAATCAGGTCATATTTATATTGGTACCGAACAGCAGTAACATTTTAAGATTCTATCTCTGTCGCTGTTTATCTTGCGATGGTTTGTCTTTGTGTGTTTGTGAATCGCTTATATTACATGTATTTTGTTTTGGATAGCCAATTGTCGATTTCGTGGGAAAGTAACTGTCTTGTTTGGCTTTCCGCTATTGATGTTTGCATTAAGGTCTAGTTGTTTCATCTTTGTGTTTCTCTCCCATTGGTGTCTGATTGGACTTGCGGGTTAATTGAATCGATTCCTGATCATAACGTTCATTTCTGTTCTTTTGCTTACACGCTTTTTCAATGTCAACATGCTCAAGTCCACAAATGTGCTTAATTTGATCAAATTTTCGTAAAATCTCTTCTGCAACAAGGTCTATCGGAACCCGAATTTAATGGTGACTTAGGATACAAGTTCAGAAAAATATATAATCACAATGACTTCAGCACCTAATTTTGTTAAATCATTCTTCGATATAAAAAGATTGGGTACAACATACATGTTATACGGCAGACTGCATGCATGGTAGTTAACCCAATCACGGTTGACAACTTTGCTTCCCTCTTTAATTGCAAGCCGGTGGGTCAGGCATCAGTGTATACCGCGACAGAAGTAAGGCGATGATTATGGCCATGTAAAATCGATTTAAGCCCCCCAGTGGAATACTTTCCACTGACCGTTCCAAGGCGGTTCTTCTGTTTTGGTTTATTTACATTGTTTTTTGTTACTTACTGTGTGTATCATTTGTGTATTTTTATTTTGGATGGCCATTTGGCCATTTTGTAGGAAAGTAACTGTCCTTATTGCCTTCCTTTGTTCAGGTTTCTATTATGGTCTGGTCGCTTCATGTTTGTGTTTCTTTCCCTTTAGTGTCTTTGATGGGTGGAGTAAGTTAATTGTATCGATTCCTGATCTTTGTTTCACTTCTACTCAGATTCTATGACGGTTCCAGTGTAAAGACTTATTGAGAATAAGACAGAACTAATTCAAGGTAATATTGACTGGTGCCTGATGCTCTAACTCTGGTCGGACCCATCGGAGTCTAACTGTACGTTTTCTTTTGCTCCAGCATTTCAGTGGTTTCTTGCTGTCGAGTCCTCACCGTTGTTTCATCTCTGTGGTTGTTTGATTATTTGTGTTCTAGGAGATGTTGCACTGATGAGTTAGGAGGCCTTCATGCGGACTGAACAAATTATTTGTCTAAATCGTGACCTAAGTAAGGGCAAGGATTGTGGCCACGTAAAATCGATTTAAGCCCCTCAGTGGAATTCGATTCCGCTGACCGTTCCAAGGCGGTTCTTCTGTCGCGGTATATTTTTGTTATGGTTTGTCTTTGTGTGCCGAACAGCAGTAACACTTCAAGAATCTAACTCTGCCGCTGTTTATTTTGTGATGGTTTGTCTTTGAGTGTGCGTAAATCGCTTATATAACATGTGTTTTGTTTTGAATAGCCAATTGGCCATTTCGTGGGAAAGTAACTGTCTTTTTGGCTTTCCGCTATTGATGTTTGCATTAGGGTCTAGTTGTTTCAGCTTGGTGTTTCTTTCCCATTAATGTCTGATGGGAGCTGTGGGTTAATTGTATCGATTCCTGATCATTACTGTCACTTCTGCTCTTTTGCGTACACGCTTTTTCAATGTCAAAATGCTCAAGTCCACAAATGTGCCTAATTTGATCGAATTTTCGTAAAATCCTTCTATTAAACCAAACTTCTTCACATAGGTTGCAAAAAGCTGACAGAATATCTAGAGCCTTGCCCATGCGGTTTTTGAAGACAATTTTATAGAAGCCATTCTGATTTAATTTCAAAATTTAATATTGGACTTAAATCTCTTCTGCAACAAGGTTTATCGGAACCCGAATTTTATGGTGACTTAGTATACAAGTTTAGAAAAAATATATAACCGCAATGACTTCAGCACCCCATTTCGAAAAATCATTATTCGATATAAAAAGATTGGGTACAACATAAATGTTATACGGCAGACTGCATACATGGTAGTTAACCCAATCATGGTTGATAACTCTGCTTCCCTCTTTAATTGCACGCCGGTGGGTCAGGCCTCAGATTCTATGACGGTTCTAGTGTAAAGGCTTATTTAGAATTAGAGAGATCTAACTCAAGGTAATATTGACTGGTGCCTGATACTCTATCTCTGGTCGGACCCATCGGAGTCTAACTGTTGGTTTTCTTTTGCGCCAGCATTTCAGTGGTTTCTTGCTGTCGAGTCCTCAACGTTGTTTCATCTCTGTGGTTGTTTGATTATTTGCGTTCAAGGAGATGTTGCACTGATGAGTTAGGAGGCCTTCATGCGGAATGAACAAATTATTTGTCTAAATCGCGACTGAAGTAAGGGCGAGGATTGTGGTCACGTAAAGTCGATTTAAGCCCCCCTCCCCCAGTGGAATTGTATTCCGCTGACCGTTCCAAGGCGGTTCTTCTGTCGCGGTTTATTTTTGTTATGGTTTGTCTTTGGGTGTCTGCGATGATTATACTTTTTTATTTTGGATAGCCTATTGGCCATTTTGTGGGAAAGTAAGTGTCCTTTTGGCTTTCCGCTATTGATGTTTCCATTAGGTCTGTTGTATCATGTTTGTGCTTGTTTCCCTTTGGTGTCTCTGATGGGAGCTGTAGGTTGATTGTATCGATTCCTGATAATTGCCTTCACTTCTATTTTGAGATATTTTGCTTAAACGCTTTTTATCAACGCTAATGTTTTTAAGTTCCTAAAGGGGCATTTTTGGTGAGTTTTTCAAACGCATATTCCAAAATCAGGTCATCTCGACATTGTTTCTAAACAGCCTGCAAGAAGAAAGTAGCCCGAGCGGCTTTTGAGCAATTTCTTTACAAAATAGAAGTGAAGGTAATGATCAGGAATCAATACAATTAACCCACAGCTCCCATCAGAGACACCAAAGGAAAAGAAACATAAACGTGAAACAACAGACTGCAATGGAAACATCAACAGCGGAAAGCCAAAAGGACAGTTACTTTCCCACAAAATAGCCATTAGGCTATCCAAAATAAAATAATATAAGCGACACAAACACTCCAAGAAAAAAACAAGTTTTCCTACGCCAAATACCTAAGTCAACAAAGGGAAATAATGTGGCCACTGTGTCATAGAATTATACCAATATTTGACCAGGTTATTGTCACATTGGTTTTAAACAGCCTGCAAAAAATCAAGAGCCTAACACCAGCGGTTTTTGAGATAATTTGCTTATACGCTTTACAAATAATGCCAAAATGCCTAAGTCCCGTAATGGGCATAACTTGGTCAACCTTGAAAGTGAAACAAGATTTAATCAGATCAGAATTGATTCCAAACAGATCGCACAATTTTAAAGGACTTGCCTATGTGGTTCTTGAGATAGTTTGCTTACAATCTTTTCCTATGCCAAAAAACCTAAGTAAAAATGGGCATAAATTGGTATTTTTTTCATAAAACTATATTAAAATTTAATGAGGTTATCTTCACATTAGTTTCAAATAGTCTTCAGAATTTCAAGAGTCTAGCCCAAGCGGTTCTTGAAATATTTTGCTGACAAGCTTTCAAAATGCAAACATGTAATAATCGGCAAAGGGCAATAACTCTGCTGAAAGATATCTGACTAAAAAGATATAAAGCAGGGTCTGCTATTTTTTTCATACGCAATCTACATATTAAATTTTAGAACCGAAGCATATATGGTTCCTAAGATATGATATATCCTATAATGCATGGCGTACGGACAGACGGGCGGATGTACGGAAAGACGAACAAAGCAAAAGCAATATGCCTTCACATCGTTTTCGAGGTTGGGGTCATAATAAGTAAATAACAACAACAGAAAACTTCAGAAACAACAACAACATGCACATAAAAAAAACGCGCTGTTACATGTACTTCCTGCAAGAATTAAAAACTGGGATTCGGAATACTAAACGACATTGGTATGCTGTAGGAGGAACGGAGTAGTTAAACTGGCCTAGAAAACATGTGACTCTAAGCTTTATTCATAGAAGCCCGTTACTGTGTACTGTGCAGTCCATTTAAATTGTGAAAACATGATATTTTCGCATTTTGACAAATAGTAGCGGCCTGGACTACGTTTTAGTTTGTTTACGTATTGCTTTCAACACACCTGATGAATGATAAAACCAATTTGATATCCCAGTCTCCAATCCCCCACCCCGAACAAAAAAAAAAGCTAAGACAAACAAAGGGACACACCACTATCGCTCACCTGAGCTAACAGATTCAAAGTTTAAGGAAGTTCCAATTATACTCGTACCGATGATAAGGTCAAAAACAGGCATTTTCGGCAGTCATGGGGCATAACACAATTTCAGATAGGTCAACATCTTCCGTTTTCGAACTCATCCGCGCTTTCATTCCAAAACTACCTATAGGTTACATGTAGTTTCAGGAAGAACAAATCAAAACTAGAGGACTTATTATGATTACAAGGTCCAAAATACGCATTTTCAGCAAGGAAGGGTACCACACTCTATGTCTCAATGCAAACAAAGTTAGTTTTCAAACGCATTCAAGTTCTTACAACTAACTTAATCAGAGGTAAGTATTAGGAAGAGCTGTTCAAAACAGAGTGATTTATGGTGATTGCAATGACAAAAATTGGCCTTTTCAGCAATCAATGGGCTATAACTCAATGACAGACTGGCCGCCCACCTATGTATGCACGTTCAGGAAGACCCGATCACAACTGAAGGGGCTTCGGTGATGACAAGGTCAAAATAGGCATTTTCTGCAAACAAAGGGCTGTAACTGTATGATAGATGGGCAAACTTTACCCATTTTTGAACTCATCTGAGGTTTCAGTATCCCTGACTTACTTACATGTAAATTTACAGAAGGTCCGATTAACGGTGAAGAAAATGTCAAATAATAGACTTTTTTTGCAATCAAAGGGACGTAACTCAATGATAAATAGGCCAACCCCACCAGTGGTCAAACTCATCCAAGCTTTTATCCATGAGTATTCGACCGACCTCTCTAGTTTTCGAACTGCCCCGAGCCTTTTACTCTGCCTTACCCGTTTATAATTCTCAGTAATAACAATTCAAAACTGAAGTGTCTAGGTAAGAAATAAATATTTTCACCAATCAAGCGGACATATGATTACTGACGGGCCGACTTGGCCGGTTTGCGACCTCATATGAGTTTTAATCCCAGTCTACCTCACAAATAAGTTTCAGAAAGATTTGATCAAAACTGAAGGTGCTACGGTGATGACAATCATTTTCCAATTGTAAGACAACGGTACCTTGTGGTTACCATAACAACCAGAGTTCGACAAAAACTCATGTCATCAATGTACCACCTGAGGTATGCCGAGGATGAGAAATGATTGAGCTGACCCTGCAGGTTGCAGAGATATAACTGGCCAAATTTGTGGATGGTGGACGGAGGACGGCCCACTATACTTTAAGCTCCACTGGAGCCTTCGGCCCAGGTGAGCTGAGTATATTCATTTTCTGCAATCAAAGGGACAGTGGCGGTATGATAAATAAGCCGACCTCACCAGTTTTCGAACCCATCCTATATTTTATCCTTGATTTACTTGCATTTAAACTTCCAGAAGGTCCGATAAAAACTGAAGGTAGCTATGATGATGTCAAGGTCAAAAGAAGGCATTTTCTGTAACCAAGAAGACGTAACTCTTTTGAAAGATATGCCGATCTCATCAGCTTTCGAACTCTTCAATGCTTTAATCCCTCACTTACCTATATTTAAGTTTCCAGAAGTTCCGATAAAAACCGAAGGGGCTACGGCAATGACAAGGTCCCCCACGGTCCCCAGCCAAGCAGCAGCATAGCATATCATTTGTTATACATGTATTGATTTTCACTCTAGTAATATTCTCTAAATCCATGTAAGTAACAACTGCTTAATCATGTGTGCACACATATATAGTGATGTTTCAGCCAGAGTACCCCATGGGAAACAGATTACACAAGTCTTAGGACTTTCTTCTGAATCCCATTTTGTATATATTGACATGTTTGTGCTTTTTGTATTGTATCACTCATATTACGTGTAATATTTATATAAAAAGAGAAAAAAAAGTTTAAACTAATGGCAAGGTAAAAATAGGCACTTTCACAAATCAAGGGGCCGTAACTCTACCACAGATATGCCGACCTTGCCAGTTTTCGAACTCGTTCGAGCTTTCATACTTGACTTACCTGCAGTCAAGTTTCAAGACGATTTGATAATAACTGAAGGTACTAAGGTCTTGACAATATAAAAAAAGCGTTTTCTGTAAACAAAGGGATGTAATTCTATGATAAAGAGGGTGACCTCATCAATTTTCGAAATCATCTAAGACTGTATCCCTTTCTTACATACATTTACGTTTAAAATACGATAAAAAATGAAGGGGCTTTGATGATGACAAGGTCAAACATAGGCATTTTCTGCACTCAGATGGACATGACTATGATTGGCAGGCGGACCTCGCTATTTTTTTTTAACTCGTCAGAGCCTTTATCTCTGTTTTTCTTATAAGTAAATTTCAGGAAGATCCAATTAAAACCAAAGGCGTTGCGATTATGACAAGGTCAAAAATAGACATTTTCTGTAATCAAGGGGATGTAGCTCTATGAAAGGCCGACCTCATCAGTTCTCGAACTCATCCGAGCCTTTATACCTGACTTTATCCTAAGGAAGTCTCAAGAAGATCAAACAAAAACTGAAGGAGCTTCGGTGATGACAAGGTCAATATATACATTTTCAAAAAAGGGGGCGTAACTCTCCGATAGATAGGCAGACCTTGACAGTGTTCGAATTTCTCCCAGCTTTTATCCCCGGCCAACGTATATATACGCTTCAGAAAGATCATATCAAAACTAAAGGCGCTACGTCGATGACAAAGAAGCCTCCGTGGTGCAGTGGTTACGCTACTCGCCTTGTAAACCAGGGGTCGCAGGATCGATCCCGGGCTTCTCCAGACTTTCGGATGAGTCCTTAAACCGAGGTCCCGTCTCCGTATGACCTTAGCTGTTGGTGGGACGTAAAACTCAAACACTCACTCACTCACGTCGATGACAAACATTTTCCCACTGTAAGTCTATGGAACCTTGTGGTAGCCATAGCAAGTTTTCATTTAATTTAAACAAAATGCTTATGTCATCACTTCCCCACCAGAGGCATGCTGTAGATGAGAAATGATTGAGCTCAGCCTGCAGACTGCAGCGATATAACTGGTCAAATGCGATGACGGACGGACGACGGAGCGCGGACGACACACCAAACTATAAGCTCCCAAAGAGCGTTCGGCCCAGGTGAGCTAAACTGTCTCCCTTGTTTTTAGCTTGCAAAGGTTTCCTCTTTTACCATACTTCCTTAGCCAGCTAGAACCATAGAGTGATTGATTGTGGGGATCGCCATTGTCTATGTCAGTAGGGTGCCAACAATGTTATTTCTGCGCATCTAGCCCGTTTTTTTTAAACACACTTAAAGCACCAGGGTGTTGTAACTGCGTACATGGATGGGTAATGTTGTATATTCTAGATTTCATTCCGTGTGGATTTTATCTGCTTGATGGTTCTTTGACGGGCCTCCGTGGCCTAAAGGGTAGAGACGGTCACTCTTGATCACTCGTGGTTCGCGCTTCACTCGGGTCACATGCGAGACGCCAAGTTCTGCAACGGAGATCATGTGGTTATACTCCGGGTACTCTGGTTTTCGCCCACAACTGATTAAAACGTGAAATGATCTTGAATGAATGGCAAAACCAAAATCAAAACAGCAACAAAATCAATAAAAAGGTCATTTTTTGCGGTATAACCCTTATTGGTACTTACATTAAAGGTTTTAGTTGCTCGTAAGGCGGTTCTAACGAGTACCTGCAACCTGTGTCTTGGAGCAGAAATAAGGAATACACTGTATAGTCCTGTAAGCCCCAGTGATCTCTATATAAATAGGGGGCTTACCGGGATGTTTATTGCACGCACTTGTTAACGCGATGGAATAACATTGACCCATTCTTTCCTTAAATAGAAGTGGAGGCAATGATCAGGAATCGATACAATTATCCCACAGCTCCCATCAGAGACAACAAAGGAAAACACAAACATGAAACAACAGACCCTAATGGAAACATCAATAGCGGAAAGCCAAAAGGACAGTTAAAACCTGTTATGTAACATAGATAAATAGTGGAGACCCTGATAAGACGCCGCATTTTAGCGTTTGGTCATATTCTTCACTGTTTTCTAACAAGATTGTCCACCAAAAACACAATAAAAACGAAAAATGACAAATGTATAACAATGGAAGAGTTCACCAGCATATAATGGATTAATCATTTCAAAAATTGTAGACTGAAACACGAATACCTTAAAAACAGTTAGCAATGAGACCGCTCACTGAGCATAAATCAAATGTGAGAGGACGACCTGGGTGTACATGATAGCGAACCGTGTCCCTTAAAATGCTTCCCTTACCGATGACCTTTTCCCTTTATTTAAAGGTATTGTGCGTACCGAAAACAGTCATTATACAACTACTGTACCAACCATATCCCTTACAACACCCTAAGTACGTGCACTGTTCCATACCTCCCTTACAATAGTCAATATTCCCATCGCTCACCTTAAAACAGTTCATTTACACGAACTATACACTATTGGCCTTACTACTGTCACACTACATGTACTGTACCTGTTTCCAGTGTCTGTTGTCCATTCTGTCCCCCATGTTTTGGACTTCCCAGTCGTTGATGGTTTCTTCCCCACTGCCTCCTTCCTCCATATCCTCTTTCTCTCCCACTCCACTTCCGTCTTCCTTGAAATGCTCCTCCTTCGAATCTTCTTCCTGCAACCCCCCATCCTCTATCATGTCGCTTTTTTCTTACATCTGTAAAAATACAAATTAAGTGGCGCACATTGCGCTTTCAAACGAGAGGCCAGCAAGTCAACAGGAAGCCTGATAGGAGCGTTATAGCTCAGTAGTTAGTGCACTTGTCTCTGATGCTAGAGGCCCCCGGTTCGATCGACAGTACAATCGAGCTTCTCTGGTCGGGCTCATCGGAGTCTAACTGTTGGTTTTCTTTTGCTCCAGCATTTCAGTGGTTTCTTGCTGTCGAGTCCTCACCGTTGTCTCACCTCTGTGGTTCTTTGATTTCTGTGTTCACGGAGATGTTGCACTGATGAGTTAGGGGGCCTTCATGCGGACTGAACAAATTATTTGTCTAAATCGCGACGGAAGTAAGGGCGAGGATTGTGGCCACGTAAAATCGATTTAAGCCCCCCAGTGGAAATCTTCCACTGACCGTTCCAAGGCGGCTCTTCTGTGGCGATTTATTTATGTTGTTGTTTGTTACTTACTGTGTGTATCACTTGTGTCTTTTAATTTTGGATGGCCATATGGCCATTTTGTGGGAAAGTAACTGTCCATATGGCCTTCCTTTGTTTAGGTTTCCATTATGGTCTGGTCGCTTAATGTTTGTATTTCTTTCCCTTTGGTGTCTTTTATGGATGGAGTAAGTTAATTGTATCAATTCCTGATCTTTGTTTTACTTCTACTTTCCCTTGAAATCACGTGCCATTGTTCATTACGATAACACAACCACGTGTTAATGGACCTCCATAGTTTCGTGTGTAAGAACGCTGACTTTTACTAATTAGGTCTCACACCGCTGTGGTTCGCAACTCGCAAGGGTCGCTCGTGATGCGCCAAGTTCTGCAACTGAAGGTCAAGAAGGCTTTTTTTATTCCGGTTTTCGTCCACGTCTGATTAACAATCGGGCTCGGAATAAATGATATAATGTTTAAAAAGCCTTTAACCACAAATCCCTAAAAACGTGCGAAATTGTTACTATTATTTAACGCCTATTTTTCTGATGAAACTTTCGTGTTTTTTTTCTTATGTATACTCGAAACATGGGTTCTAAGTGCCAGTTAGAACCTCCTCAACTAACGGTTCTAACAAGTACCCACAATCTATGTCTTAGAGCAGAAATGCGAAAAGATATTGTATACCCGGTAAACCCCATTTGATTCATGAAACGTAGGGTTTATAGGGTTATTCATTAAAATGACTTTTAAGCGTGATGTCCAGACAGGTAAGTAGCAAAGGAATAAAACAACAAGAACTGTCTGTTCGATCTTCTATGAAATAAAATAATGCAATGTTATTTATCAGAATAGTAGACTGAAAGAGATGATTGAAGTAAGTTTAATAAAACTTTTACCCAGAATTATCCCAATATATTTGCTTTTTGAGCTACAGTGATAATTTCATTGGCGCCGAAGTTCGAATCTGTCATGGAAAGAGACATAGGCGTTCGAGTTGTTGAAATTTCATTGTTACAGATACTGGGAAAAGATGCCACAGTAAATCCCAATAAACTCCTGAGTAAAGTTAAAAACAAACCAGCAAAACAACAAACCAAAGAAACATACAAAGCTAATAAAAATCGAGCGAACAGCAAATAACCGAACCAACACGTAAACCTGAGCTGGCGTTTATGAACACTTTGCCCCAAATGTTGCCCATAAAGATAAAACAAGTGCAATGTCAATATGTGGCCAGATGGGGTTAATATTAGTTTGGTGTTTAGTGGCACAGTTAGCACTATTAATGCCAAATTACACTTTACCTAGGACAGCATGTTCTTAAGCACTGTTGACTAAATAGACTAAGATCAGATAGACTTTATTTCCACAAAGAAAGTCGAAGTGATCATGGTTTACATTGTATTTTCTGATGAGGGTTCAGAAGAGCCTGGAACACGAATGCCACAGTCTGCTAATGACCTAGCGGTTTTTGAGGTAAATTGTTTACAAGTCATTCTAACAAAGTCAACATGCATAAAGGGGCATAATTTGTAAAAAAAAACTGTAAACAAAATAACATCAAACGACATAAATTAAATCTAAATTACTAGGGTTTGTTGTTTCATTATTGTGTTTCTTTCCATTTGGTGTCTCTGATGGGAGCTGTGGGTTAATTGTATCGTTTCCTGATCATTGCCTTCACTTCTTTTTTATTAAGAAAAAAATACATCAAACTGCCTGCAAAATATCAAAAGCCCAGCCCAAGGGTTCTTGATATGTTTTGCTTGATGCCAGTCCATAAAAGGGGCATGATACAGTCAATGCCCCATTAAATTATACAAAGTTTTCTTCGCATTAGTTTCATAATGCTTGCAAGATAACAAGAGCCAGGCCTGTGCGGTTCTTGGGATATTTTGCTAGCAAGATTTGTCCTATGCCCAAATGATTGAGTCCGCAAAGGAGAAACTAAAGGTCATTTTTATATAAAAAAAAATATACCTGAATTTAACCACGCAATCGTTACAATAGTTCCAAACAGCCTGCAAATTGTCATAAACCTAAGCCATGCCATTCGCGAGAAATTTTGCCGACAAAGTTTGTTCTGTGTTAGAATCACTAAAATTGGGAAATTACTTGGTCACATTTCATAAATATATACGCAACATAAATCAGGTCATCTTTACATTGGTACCAAACAGCAGTTACATCTCAAGAATCTAACTCTGTCGCTGTTTATTTTCTGATGGTTTGTCTTTGAGTGTGTGGGTATCGCTGATATTACATGTATTTTGTTTTGGATAGCCAATTGTCTATTTCCTGGGAAAGTTAATGTCTTTTTTTGGCTTTCAGCTATTGATGTTTGCAGTAGGGTCCAGTTGTTTCATCTTTGTGTTTCTTTTCCATTGGTGTCTGATGGGAGCTGTGGGTTAATTGTATCGATTCCTGATCATTACTTTCACTTCTGTTCTTTTGCTTACACGCTTTTTCAATGTCGAAATGCTCAAAGTAGAAGTAAATCAAAGATCAGGAATCGATACAATTAACTTTCTCCACCCATCAAAGA
Organism: Lucinisca nassula; assembly: GCA_963580285.1. Taxonomy (NCBI): domain Eukaryota; kingdom Metazoa; phylum Mollusca; class Bivalvia; order Lucinida; family Lucinidae; genus Lucinisca; species Lucinisca nassula. Next base: position 27,147,465 of record OY757012.1, read on the forward strand.
CACCAAAGGGAAAGAAACACGAACATGAAGCGACCAGACCATAATGGAAACCTTAACAAGGGAAGGCCATAAGGACAGTTACTTTCCCACAAAATGGCCTAATGGCCATCCAAAATAAAAAGACACAAGTGATACTCACAGTAAGTAAGTAAGTAACAAACAACAACATAAATAAACCGGAACAGAAGAATCGCCTTGGAACGGTCAGTGGAAGGAATTCCACTGGGGGGAGGGGGGGGGGGGGCTTAAATCGATTTTACAGGGCCATAATCCTCGCCCTTACCTCTGTCGCGGTATACACTAATTGTGTTTAGTCCGCATGAAGGCTTCCTAACTCATCAGTGTAACATCTCCGAGAACATACAAAAAAAAAAAATAAAAAAAACTACAGAGATGAAACAAGGCTGAGGACTCGACAGCATACAACAACATAATTGCTGGAGCAAATGAAAACCAACAGTTAGACTCCGAGGGCCCGACCAAAGACGGAGCATTAGGCGCCAACCAACATAAAGGATACTAAAATAAAATAAAATTCCATTTATGTTTTTACGCTGGAACCGTCATATAATCTTCGTGGGAAAGTAACTGTCAAGTCCACAAATCTGCTTAATTTGATCAAATTTTCGTAAAATCCTTCTATTTAACCAAACTTCTTCATATCGGTTGCAAACAGCTGACAGAATATCTAGAGCCTTGCCCATTCGGTTTTTGAAAGACAATTTTATAGACGTCATTCTGATTTAATTTCAATATTCAATATTGGACTTAAATCTCTTCTGCAACACGGTCTATCGGAACCTGAATTTTATGGTGACTTAGTATACAAGTTCGGAAAAATATATAACCGCAATGACTTCAGCACCCAATTTCGTAAAATCAAGGCTTATTGAGAATTAGAGAGATCTAAATCATGGTAACATTGACTGGTGCCTGATGCTCTATCTCTGGTATGACCCATCGGAGTCTAACTGTTGGTCTTTTGCTCCATTATGTCAGCGGTTTCTTGCTGTCGAGTCCTCAACGTTGTTTCATCTCTGTGGTTGTTTGATTATTTGTGTTTACGGAGATGTTGTACTGATGAGTTAGGAGGTCTTCATGCGGACTGAACAAATTAATTGTCTAAATCGGAAGTAAGGGCGAGGACTGTGGCCACGTAAAATATTAAGCCCCACCCCCCACCCCCCCCCCACCCCCCCACCCCCAGTGGAATCCGATTCCGCTGACCGTTCCAAGGCGTTTCTTCTGTCGCGGTTTATTTTGGTTATGGTTTGTCTTTGGGTGTCTGTGATGCTTATATTATTTTATTTTGGATAGCCTATTGGCCATTTTGTGGAAAAGTATCTGTGTCCTTTTGGCTTTCCGCTATTGATGTTTCCATTAGGTCTGTTGTTTCATGTTTGTGCTTCTTTCCCTTTGGTGTCTATGATGGGAGCTGTGGGTTGATTGTATCGATTCCTGATCATTGCCTTCACTTCTATTGCAATATATTTTGCTTAAACGTTTTTTATCAACGTTAATGTGGTTTAGTCCCTAAAGGGGCATTTTTTGTGAGTGTTTCAAACGTATATTCCAAAATTTAATCAGGTCATTTCGACATTGTTTCTAAACAGCCTGCAAAATTGACTAGCCCGAGCGGCTCTTGAGCAATTTCTTTACGAAATAGAAGTGAAGGCCTGTAAGCCCCAGTGAACTCTTTATAAAGAGGGGGCTTACCGGGATGTTTATTGCACGCACTTGTTAACGTGATGGAATAACATTGACCCATTCTTTCCTTAAATAGAAGTGGAGGCAATGATCAGGAATCGATACAATTATCCCACAGCTCCCATCAGAGACAACAAAGGGAAAATACAAACACGAAACAACAGACCCTAATGGAAACATCAATAGTGGAAAGCCAAAAGGACCGTTAAAACCTGTTTACGTGACACAGATAAATAGTGGAAACCCTGATAAGACGCCGCATCGTAGCGTTTGGTCATATTCTTCTCTGTTTGCTGACAAGATTTTCGCCAAAACACAATAAAAACGAAAAATGACAAACGTATAACAATGGAAGAATTCACCAGTATATAATGGATTAATCATTTCAAAATTTAGACTGAAACACGAATACCTTAAAAACAGTTAGCGATGAGACGGCCCACTGAGCATAAATCAAACGTAAGAGGACGACCTGGGTGTACATGACAGCTAACCGTGTCCCTTAAAATGTTTCCTTTACCGATGACCTTTTCCCTTTATTTAAAGGTATTGTGCGTACCGAAAACAGTCAATGTACAACTACTGTGCCAACCATATCACTTACAACACCCTAAGTACGTGTACTGTACCATACCTCCCCTAAAATAGTCAATATACCCATCGCTCACCTTAAAACAGTTCATTTACACGAACTATACACTATTGGCCTTACTACTGTCACAATACATGTACTATACCTGTTTCCAGTGTATGTTGTCCATTCTGTCCCCCATGTTTTGGACTTCCCAGTCGTTGATGGTTTCTTCCCCACCGCATCCTTTCTCCATATCCTCTTTCTCTCCCACTCCACTTCCGTCTTCCTTGAAATGCTCCTCCTTCGAATCTTCTTCCTGCAAACCCCCATCCTCTATCATGTCGCTTTATTCTTACATCTGTAAAAAATACAAATAAGTGGCGCACGTTGCGCTTTCAAACGAGAGTCCAGCAAGTCAACAGGAAGCATGATAGGAGCGTTATAGCTCAGTAGTTAGTGCACTTGTCTCTGATGCTAGAGGACCCCGGTTCGATCTCCGGAGGCGGTGATTATTTCGGGGTCATAACACGCTCCGTTGGCATCATTTGCAGGGATGAATGCCAAAAAGTGCACCAGCCTTCGGATCTGGGCGTTAACTGGGGGCACCCTGTGCAGGAAGAGTCATCTCCTGTGCAGGTTAAAGACCCTTACCGTATTACATGATTACTGTGTAGGCTTTCAACCCTGCAACCTGGAGTGTATGTAATGTACACCTGCGAGTAATGGTTAAATGTGACCGATCGCAGTATAAGTAGAAAGAAAGAAAAGAAAGAAAGAAGCTACAGATAAGCAGTATACAGTTATTTAACGGCTGTTTGGAACATTATTAAACCTATTGTCCCGAGATGTTGTGGACGACATGAATCACTATTGGCCAATGTCGAAGGCCGAAGGCAATAGTGTATATATCAATTGGTCGTCCACAACGACGAGGGGCAATAGGTTTGAATGTTGTCTAAACATTCACAAATAAATGTGTTAGTACTCAGTCCAGCTTATAAATATGTGGACATTTTCGGTGTGCTCGGAATCAATTTGATGGCATCGTTGACATCTCTGTTCGAGCGAGCATGTGCCGTTGCCTAAGAGATGGTCAGATGGTTTCCCGCTTAAGCTGTGGTTCGCGTCAAAATTGTAAATTTGACGACGATCAACATACAGTTCACTCAGATTAACCCTTTTAACCCACTCTACATAAAAAATAGTGGGTGATAAGTGTGGAGATTTTAGTCTTTAAGCTTGCAAATGTATGCTGTGTGTACTCATTAGAATCGCCTCGATGAGGCGATGAGGCGATTCTAATGAGTACACACAGCATACATTTCTATTATAGAACACCGAAAAAATGTCTGTAAGTATCTCGTTATGTCTCCTGACAGTAACCTCAGTGGCTCGAACTACCCCTGTCTCGAACAGTTTTTCGAGGACCCAAAGGTGTCCGAGCCATTGAAGTTCGACTGTATTCTGAACTCATTTGTCTTCACTGCAGCTGGTGTTGTGCCGTGTGGCGGCCGTAAAAAGCCTTCCCGTACATTATCACAGGGCAGATTATTTGTTTTCTGGTGCTTAGGGACGAATGAGTTCATTAAGAATCATTTTGATGATAGTGTTTTGCTTAAGCCTACATGTATGCTAGAGGGCGTGGCCGGTGTTGCACATTTCATTACCGGTCATGGTCAGACTCGATAAAACCGAGTCTGCTATTTTCGTTTATTATGTGTATTCTTTGCTTCCAAAGGATCTAACTATTCAGAACTTATTTAAATCGAGGTTGCCACTCCATATGGCTTTAGTTGCTGGTTGGACGTAAAAGTCAAACACACAAACAGACAGACAGAAGAATAGGTCTTAATTTTAGCTTGTCAGCGGAATTTGACTGTACACGATTTTTTATTGTCTTTCTTTCTGTGTCCAGGTAATTGGATTTGTGTAAACTCTTAACAACATATTCAAGGCTAATTTGGCCCATATTGATGATTTTTGTAATCCATCTAGCAAATAGGACTTTGACATCTCATGCAATTGTCTTCGAAATTGCATGCAATGTTATTAAGGGGAACGGGTACACCTTCAGGGGAGACAACTCTTGTAAAAGTAGTTTTGTCTCCCATGTCAATAGGGATCAACTCTTAAAGGAAAGATTTTGCCCCCTTAGAAGCAAATTCTTTTTCTTTTAGAATCTACAACTTTTTCTTCGTACGTACAGGGCTTATAGAAATAGCGAACAGGAAGTCCCGAAAATTGTCTCCCTTTGAAAACTGGCAGAAATTGTGCTATATGTTCCCATTCCCCTTAAATCCTGTTGTTTTTTTTTCTGGGAAAATTAGCCAAATTGTTCTAAATGTCGTGTGCTAAAAACATACTCAGCATTCAGGGCGTTAATTCACTAACTAGATCTAAACTATGGAATAAACCTGCCCAGTCTTATCTGCTTATACAGGTGGAAAGGTTTATTTGCGGTAGGTATGGTCGAGTACATTCAAATGGACACTAGCTGAAACATATTTTCGAGCATGCGTACTCTGCAGAGAATACAATCGGAATGCACATCCACTCCGTAGTTTGATCAGAGACTTTGCCGTGTATTAAATGAATGTTTTAAGTACAAATCATTACGAAAACATGCCTATACTAATACATTGTAACCTTTATCTCTGAAAAAATGAAAATTTTAAGATGAAAAATTGCGATGTTTTTCTTATTTCTGCTCAAAATATAGATTGTGGGCCCTCGTTAGAACCGCCTCATCGAGGCGGTTCTAACGAGTACCCACAATCTATATATTAGGACAGAAATAAGAAAAAATAAGGTATACCTACGGAAGCCCCAGTTTTACTATATAAAAGTGGGGTTCAATGGGGTCAAAATTATATAGGCGTGTTTTCCTGATGTAAGTCCAAATAGAGTTCATAAAGATGGGGACGGCCCATCACGAAAACACGCTTAAATGTGATCCCTCTTTTATATGATAAAACTTGGGTTTGCAGGGGATACATTTTTTTCTTATTTCTACTTTAAACATTGATTGTTGGTACTCGTTAGAACCGCTTCGTTGAGGCGGTCCTAACGGTTATCAACAGTATACGTTTAGAGCAGACATATGGAAAGTTTCAGATTTTTTTTTACGAAGATCTATCATTTGAGTGGTGGTAAAACATTCAAAACACTTGAAAAGGCGTGTTTTAGTAATAGGCCTGGGTAACTCAATCGCATGTGCGTCCGACTGGCGACCAGGAGGTCACGGGTTCGTTACCTGCCGAGGTCGGAAACATTCTTGCGTGGAGATTTGTCATGAAATCATTCTACCGCTGATTCAAGAAGGGCAGTTGTCACATTCTTGCGAAAGCATGTGCCCTGTACTGGTTAACCGATAACATATAAGCTTGCTAAAAAAATGGGAACTTAAAGGTAAATTGACCGGCTCAAAAATGACCTAAATAGTGTTGACTGGTCCGTTGCAGTATACATAGAAAGAAAGAAAAATAAATAATACAAAGAAACAAGCATACAAACAAACAAACAAAAAAAAAACTCCCAAAACAAATTATAAAAAAAAAAAACGAAAAAAAAAACAAAAAAAAAAAAAAAACAAAAAAAACATAAATATCATGAGCCCGAGGATAAGTAGAAAGTGACATCAAAGAGTATACCACCATAGTTACATGTAGGTAAGACATGTTATACCGTTATTATTATCATGACCATCATAGCGTTCTGAGAATCTGTTGTATTGCGTACGTGTGTAGATCTTAAGTTACTGTTGTTTGCTGATACCAACGATGAAGGTGCTTTCAATCGCGTTAGCGGGGCTTGAAGAAATATATGGGCTGCATGATGCTTCCAAGCAGAGCTGAAACCGACCTGCACAAGAGTACTGGTAAACTGCTTAGAGGATCTAAGCCTGCCTAGGCAAAGCGGTGCGAGTCCATGCTTATAAACCCTATTGGTCTCATTGGGCGGCAGGGCAGATGTCATTTCATCTCAATGTCGGGTAAAAGTCCAACAAAATTGGAAGCAACGTCTCCAAAATGACCTTTACAGTGCTGACGGTGACGTTGAACCTCAAATCAAACAAACAAAACGCGTTAGCATGTCGGTGAACTGATTTTGTCCGTGAACGAGAATACACTCACGTGATCAGTTCGTAAAACTTCATTAATTTTTGTTTTTGTTCAGATGCTAATTAAGTAACCGTTTATTTAGTTCACCTTTTTTGTCCGAATGATTGGTTTCAAAATAAAAGATGAAATAAATGTTAAATAAAGTCTAACCGAAACGCGACTTCTTGATGGCTGATCATTTGACTAAATTTCACCTCGGCCACATTGTACCACCCTAAGTTGAGAATGTCTGAAAGCCGGGAAACATTCCGTCTTAGTCGGTGCCATGTTTTTAGACTGACTTCGCCGGCCTCGGTAGCTCAGTCGGATGCGCGTCTGACTGGTGATCAGGAGGACGCGGGTTCGATATCTGCCGGGGTCGATAACAGTCATTCATGGAGATTGAACATGAAAACTTTTCTACGGTCATTCTCTCCCTTCCGCTGATTCAAGGAGGGTAGTTGTCAGTTTCTGGCGAAAGAATGTGCACTGTACTGATTAACCGCTTTCGTATAAGCGTGCCCAGGAAAAGTGTGGATAGGTAAACTGACCGGCTCAAAAATGACCTAAATAGTGTTGACTGGGCCGTTAAACTCCAATACAAACAAACAATATAGAAGTGGAGGCAATGATCAGGAATCGATACAATCAATCCACAGCTCCCATCAGAGACACAAAAGGGAAAGAAACACAAACATGAAACAACATACCTTATTGACTGTGAGACAGGTGAGATAGATTTTCTCTTTGTGAACGTATCTTTTTGTATGGTGCATGTTATCTGTAGGCGCGCATCAGCGATGCTTTTTCATGTATTAAAACCGAAGCTCGCTATATTTTGACAACAGTGGAAATTGCTATATACAAAATAGAAGTGAAGGCAATGATCAGGAATCGATACAATTAATCCACAGCTCCCAGCAGTGACACCAAAGGGAAAGAAGCACAAACATGAAATAACTGGAAACCAATGGAAACATCAATACCGAAAAGCCACAATGATAGTTACTTTCCCACAAAATGGCCAACTGGGTATCCAAAACAAAATAATATAAGAGAAACACACCCTCAGAGACAAAGCATACCAAAAATAAACCGCCATAGAAGACCCGACTTTGAACGGTCATCGACACGAATTCCACAGAGGGGCTTTAAATGGTTTGAAAACGTTTTTTTTTTCCTATCCTCCATCTCCTCTCTGGACTAATTCGGCTGGTAAGCATTTGGCGATATTGATCTTTATTTTCCCTGAAAATAGGTTTTGACATTCCATGCAAATTGTCTCCAATGGAGACAGCTTTCATGAAATGCCAACTCCTGCTTTTAAGAAAAGTTAGAAAAATATTTCAAAATATCGTTTGCTGTTTAAAAAAAACCTATGTCGTACTCTTAAGCTGAAATTACTCGTGTCTGAAGAAATAACTTACAGTCACAAATAACATTATTTATTTCAATTATCATGTCCACAATATTTGGGCCCCGTCAAGCGATTTTGGTACTTATCGCCTATGCGAGCAGCGAAGGTTCAGGCGAGCCTGCGCATCCGCGCAGTCTCGCCAGAACCTTCGCTGCTCGCTCATACAAGCAGTGAATCAAGAGGAACCTTCAGACATAAAAACCATATCCCTGGCCCTGAGGATAGTACTGCATTATACTAACCACTTTGCCACGAATTCTACAAAATGGCATTGTCAAAAACTTATTTATAATTCTTAACGGCCGCCGCCCATAGGGGCTTGAAGAAATATCTGGGCTGCATGATGCTTCCACGCAGAGCTGAATCCGGCCCGCACACTAGTACTGGTAAACCGCGTAGAGGATCTAAGCCTGTCCAGGAACCGCGATGCGAGGCGGACCGTCCATGCTAATAAACCCTATTGGTTTCATTGGGCGACAGGGCTTGAGATGCCATTTCATCTCGGGTAAAAGGGTAAAAGTCCCACAAAATTGGAAGCTACGTCTCCAAAATGACCTTTACAGTGTTGACGGGGACGTTAAACCTCAAATCAAACAAAATAATCCTTAAATCCTGTGAGAAAAGAAATTCGAAACCTGCTTCCCCTAAAACATGGAATAGTCTTAGCACGCATGAACGTTGAACTCTCAAAGGTCGTTGATGAACTATAGTAAACGCGACGTCGTTAAGGGCGTCATACATGTAACGATACGGGACGTATCTGGCTAATTTGCATAATTAATCCACTAGTGGATTATCGAAAATATTACATGGCGTTATTACATTCTCAGACGCGACGTCATATGATAAAATGTAAAAAATATCTATATAAAGCAGTGTTGCTGTTACTTACGAAGATTTACCGAGGTTGTACTGTTGTTGGAGGATAAATAGACAGTGACGTAATAGAGTATACCACCACAGGTAGGTTTGACAGGTTGCACCGTTATCGTTATTATACCCATCATTGGCTGGCAAGACAGATTGTACCGTTATAATTATCATTACCGAAGCGTCGTTACCTTTTGACAACAGTGGACAATGCTTAATGACAAAAACATTCACTGACGTCACTTTCGACTTATCTTCATGAACGCACAATTTATGTGCACGTTTTTATCCGTCCACGAATATGGCGTTGGCCAGTTCTTATAACTAACACACAGGTTCTGACTGATTTGAGATTTAATGGCCCCGTCATAACTAAGTGTGTTTTTTCTTGAATCAAACAAGGAGTTATAAGTTTCTATGCATTTAATGAACAGTAAATATAGTGATTTGTTTTGTTTGTTTGAATTTAGGTTTAACAGCCCCGTCAACACTATTAAGGTCATTTTGTGGAATTTGCTTCCATTTTGTGCAGCTCCTGTGATGGTGGGCATGCATGCGAAGTTTCGTGAGGCTAAGTCAAATGTCAAATACTTTTTGGATTTATAGCCCAATGTATATTTTGTATTTTTTTCGAGCCGACAACAACGAAAACGACTATGTTGACACCAGAGTGACAACATTAGCTGGAAAGTTTTTCTTTGAAATACAGACGCGGTACTGAAATAAAACAACTACAAAAAAAACAGACAAGGTAATAAAGCACCGTGATGCCGGGCAGTGACCTCGGGAGTTGATTTGTATCTGTTTTAGCTGTTTGTATGTTTGTTTGTTTGAACTGAGGTCCTCGTCAACACCCTCGTATTTAGGTCATTTTGAAGACGCTGCTTCTACTTTTGTGGGACTTTTACCCGACATTGAGACGAAATGACATTTCAAGCCCTTCCGCCCGATGAAACCAAAAGGTTTATATGCATTGGGCGATCTGACTCACACCACTTTGCCTGGGTAGGCTTAGTCCCTCTATGCGATTTAACAGTACTCATGTGTGGTCAGTTTCAGCTCTGTGTAGAAGCACCAGTCAGCCCATCTGTTCTCCGATCCCGATGGGCGGGGCGCATCACGTGAACAAGTCCGTGAAATGAAGACCCCCGTATCCTCCACTTTATATAGAGAAAACGGGGGTTAACGGGGGTATACATTATTTTTCTTATTTTTGTTCCAAGACATAGGTTGTGGGTACTCGATAGAACCGCCACAATGAGGCGGTTCTAACGAGCACCCACAACTTATGTTTGCAGTATTTATAAGAAAAATATCACTGATTTTCACCAGAAAAATAGCCATTTTGGAGATGTAAAAATGCACTATGTCGCACGGGTGTGTTATTGTAATGGATAACGTCGCTGTTATTCAGTGAATAATGTCATGTAATAAAAATCACATGACAACACGTGTAATAACATGATTACTGGCGCATTAAGTCATAACGCTCTCCTTGACACCTCTGTGTTTTCCCATTTTTTCATCTATACAAATACAAAAAAAAATACATTGTAAATTTTCCGCCGAAAAAAAAAACACGAACATTTTAAGATGAAAAATTGTGATATTTATCTTATTTCTGCTCAAAATATAGATTGTGGGTACACCTATAATTTAGAGCATTAAGGTTACCCCTGTAAACAATGCATTTTTTGTGGAAAAAATGTCAAATTCAAAGTTGATAAAATCCGATTTAAAGAGGTCATACGATAAACATAATCTTACACTCGTGATCATTTCATATGAAATTTATGAAACAGGTGGAAAAGTTTGATTTTTTCTCTATAGTTTGCGGTGCTCGTTTGATCCACCTCAATGTTGTGTATCTAACGAGCACCCACATTTTTTGTTCTGAGTAAATAAAATAAATAAATACAGTAGAATCTCGGTGATTCTCGCCCCCGCCCATAGGGGCTTGAAGAAATATATGGGCTGCATGATCCTTCCACGCAGAGCTGAATCCGGCCTGCACACTAGTACTGGTAAACCGCTTAGAGGATCTAAGCCTGTCCAGGAACCGTGGTGCGAGGCTGACCGTCCATGCTAATAAACCTATTGGTTTCATTGGGCGACAGGACTTGAGATGTCATTTCATCTCAATGTCGGGTAAAAGTCCCACAAAATTAGAAGCAACGTCTCCAAAATGACCTTTACAGTGTTGACGGGGACGTTAAACCTCAAATCAATCAATCAATCAAAAATCTCGGTGATTCGAACGCCGATTTTTCGAAACTACCGATTTTTCGAAGACGACTGGCGGTCCCGACATTTTTCTCTATGAGTTATTGCAAAAATATTACCGATTTTTAGAATTTCGATTTTTCGAAAAATTCGATTTTTCGAACAGTTTCGTCGGTCCAATCAAAGAAATTCTTATTAAAATCCCCTGTTTAATTCGAAATGTTACTTGGCTAATCAAGGTCACACATCGCAATTTTGTGGCGAGTTCGATTGTTACACTTCACACCCGCCTGACTTCAAGAATTAGTAGATACAGGTAATTAACACCGGATTAACGGCCACACTACAGGTGATGATCCTTTATTGAGTAATTTGTGTCTTTAATTGATTTCGTCCGCAATGAATATTTTATTTGATGTTTTTTATGTGTTTTAATTACGGTACATTATTGAGCTCAATTGCATTTTAATTTGAATATTTCTCTGCCTTTGATTTATTTTTACTGTTTACATTTTTTAAGCAAAAAGTGCCGCATCTTTGATCCCTTTGCCCAATTTAGCTTAATTTCCTTTCCATTGTCTACCAAGTGCTATAAAACACCCAATGATGATCGGTCTCGGCACTTATCCTACCAGCATGTCTGAAAGAAACTCTACCGCCACCGAGCAACTCAGTGAAGGACCCAGCAATAGGGGGATAACTGGGTCGGTAACTGTGGCTTGTGCTGAGCAACCTGGTGAAGGACCCGGTAACGGGGGGATAGCCAGGTCAGCTACTGGAAAGAAAGGAGTGAAGAGAAAATACGAGTCACAAACTTTTGAGACGAAGTACCAAGCAATCTTGGAAGTCGAGAAAGGAAAGAAATCTAAGTCTGCGATTGCCAAGGATTTTAATATCCCGCCAAGCACTCTGTCTACGTGGCTAAAAAATGCGAACTCCATAAAAGAGTCCTACCTAAAATTTGGACCAAAACGAAAGAATGCCAAAATCGGCTCATTTGACGACGTTGAACGCGCAATTTTGAAATGGTTTTCAAATGTCAGAGAACAGAATGTTCCTGTGTATGGGCCCATTCTTCTTGCTAAAGCCGAGGAGTTTGCCAAGAAGCTTGAAGTTGAAAACTTTAAGGCTTCAACTGGTTGGCTTGAGCGTTTCAAAGAAAGAAATGGAATAACCTTCAAGAAAGTCTGTGGCGAGGCAAAGTCAGTCGACACGACGTCCTCCGACATGACGGAATGGGAACAACGTCTACGTAGACTTCTTGACCAGTACTCCCCTGACGACATCTACAATGCCGACGAAACCGGTGTGTTCTACCGCCTGCTACCCGACAAGACACTGGAGTACAAGAAAGTCGATTGCCACGGCGGCAAAAAGAGTAAAGAAAGATTGACGGCTCTGGTGTGCGCCAACATGAGTGGGAGCGACAAACTACCGCTCCTGATCATCGGAAAAACAGCGAACCCGAGGTGTTTTAAAAACAAGAAGACCCTCCCGACGCCATACACCAGCAATAAAAAGGCATGGATGACCTCCGAGATCTTCACTGACTGGCTAAAGAAACTTGACCTCAAGCTCCAAAGACAGAAAAGAAAGATTGCCATGGTCATAGACAACTGCCCAGCCCATCCACAAGTTCGGGGACTGAAGTGTATTGAGCTTATCTTTCTTCCACCCAACACAACCAGCAAGACCCAGCCTATGGACCAAGGGGTGATTCAGAATTTCAAGACCCACTACAGAAAGAGAGTCATTCTGCGCCAGATGAAAACTATGGACGAGAAGAAGGAGTTTTCCATTTCCATACTCGACGCCATGAGATTGATGCAACAGGCCTGAGAGATGGTGCAGCCAAGAACTATCTCGAACTGCTTTAGACATGCTGATTTCCATCGTCAAGATCCTACAACTGACGCTTCAGAAACTTCTTCAGACTCCGACGACGACCCTGAGGACGACATTCCACTGGCTAGACTGGCACTACTGGGCTTAACGACGGCGACTATCCAAGACTACATGGCAGTAGATGACAACCTACCAACAACTGAAGAACTTACCGACAACGACATCATTGATGACATCATCAGCATCAAATCACTGACTGTCAAGATGCCGACGCTAATGTTGACGACAGCGAGAACATTGATGCCGACCGAGGAGAAACAGATTCACCAACATCCCTCAGTGATGCTATGGACACTTGTGCTAAACTCCGAAATTATTTTGAGCAATGTGAGCAATCAGATGACTTTTTGTTAAGTTAAGGAAGAATGGCAGATGTGTTATTGAAGCAGGACTTTAAAAAAAGATGTGGCAAGCAGACATTGATTACTGGATTTTTTCAATGCAGAGACGATCAATAATAAATGTGATGTGTAAATACAGCAGATCTGTCCATGCAAGCACATGAGGTCGAAGCAAAATCACATCAACGTCAATGCAACGCCATTTCATTGCATTGACGTTGTTGCGACGTTGCACACACGCTATGTGGCTGCTGAGTAGTGGTTTTTGGGTGTTACGGGGTGGTTTGGGTGTTTCAACGGACCAGTGGTTACAGCGAAAATTACAATTCTGATAAAACTGAAAGAAGACGAATTTCCTGAACACTTATGAACTTTTTTGAAAGTGAATATAGGGGCAAAAAGCGAAACAAAATTGACTAGAAACCTGAAGTTAGGCCTTTTCGATTTGTATCAGCCAGTTTATTACAGACTGATACAAATCTTCGCTAGCTGTCAGTGTTTGTCAGTTCTGTTGTTCTTTTTGCGGGGTTAAATATTTCGTCAGTAAAATGGTTTAGTAATTTGCATTCAACCTTCATTTTTGTTACTGTTGATGGCTGTAAATAAAAATGTAAGTTCAAGTTTTATTATTATTTCCTGCTTTCGTAGCCCTGTCAAGCATAAAAGACGATGAGATTAACCTTCACGTACCTCATTTTCTTTAATGCTTAGGCAGTTATTACCGTTTCTTTATCATAGCGCCGAAATGAAGTTCGAATTATAGTTATTTGAATTGCATTGAATAAAAAAATCCGAACATATCCGAAAATTGCCGATTTCGATAATTCGAACTCTCGATAATTCGAAGGAATTCCTGCGGTCCCTTGCACTTCGAATTATCGAGGTTTGACTGTAAATAAATAAATAAATAATAATAATAAAAATAAATAAATAAATAAATAATAGGAAAAAGAAACAAGACGTGTTTGTGCAACACGAACATGTCCCCGGGCATGGCCATTTTTTATTCAAAGTTGCTCAAAGTTCATGGTCAAGGTCGCAGGTCAAGATTTTTTGTTTGTGTGGGAAGCCCTTGACACAAGGAACTTACATGCCAAATATGAACGCTCTATCTTAAACGGTTCGAAATTATGAAAAGTTTTCTTTAAAGTTGGTCAAGGTCACAGGTAAAAAAATGTTTGCATGAATGTAAAGCTCTTGTCACAAGGAACCTACATGCCAAATATAAAGGCTCTACCTTAAACGGTTCAAAAGTTATGAACAATTTTATTTTTGTTTCAAAGGTCAAGGTCATGGTCCAAACATTTTGCATGGATGTAAAGCTCTTATCACAGGGAACCTACATGGCAAGTATGACGGGTCTATCCCAAACGATTCGAAAGTTATGACCAAAATGTTTATTTTTTATAAGTAGGTCAAAGGTCAAGGTCACAGGTCAAAGTTTTTGCATGGATGTGAAGCTCTTTCCACAAGGAACCTACATGCTAAATATGAAGGCTGTATCTCAAACGGTTGAAACGTTATGACCAATGTTAACTTTTTCTTTTATGTAGGTCAAAGGTCAAGGTAAAATATCATTTTTTGTGAATGTAAAGCTCTTATCACAAGGAACCTACATGCGAAATATGAAGGCTCTATGTCAAACCTTTCAAAGGTTATGACCAAAATCTTATATTTTTATTCTAAGTAGGTCAAAGGTCATGGTCACAGATCAAAATTGTTTGCATGAATGTAAAGATTGTGTCACAAGGAACATACATGCCAAATATGAAGGCTGTATCTCAAGTGGTTCAAACGTTATGACCAATGTTATTTTTATCTTTAAGTAGGTCAAAGTTCAAGGTCAAGACCACAGGTCAAATGTTTTGCATGAATGTGAAGCCCTTGTCACAAGGAACCATCAGGCCAAATATGAATGCTCTATCTCAAACGGTTCAAAAGATATGACCAACGTTAAAGTTGTCCACGTACAAACCAAGAAACAAACAAACAAACAAACAAACCAACAAACAGAAAGGGCAAAAACAATATTTCCCCGCTTCGCTACCGGTGACATAATGAATATTCACTTAAACCCCAACATTCTCTATACAAAATGGGGGGTTAAAGGGCTGGTAATTACACGCACTTGTTTGTCTGGTGTATGGTTTTGCTATTCGTCTCGTTGCTCTTCGTTCAAGTTCCATTGGTATGTCATGACAGTTTGCCTTTGGCTTGGCCCTTCTATAACCCCTCCCACCCCACAGTCATTCAAAGGAATTACAACTACGAATATATCCTTATTGTAACTGACTTATTTCGAGCAGTCTAGTCGATCATTACTCAGAGGTGTGTGTGTGTTGAGTGGGGGGGGGGGGGTGGGGGGATGCAACCGAAGTACCGGAAGACAAAAACACCTGGCTTTCCATTGCAAATCTAAGCTTTTCCCTTGCAACCCGAGCCAGGCTTGAAGCCGCGGCGGTGAGAAGTAGAAGTAAAACAAAGATCAGGAATTGATACAATTAACTTACTCCACCCATAAAAGACACCAAAGGGAAAGAAATACAAACATTAAGCGACCAGACCATAATGGAAACCTAAACAAAGGAAGACCATAAGGACAGTTACTTTCCCTCAAAATGGCCATATGGCCATCCAAAATTAAAAGACACAAGTGATACACACAGTAAGTAACAAACAACAACATAAATAAATCGCCACAGAAGAGCCGCCTTGGAACGGTCAGTGGAAGATTTCCACTGGGGGGCTTAAATCGATTTTACGTGGCCACAATCCTCGCCCTTACTTCCGTCGCGATTTAGACAAATAATTTGTTCAGTCCGCATGAAGGCCTCCTAACTCATCAGTGCAACATCTCCGTGAAGACAAAAATCAAAGAACCACAGAGATGAGACAACGGTGAGGACTCGACAGCAAGAAACCACTGAAATGCTGGAGCAAAAGAAAACCAACAGTTAGACTCCGATGAGCCTGACCAGAGACAGAGCATCAGGCACCGACCAGCATTATCTCTCTAATTCTCAATAAGCCTTTACGTTGGAGCCGTCATAGAATCTGAGGCCTGACCCACCGGTCCGTTATATTAATAGCCAGCGCTCTTATCCGCTCATTCATGCTATAAATACTGTTACAGTATTAATTGCTCTACGATGACTGACTCATTGAGGTATTTCTAGCCAGAACCCACAAGCTATGATTTTGAACAGGATAATGTAATGTTTGTACTCACGTAGAACCCCGTTTTCTGTATATAAACATGTAAAGAAGTGTTAAAAAGGGCGTTTAGTTTCCGAATTTTGTTAACGTGATGCTGTTGCAGCATCATCTAGCACTTACTTGAGTCTTGCGCATCCTCCAGGTCTTGCAAATTAGTTTCCTGGGAAACAAATTAAAACTAAGTTATTATCAAATGTTATATTATTTGATGTAAAAAGGTCAATATTTCAATGTTTATAAATATATTGCGTTTAGGACTGCCAGACAACTTCCTAGTTTGACTAACACACCCGTGCAACATAAAGCACTCTTTATTTGTTTATATCTCCAAACCGGATAATCTGATAATTTTCAGATGAACTCCGTAAACGTTTTCTGATTTATACTGCAAACATAGTTTGTGGATGGTGGTTAGAACCACCTCGTTTAGGCGGTTCTTACAAGCAGCCATTACCTTTAACTTGGAGTAGCAATAAGGAAAATAAGGTAAACCCCAGTTTCCCTGTATAGTGGCCCCCAAGTGGAATTCGATTCCGCTGACCGTTCCAAGGCGGTTCTTCTGTCGTGATTTATTTTTGTTAGGGTTTGTCTTTGGGTGTTTGTGTCGCTTATATTATTTTATTTTTCTAGCCTTTTGGCCATTTTGTGGGAAAGTAACTGTCCTTTTGCTTTCCGCTGTTGGCGTTTCCGGTGGGGTCTGTTGCTTCATGTTTGTGTTTTCTTCCCTTTGGTGTCTCTGATGGGAGCTGTGGGTTAATTGTATCAATTCCTGATCCTTGCCTCTACTTCTATTAAATGGGTTGTTAATTTCACGGCTTGCCCACGTCATGATTTGTTATTTTCAGATATGATGTCATACACGTTACAATCGGTTGCAAATGTTTGCATATAGCGTAGTTACATTTATAATTAAAATAACTTCTAAAATCTCGAACGAATTTTGTTTCGTTTGTGTGTTCGTTTTGAAGATCAACGACCCCGTGATAATACCACGGTCATGTCTCAAGCCGTGCACTTTGCATAACCCAACTGACAGTCTTGGTCATAATAGTTTTATTTAATTTATTGAATTCATAGTTCGTATACTGCAAATAAAAAACGGCTATCACTTACTTACCTTTGCCTTTGGAAAGCTGTTTGCTGTCTGACGTGAACAGAGCATGAACAGAGCAGCTACACAAATATGTCGCATCATTGCTAGTGAGTTGTCCAGATCCTGTGTAAAATGATACAGTAACATTACGATTACACACCCGTATGCAAAAATGACGTCTTTGATAACATATCTGTGTGCTAAAATACGTTTTTGATAGCATATCCGTGTGCTAAAATGACGTTTTTGATAGCATATCCGTGTGCTAAAATGACGTCCTTGATAAGATATCCGTGTGCTAAAATGACGTCCTTGATCACATATCCGTGTGCTAAAATGACGTCTTTGATAATACACCCGTATGCTAAAATAACGTCTTTGAAAATATATCTATCTAAAATTTCGACTTTGATAATATATCTGTGTGCTAAAATGTCGTGTTTGATAATATATCCCTGGGTAAAATTAAGTCGATGATAACGTATCCTTGTGCTATAACGACGTCTATGACAACACATTCGTATGCTAAATTGACGACATAGTTATCTTTAATACTATTATTTTCCGGGCGAATCCCTAACTTTTGTAGTTCAAACATAGGGATGTTTTGACGGACTTTTTATTTAACGTAATTCGAAGTCATTACGCTATCAGCGTCCTTGTGAACAGCCCTTCGCATGCAAAACTTTGGCTTTAAGAAAGTAAAGGCGAGGATTGCGGCCGGGTAAATTCGATTTAAGCCCCTCCCCCCAGTGGAATTCGTTTCACTGACCGTTTCAAGGCGGTTCTTCTGCGTTTGTATTTTTATCTTTTGGATAGCCAATTGGCTATTTTGTGGGAAAGTAACTGTCCTTTTGGCTTTCTACTATTGATGTTTCAATAAGGGTCTAGTTATTTCATGTTTGTGTTTCTTTCCATTTGGTGTCTCTGATGGGAGCTGCGGGTTATTTGTATCGATTCGTGATCATTTCCCTCGTTTCTGTTTTACCAGGATATAGATTATTATTATAATAATTCAGCCCAGAAACCTAGGTTATGGGTGTTTGTACATGTACATGTATGAGCAAACCTTATTCTACAGCCATGCATGGTCATCGTATCATGGACGTGTTATGTTAATGGAAGCACAATGGCTATACGAGGGGAAAGTTTTTGTGTTTTAACATATCCTGTGTATAATGATACAGTAAATGACGTCCTTGATAATATATCCTTGTGCTATCATGACGACTTTGACAACACATTCGTATGCTAAATTGGTAATATATCTATGTGCTAAAATGTCGTATTTTATAATATATCCCTGTGTAAAATTAAGTCGTTGATAACATATCATTGTGCTATAATGGCGTCTTTGACAACACATTCGTATGCTAAATTGACGACATAGTTATTATTAATACTATTGTTTTCCGGACGAATCCCTAACGTTTAACTGCTTGTTTATTTGTAGTGCAAACATATATTGTGGGAGCTCGTACAAGTACTCATTACATATGTTTTTGAGCAAGCTCGCAAAATATATGATTCTAAGTAAAAATAAGGAAAATTCGGTATATCCTTGTATAATAGAAGTGGAGGCAATGATCAGGAATCGATACAATCAACCCACAACTCC
Organism: Lucinisca nassula; assembly: GCA_963580285.1. Lineage (NCBI taxonomy): Eukaryota > Metazoa > Mollusca > Bivalvia > Lucinida > Lucinidae > Lucinisca > Lucinisca nassula. Next base: position 27,166,529 of record OY757012.1, read on the forward strand.
CATCAGAGACACCAAAGGGAAAGACACACAAACATGAAACAACAGACCCTTAATGAAACACCAACAGCGGAAGGCCAAAAGGACAGTCACTTTCCCACAAAATTGCCAATAGGCTATCCAAAATAAAATAACATATGCGACACAAACACCCAAAGGCAAACCATTAAAAAACGCGACAGAAGAATCGAAGAAACCCCATTTGTCTCTCTATCAATTGGGGTTTACAGGGGTGTTTTGACGGACTTTTAACTTAACGTAATTAGAAGTCATTACGGTATCAACGTCCTTGTGAACATCCCTTCGCATGAAAACATTGGCTTTAAGATAGTAAGGGCGAGGATTGCGGCCTGGTAAATTCGATTTAAGCCCCTCCCCCCAGTGGAATTCGTTTCACTGGCCGTTTCAAGGTAGACATTGTTTCCGATGTAGATTTTTTTCCTTTTTTTAGCAAACATTGAAATAGAGTGACAACTGCTATAATTTAAGGAGCGGTCCGATTCGAACCAGCTCTGTAATTTTAAGCGGTTTACCACTGCTCAAATTCGGTTGGTTTCAGCTCTGCGTGGAAGCACCGGGCAGATAATCTATTTCGCCAAGTCTCGATGGGCGGTGGCGCCTTAGGCGCAAGCAAGTGTAATGTAGTTTAAAAAAGAAGGCCATATCTTGTACGCGTTTTTTTTTATACATTACAAAGTGTACTGAGTTTTGGAAACGTTTTCTGATACTTTGTTTGTTTGTTTGACTTGAGGTTTAACGTCAACGGTGTATAAGTCATTTTGGAGACGTTGCTTCCAATTTTGTGGGACTTTTACCCGACATTGGGATGAAAAGACATCTCAAGCCCTGTCGCCAAATGAAACCAATAGGGTTCATAAGCATGGACGGACCAACTCGCGCCGCTTTGCCTGGAGAGGCTTAGATCCTCTAAGTGATTTACCAGTACTATTTTGCGGTTGGTTTCAGCTCTGCGTGGAAGCATTTTGCAACCCATCTATTTATTCAAGCCCCGAAGGGCGGGGACCTTTTCTGATACTTTAGAAAGTTTACTTATTTCAAGATGGAGTCTTTTGTTGAAAATTAAATAAAAAAAAAATAATAAAATAAAATAAAACCTTTATTTGAAGCAGGCATTGGTGGGAATGGTACTTTTTCCATTCCCCCTCCCCAACCTCTCCGAAAAGAGGGGAAAATGAAACTTTGCACAACAATGCAAACTGTTTCTCTTCAAGAAATATTCAAAGCGCTATGCCCGCCTTAAACACTAAAATAAAACCGGTCAATGAACTGGATCCAGCCAAGAATTTGCGGATCTTGTGTTGCAATTGACAAGAAAAGTAGAAGTAAAACAAAGATCAGGAATTGATACAATTAACTTACTCCACCCATAAAAGACACCAAAGGGAAAGAAATACAAACATTAAGCGACCAGACCATAATGGAAACCTAAACAAAGGAAGGCCATAAGGACAGTTACCTTCCCACAAAATGGCCATATGGCCATCCAAAACCAAAAGACACAAGTGATACACACAGTAAGTAACAAACAACAACATAAATAAATCGCCACAGAAGAGCCGCCTTGGAACGGTCAGTGGAAGAACTTCCACTGGGGGGCTTAAATCGATTTAACGTGGCCACAATCCTCGCCCTTACTTCCGTCGTGATTTAGACAAATAATTTGTTCAGACCGCATGAAGGCCTCCTAACTCATCAGTGTTTAAGGCTGGTTAAACCTACCAAAAGAAACTGAAACAAAGATATTTTATTAGGGTGCGACAAAAAATATAGAGAATCATACAAGACAGGTCATTTTACATGAAATGTATGAAACTATAGGGTTGTTTTGTGAAATTTCTAAAGATTATGTATATCATAAACAGTTTAAAATCAACTTTTAATGACAGAAGTCAGTAGAAAACATGGGGCTGTCACGGACGCCGTCAGGCCGATACGCGCAATTAACTACAGATACGCTTGCGAGAAAGCTGTCAGTGCACCCATACTTGTCACGCGTTTGTATCGCGATAAATACACACTCGCAGTTCACGTGTTTCAATTGCGAAATACATTTCAGCCAATCAAGTTTCGTTTGAGAGATGTGTTACTGCGCATATATCGCGAGTGTAGATCAGCCAATCAAACCTGCGTGTCGAAACGCAAACACTGCATATTCACAGACACATCTGCGTTCCATAAGCATCTAATCAGTACTGTGCAACTATTTCGCGCCTATCGCCCTTTTTACTTTTTTTTCTTCACATTTTGGTTGTTTCAATTTTTTTTCAGTTTGACCATAAAATATCTGATGAATTCCGAAACAGATACAGAATGAAAGGAAGCAGAGAAAATAAAATTAAATGGATAGGTCATTTATTCAGTTACAGCAAAACTGTGGAATTTGCCCGGGGGTAAATTGTAAAATATACCTGTAGGTACTGCATATCGATTGAAGTTGATACTAGTATCTCTACATGCCATAAAATGTTTGACCCCCTGAAGTCCCACTCTTATTTAGTAAAAGTACTAAAAGTGGGGTTTACGGGGACACACATTTATTTTTTCGCGGTCCGGGGGCACGGATTGCGGACACTCGACAGAAGGACCGTGTCTGTCGGGTGCCCGCGGTCCGCGTTTTTGCCGGGAATGGGAGAATTATCACATTATCACAATTTTCTCATTTTAAAATGCCTGTTTTCTTCTTCCTGTTTTTTTTTTTTTTTTTTTTTGGTTTGTCGAAAATTTGACAGTGTATTTGTATGGGCATGTTTCCGCGGTGTTGTATTAAACCCTGGTCCAGCCGCGCGTCGTCCTGGTTCTCGGAACACCTGCCATTCACCTGATATTTTGCCCCCCCCCCACCCCGCCACAAATTTTACAACTAGGATGAGAGACATCAAAACAATGAGAAAGAAACCCGAGAGCCCGGACTGGCGCGGGACTGATCTAGTGCTTACTTAATTATAACTTACCACAGAGAATGACTTAAAGTAATAATCCTGTCTAAATTCACAGAAGTTAATCCTACATTAGCTAGAGTGACACATTGACCTAAAACTGAGCACGTGAAATACGTGCCCCTGTGAACTAGACGGTGGTATGAGCCGTGTCACGCTGGAACAAAAGTTGCGCCAATAAGCTCTTATTTCATAATAACATAATACTACCCCGGCTAGAAAGCACACGCTAGTGCACGTACAGAAAGGAACGACTCTAACTGTATTCTACCCATATATGCACACGGGGACGATATCCCTATGTTAATGGGATATTAGCCGCAAAGATGTTTTACGCTTGACACGACCTAATATTACTGTGTATATTTCTTTCCACACTTAATAGTACGGTGGACCGTGTCAGAGAGAGAGAGAGAGAGAGAGAGAGAGAGAAAGAAAGAGAGAGAGAGAGATGACTGGCACAGTCCTCTGTCTGGAACCAATTATGTCGATTCCCCCCCCCCCCCCCCCCACACCGCCCACACCTTAGCCTACTGTGTTATTCTATTTCATTCTGAAATACTTTCCGCTCTAACAAATTTACTATGTATGTTTACTACCACCATGTCAACTTAACTTTATATTATCCTCGCATGTTGTACTGTCAACCAAGAGTGAATAAAGTATATATGTAATGTAATGTAATGTACAGGAAGTTGAATGTCAAAATGCGGGATGTTTATTGATCAACGGTAATATGACACCCAGGTGTACCTTGTAGTTACACAGCTAGGTGTTTGTTTGATTTGAGGTTTAACGTCAACGTCAACACTGTAAAGGTCATTTTGGAGACGTTGCTTCCAATTTTGTGGGACTTTTACCCGACGTTGAGATGAAATGACATCTCAAGCCCTGCCGCCCAATGAAACCAATAGGGTTTATAAGCCTGGACAGTCTGACTCGCATCGCATCACCTGCGCAGGTTTAGATCCTCTAAGTGGTTTAACAGTACTCGTGTGCGTGTCAGTTTCAGCTCTGTGTGGAAGCATCATGCAGCCCATCTATTTCTTCAAGCCCGGATGGGCGGGGGCTAGCTAGTTGTTTAAAATAACATCTCATTATCTTCACTTATTCTAGTAATCCCCCGCCCATAGGGGCTTGAAGAAATATATGGGCTGCATGATGCTTCCACGCAGAGCTGAGTCCGGCCCGCACACTAGTACTGGTAAACCGCTTAGAGGATCTAAGCCTGTCCAGGAACCGCGGTGCAAGGCGAACCGTCCATGCTTATGAACCCTATTGGTTTCATTTGGCGACAGGGCTTGAGATGTCATTTCATCTCAATGTCGGGTAAAAGTCACACAAAATTGGAAGCAACTTATGCTCACAAGATATTATGTTGTTCGCAAAAGATAATATCTTGTGCGCACAAGATACAAGATAGTATCTTGTTCGCACAACATATTAAAATAAATTGTATGTCCCTTCCAGGATTCCGTAAAAGGCAGAGTTTTGTTTTTATATTGAGTTCAAACAGGGCTTATGGTCTCACCGCTTCATGTTTGTGTTTCTTTTCCTTTGGTGTCTTTGATGGGTGGAGTAAGTTAATTGTATCGATTCCTGATCTTTGTTTTACTTCTACTTTTAGTATCATGTGAAGTAAATAGTCTCTTAGCGCACCAGCCCATCGGACCCTGGAGAAATACAGCTGTAGATTGGGCTGCATTATGCTTTCCCGCGAATAACGAGTACTTGCGTAGAAGGTCTTAGCCTACCCAGTCAATGTGGTGTGAGTTGGACCGACCCTGGGGCCGAGTGCATAACATCACGAAAACACGCCTATATAATTTTGACCCCTTGAACCCCACTTTTATATAGCAAAACTGGGGTTTCCGGGGGTATACCTTATTTTTCTTATTTCTGCTGTAAAATATAGATTGTGGGTACTCGTAAGAATCGCCTCGTTGAGGCGGTTCTGACGAGTGCCCACAATCTATATTTGGAGCAGAAATAAGAAAAATTTCACAATTTTTTAAGCATAAAATGTTCATTTTTTTCGGCTATAAAGGTGGCAATGTATTTGTATAGGCGTGTTTGAGTAATGAACAGGCGTAGTTTGCGCTGGCGTAAGCTACGATAGTAGGCGTAACTATATTGTTAGTTCAGCGTACGACTGTCTTAAAATTGGAGTGCATATAGCGGACGTAGGTAGATTTTTTTTTACCATATACAGTCGAAGTTCAATGGCTCGAACTCCTTTGGGACCATGAAAATCTGTTCGAGAAGGGATAGTTCGAGCCGCTGAGGGCTAATGCCAGGAGGCATAAAGACAAACTTTAGAACATCTTTTTCGGTGTTCTATGTTGAAAATGTATGCTGTGTGTACTCAATAGAATCATCGAGGCGATTCTAATGAGTACACACAGCATACATTTGCAGGATAAAATATTCTGATTTTACCCACATTATTTCTTATGTAGAGGAATTCCCTAGGGACTGAAGAATGGGTTCGACTCAGCCATGGTAAATGAGCCATCGGTGTTCTAGCCATCGAAGTTTTACTGTACATTGCGATGAAATGGGGTCTAAAGCCCTACCACCCAAAAAAACTGATGCACTTGTGTAAAGAGAAATTTGGATTAACATAGGTTTATAACATCAAATTATATAACTGCTGAAATCATACAAAATTCCTCAAACCAATGTACAATTCCACCAATTTTTATACAGAATAACTCAAAATAATCACGATACGCTAAAGTTAAGCCTGCTACCTAGTAGACGTGACTTTATGAGTGTTTGCGACACGCCTCGTTTATGCATACCGCGTTAATTTCTGCGACAATTTTACGACGGGCGTACGCCTTGCGTAGGCTTACGTCTACATTATGCACTCGGTCCCTGGTTATTAACTCTAACGGTGTATTTTTGCGGTAGGTATTGCTTTTTAAAGATTTTCCCTATATAAGCCTGTGCAAAACCAAAGCGCCCCAGGGCGGGGGCATTATTGGACCCAGGGCTATATTTTGAAAATCTTTGTAAAGGCCTACTAGAAGAAGCTTCATACCAAATATCAAAGACTTGGGACTTGCGGTTTCAGTGAAGAAGACTTTAAGTTTTCAGTACAAAAATCTATTTTTAGCTCCTGGGACCTAGATGTACAACGGACCGGAACCTATTGAACAGCTTTGAAAGGAGACAATCTAAGGATCATTCCTGTGAAGTTTAGTCAAAATCGGATCAGTGGTTTAGGAGGAGATGTGTTTTGAATAAATTGTTTACGTATGCACGGCCGGACGGACGGACGCATGCACACACGCACGGACGACGCCAAAAAATGATCCCAAAAGCTCATCTTGTCACTACGTGACAGGTGAGTAAAAATGGACACACCATTACAAAACAAGAATTTACGAATGACAAGCATTGGACAGCAAGTGAAAGAACTAATACATGTAGCAGGCACGAAATTAAATACAGTAGAACTTCGATAACTCGAACACCTTTGGGACCATGCAAATATGTTCGAAGTAGGAGTATTTCGAACTACTGAGGTTTTTCAAATAGAGTTTCAGGTCATGAAGGGTATAAGGGATCACTTAATATCTTTAACACCTTCTATAAAATTAAGGTATGTTGTGTGTACTCATTAGAATCGCCTCATTCAGGCGATTCTAATGAGTACACACAATAAACCCGTTACCGACCAAATCAGGAAAATCCATCACGAAAACAGTCTATATAATTCTTACCCCCTTGAATCCAACTTTTATACAGTAAAACTGGGGTTTCCGGGGGTATTCCTTATTTTTCTTATTTCTGCTCTAAAATATATATTGTGGGTACTCGTTAGAACCGCCTCGATGAGGCGGTTCTAACGAGTGCCCAAAATCTATATTTTGAGCAGAAATAAGAAAAATATCACAATTTTTCATCTTAAAATTTTCATTTTTTCGGCGATAAAGGTGGCAATGTAATTGGATAGGCGTGTTTGCGTAATGCTCCCTAAAATATCCAAATATATGGATGTCTGGAGGTATTTGAAGAATTCTCTAGGGACTGAAGAACACGTTCGATTTAGCCATGGTAAACGAGTTATCCGTGTTAGAATTTTCGAAGTTACACTGTACACCTATTTCAAGTCATTTGATAAAAGTATAAACACCTACAGTGATATGTTTTATTTGAGGTTTACGTCCCCGTCAACACTGTAAAGGTCATTTTGGAGACGTTGCTTCCAATTTTGTGGGACTTGTATCCGACATTGAGATGAAATGACATCTCAAGCCCTGTCGCCCAATGAAACCAATAGGGTTTATTAGCATGTTCGGTCCACCTCGCACCGCGGTTCCATGACAGGCTTATATCCTCTAAGCGGTTTACCAGTACTAGTGTGCGGGCAGGATTCAGCTCTGCGTGGAAGCATCATGCAGCCCATATATTTCTTCAAGCCCCTATGGGCGGGGGCCGTACAGTGATATGTGTGATGACGTACCATCAGACGGTCCATGTTAAACGAACTATGAATAGCTGAAACAGATTTGATGGACTTGAGTCCGAACAAGCAAATGACCAGCCAAAAAAAAAAAACAAAAAAAAAACGAAAACCAAACTATGAAATAATGTAGACCCCTGATGCAGGAGCATCAGAAACAATCTGATTTTACGGGCAATGCTGAACAAACACGAAATCTGTTATGTTTTTGTTATTGGTATTTAAAACGTAGGTTGTGGGTGTGCGTTAGAACCACTTGACTGAGACGATTCTAACTAGGACCGATTCCGCTGATTCATGAAGGGCAGTTGTCGGTTTCTGGAGAAAGAGTGTGCACTTTACTGGTAACTGCTTACGTATAAGCCTGCCCAGGAAAGTGTGGAAGGTTAAACTGACCGGCTCAAAAATGACCTATAATAGTGTTGACTTGGCCGTTAAATACTATTACAAACAAACTAATCCAACGAGTAGCCAAATATGTTCTATAAAAGGGCTATCCTTTGGAAGCAAGGAATACACAACATAACTGAAAAATATGGAGTGCACATGTTTTCCGGGCCAGACTAGCTAGTTTCGGCCCATTAGGCCTCATCAGTGACCCTCAGATAATTTCAAAATTCTACGATGTAATCAATGATCCCAAAGGACAAGAAAATTTAATCTACACTATGATGTAGGGCAGGGAAACGTTTTACCGCCGCCACACATTCCCACACACCAGCTGTAGTGAAGTTAAATATGTTCTATAAAAGGGTTATCCTTTGGAAGCAAGGAATACACAACAGCACTGAAAAATATGGAGTGTACATGTTTTCTGGGCCTAGCTAGTTTCGGCCAATTAGGCCACATCAGTGACCCTCAGATATTTTCAAAATTCTACGATGGAATCAATGATCCCAAAGGACAAGAAAATATAATCTACAGTATGATGTAAGGCAGGGAGACGTTTTACCGCCGCAACACATTCCCACACACCAGCTGTAGTGAAGTTCTATAAAAGGGTTATCCTTTGGAAGCAAGGAATACACAACAGAACTGAAAAATATGGAGTGTACATGTTTTCTGGGCCAAACAAGCTAGTTTCGGCAAATTAGGCCTCATCAGTGACCCTCAGATATTTTCAAAACTCTACGATGGAATCAATGATCCCAAAGGAGAAGAAAATAGTGAAGTTAAATATGTTCTATAAAAGGAGTATCCTTTGGAAGCAAGGAATACACAACAGAACTGAAAATATGGAGTGTACATGTTTTCTAGGCCAGACTAGCTAGTTTCGGCCAATTAGGCCTCGTCAGTGACCCTCATGACCCCAAAGCCTATTTCTTGGAGCAGAAACAGACAAATTATTGCATACCTTTGTAACCCGCAGATTTCTCTATATTAAGTGGGGTTTATATATTGTTCATTTCTAGGGCTTGTTTATATGTCAGATTTGTCAGTGAAACCAAGCCAGTAATGAGTTCTGAGTTTCCGAAAGCTATTTTTATTAGCCTGCACATAAGCAGTTCAGGTCTAAGCTAGAGCATCAAAAATAAAGTTTTAGATCTGGTATTTTTTTTTTCTTATTTCTTCTCAAACAAATAGATTGTGGATATCCCACAATATATATTTCCTAGCAGAAATACAAAACAGAATATATATCCCAAGTAAACCCAAGTTTTCTATATAAAGGTGGGGTTTAATGGGATCCAAAAATATAGGTGTATTTTCGTGATGAAGAATGAAAAACGTCAAACTGTGAGTCATACGGCTTGCCTTAAGGGGAATCGGAACACCTTCAGGGGAGGCAACTCCTCCAAAAGTATTTTTGTTTCAACTCTTAAAGGGGTCAACTCTTAAAGGAAAGAATTTGCCCCTCAGGAGCAAATTCGTTCCTTTAAGAGTATACATGTACCCTTTTTTCAGCGGGACAAGGCTTATAGAAAAGCGAACAGGAAGCCCCGAGAGTTGTCTCTCTTTAAAAAAATGGCGGTCAAATCTGGCAGGTGTTCCCATTCGCCTTAAAGCTCGGGTGTCAATGTTTGAACTTTAATAAAGGCGTTCATGCAAATTTGATAAGTTTAGACGTTTAATTATAGTTTTACTTATATCAGTTACATATTAGAATACATAACCATCAGTTTTCTCTGGTATCATTTCAGGATAATTTTTATAATTATAGCATCGATGCGTATGAATTTCTTTTTTTTTATTCAAGCACCTATTTTCACTGCTCATCTATTAAATTGACAGCTAACTAATGCTCTGTTCTTCTTTAATTTTGCATCATCATCATCATCATCATCATCATCATCATCATCATCATATTATTATTATTATTATTATTAATAATAATATTATCAGCAGCAGCAACAGCAGCTATAGCAGCAGCAAAATCAACACCATCATCATCATATTAATAATAATAATAATATTATTATTATTATTATTATTATTATTATAAGCAGCAGCAGCAGCAACAACAGCAGCTATAGCAGCAGCAAAATCAACACCCTCATCATCATCATCATTATCGTCATCATCACCATTCTCATCATCATCAAAAACGAAGAAGAAGAAGATGATAAAGAACTTCCAGAAGAAGAAACTTCAGGAAGATTTTATACTTATATCCCGACAGAGCTATGGTTTTCTGACGGGCTCGACAAAGTTAGAAGGATGGCAGGACAGCAGGATGAAACATGTTAAGTTAGCAGGATGGCAGGACAGCAGGATGAAACATTAAGTTAGCAGGATGGCAGGACAGCAGGATGAAACATAAGAAGTGAACAGGATGGCAGGACAGCAAGATGAAATATTAAGTCAGCAGGATGGCAGGACAGCAGGATGAAATTAATAATTTAGGCGGATAGAAGAATAGCAGGATGAGAACTTGTTCTGAATTTCAAAATATATACAACAATGTAATTGGCACCTATAGCTATGTTAGAAACTAGAAATCAAATTTAGTCCCTTCCCGTCTTTAAAGCGAAAACCCAATTTTCGTCCTGCCACAAATTCACCCAGATGAAAAATTGTTTCAAATCACTAAACTTTTACCATCATGTTGTAGGCAACAAAAATCTATGTAAGTAAGTTCAAAATTAAATTTGGCTCCTATCAGCGTTAAAAGCGTACGGCCGTGAAAACTCAATTTTCATCCTGCTGGAAATGCAACATCAATTTTCATCCTGCTGAACCTGTCAAGTTAGCAGGATGGCAGCACAGCAGGATGAGAAATTCTTCTGAATTTCAAAATAATTACCACCATGTTGTAGGCATCTAAAAACTATTTAAGAAACTAGAAATCAAATTTAGCCCTTTCCCGTCTTTAAAGCGTACGGCCGCGAAGACCAATTTTTCGTCCTGCCACAAATACACCCAGATGAAAAGTTGTTTCAAATTACAAAACATTTACCATCATGTTGTAGGCAACAAAAATCTATGTAAGACAGTGAAAATTAAATTTGGCTCCTAACAGCGTTTAAAGCGTACAGCAGAGAAAACTCAATTTTCATCCTGCTGGAAATGCAACATCAATTTTCATCCTGCTGAACCTGTCAAGTTAGCAGGATGGCAGCACAGCAGGATGAGAAATTCTTCTGAATTTCAAAATATTTACCACCATGTTGTAGGCACCTAAAAACTCTGTAAGAAACTAGAAATCAAATTTAGCCCTTTCCCGTCTTTAAAGCGTACGGCCGCGAAAACCCATTTTTCGTCCTGCCACAAATACACCCAGATGAAAAATTGTTTCAAATCACAAAATATTTACCATCATGTTCTAGGCAACAAAAATCTATGTAAGAAAGTGAAAATTAAATTTGGCTCCTATTAGCATTTAAAGCGTACGGCCGTGAAAACTCAATTTTCATCCTGCTGGAAATGGAACATCAATTTTCATCCTGCTGAACCTGTCAAGTTAGCAGGATGGCAGCACAGCAGGATGAGAAATTCTTCTGAATTTCAAAATATTTACCACCATGTTGTAGGCATCTAAAAACTCTGTAAGAAACTAGAAATCAAATTTAGCCCTTTCCCGTCTTTAAAGCGTACGGCCGCGAAAACCCATTTTTCGTCCTGCCAAAAATACACCCAGATGAAAAATTGTTTCTAATCACAAAACATTTACCGTCATGTTGTAGGCAACAAAAATCTATGAAAGAAAGTGAAAATTAAATTTGGCTCCTATCAGCGTTTAAAGCGTACAGCCGTGAAAACTCAATTTTCATCCTGCTGGAAATGCAATATCAATTTTCATCCTGCTGAACCTGTCAATTTAGCAGGATGGCAGCACAGCAGGATGAGAAACTCTTCTGAATTTCAAAATATTTACCACCATGTTGTAGGCATCCAAAAACTATGTAAGAAACTAGAAATCAAATTTAGCCCTTTCCCGTCTTTAAAGCGTACAGCCGTGAAAACCTATTTTTCGTCCTGCCACAAATTCACCCAGATGAATAATTTTTCAAATCACAAAACATTTACCATCATGTTGTAGGCAACAAAAATCTATGCAAGAAAGTGAAAATTAAATTTGGCTCCTATCAGCGTTTAAAGCGTACAGCCGTGAAAACTCAATTTTCATCCTGCTGGAAATGCAATATCAATTTTCATCCTGCTGAACCTGTCAAGTTAGCAGGATGGCAGCACAGCAGGATGAGAAATTCTTCTGAATTTCAAAATATTTACCACCATGTTGTAGGCAACAAAAATCTATGTAAGAAAAAATAGAAATTAAATCTGGCTCCTATCAGCGTTTAAAGCGTACGACTGTGAAAACACAATCTTCTTCCTGCTGTTATGCAACAGTATTAAACGTTTTTTAATCATATGACGTTATTGATAAGCAGTGGATAACGTCGTGTAATAAAAATCGTATGACCACACGTGTAATAACACTTTGGCGGGATTAAGTAACGTCATGTCGACGTCCATGTCAACCATGCTATTTTTTTTTTCAAATTGTCAGATAAAAAGGCGATAAAATCCAATTTAAAGTGGTCATATGATAAACAGAATATTTCACTCGTGGTCATTTCATATGAAATTTATGAAACTCGCCAAAGGCTCGTTTCATAAATTTCATATGAAATGACCACTCGTGAAAAATCGTCTATACCCGACATTGAGATGAAATGACATCTCAAGCCCTGTCGCCCAATGAAACCAATAGGGTTTATGAGCATGGACAGCCCGATTTGCACAGCTTTCCCTGGACAGGCTTAGATCCTCTAAGTAGTTTACTAGTACTCGTGTGTGGTAAGTTCCAGCTCTGCGTGGAAGCATCATGCAGCCCGACCCATCTTTTTTTCTTTAAGCCCCAATGGGGACGTAAAACTTAAAATAAAATCACATTTGATGTAAAGCAAACTCAGTCACTAAATCCGTTTAGGCTTGTGAAAAAGTTGGCAAAAAGAAAGAAAAATGATGTGTATCAGCGTATGTAAACATAATGATGCATAAGAAGTAAAAAGTCGCCCCCGCCCATAGGGGCTTGAAGAAATATATGGGCTTCATGATGCTTCCACGCAGAGCTGAATCCGGCCCACACACTAGTACTGGTAAACCGCTTAGAGGATCTAAGCCTGTCCAGGAACCGCGGTGAGAGACGGACTGTCCATGCTAATAAACCCTATTGGTTTCATTGGGCGACAGGGCTTGAGATGTCATTTCATCTCAATGTCGGGTAAAAGTCCCACAAAATTGGAAGCAACGTCCCCAAAATGACCTTTACAGTGTTGACGGGGACGTTAAACCTCAAATCAAACAAATCTTCTCTGAAAACACAAGGCCTATGTCTATGATATTTGGTTTGAAGCTTCATCTAGTGGAACCCCACAAGATTGTTCAAATTATAGTTCTGGGACCAAAAATGCCCCCGCCCTGGGCCCTTTGGTTTTACATAGGATTATATAGGGAGCATCTTTGAAAATCTTCTTCTCTGAAACCACAAGGCCCAAGTCTTTGATATTTGGTAAAAATTTTGTGATTTGAAACAATTTTTTATCTGGGTGAATTTGTGGCAGGACGAAAAATGGGTTTTCGCGGCCGTACGCTTTAAAGACGGGAAAAGGCTAAATTTGATTTCTAGTTTCTTACATAGTTTTCAGAAGCCTACAACATGGTGGTAAATATTTTGAAATTCAGAAGACTTTCTCATCCTGCTGTGCTGCCATCCTGCTAACTTGACAGGTTCAGCAGGATGAAAATTGATGTTGCATTTCCAGCAGGATGAAAATTGAGTTTTCACGGCCGTACGCTTAAAACGCTGATAGGAGCCAAATTTAATTTCCACTTTCTTACATAGATTTTTGTTGCCTACAACATGATGTTAAATTTTTTGTGATTTGAAACAATTTTTCATCTGGGTGTATTTGCTGCAGGACGAAAAATGGGTTTTCGCGCCCGTACGCCTTAAAGACGGGAAAGGGCTAAATTTGATTTCTAGTTTCTTACATAGTTTTAGATGCCTACAACATGGTGGTAAATATTTTGAAATTCAGAAGAATTTCTCATCCTGCTGTGCTGCCATCCTGCTAACTTGACAGGTTCAGCAGGATGAAAATTGATGTTGCTTTTCCAGCAGGATGAAAATTGAGTTTTCACGGCCGTACGCTTTAAACGCTGATAGGAGCCACATTTAATTTTCACTTTCTTACATATATTTTTGTTGCCTACAACATGATGGTAAATGTTTTGTGATTTGAAACAATTATTCATCTAGGTGTATTTGCTGCAGGACGAAAAATAGGTTTTCGCGGCCGTACGCTTTGAAGACGGGAAAGGGCTAAATTTGATTTCTAGTTTCTTACATAGTTTTAAGATGCCTACAACATGGTCGTAAATATTTTGAAATTCAGAAGAATTTTTCATCCTGCTGTGCTGCCATCCTGCTAACTTGACAGGTTCAGCAGGATGAAAATTGATGTTGCATTTCCAGCAGGATGAAAATTGAGTTTTCACGGCCGTACGCTTTAAACGCTGATAGGAGCCAAATTTAATTTCCACTTTCTTACATAGATTTTTGTTGCCTACAACATGATGGTAAATGTTTTGTGATTTGAAACAATTTTTCATCTGGGTGTATTTGTGGCAGGACGAAAAATGGGTTTTCGTGGTCGACGCTTTAAAGACGGGAAAGAGCTAAATTTTATTTCTAGTTTCATACATATTTTTAGATGCCTACAACATGGTGGTAAATATTTTGAAATGCAGAAGAATTTCTCATCCTGCTGTGCTGCCATCCTGCTAGCTTGACCGGTTCAGCAGGATGAAAATTGATGTTGCATTTCCAGCAGGATGAAAATTGAGTTTTCACGGCTGTACGCTTTAAACGCTGATAGGAGCCAAATTTAATTTCTAATTTCTTACATATATTTTTGTTGCCTACAACATGATGGTAAATGTTTTGTGATTTGAAATAATTTTTCATCTGGGTGAATTTGTGGCAGGACGAAAAATGGGTTTTCGCGGCCGTACGCTTTAAAGACGGGAAAGGGCTAAATTTGATTTCTAGTTTCTTACATAGTTTTTAGATGCCTACAACATGGTGGTAAATATTTTGAAATTCAGAAGAATTTCTCATGCTGCTGTGCTGCCATCCTGCTAACTTGACAGGTTCAGCAGGATGAAAATTGATGTTGCATTTCCAGCAGGATGAAAATTGAGTTTTCACGGCTTTACGCTTTAAACGCCGATAGGAGCCAAATTTAATTTTCACTTTCTTACATAGATTTTTGTTGCCTACAACATGATGGTAAATGTTTTGTGATTTGAAACAATTTTTCATCTGGTTGAATTTTTGGCAGGACGAAAAATGGGTTTTCGCGGCCGTACGCTTTGAAGACGGGAAAGGGCTAAATTTGATTTCTAGTTCCTTACATAGTTTTTAGATGCCTACAACATGGTGGTAACTATTTTGAAATTCAGAAGATTTTCACATCCTGCTGTGCTGCCATCCTGCTAACTTGACAGGTTCAGCAGGATGAAAATTGATGTTGCATTTCCAGCAGGATGAAAATTGAGTTTTCACGGCCGTACGCTTTGAACGCTGATAGGAGCCAAATTTAATTTCCACTTTCTTACATAGATTTTTGTTGCCTACAACATGATGGTAAATGTTTTGTGATTTGAAACAATTATTCATCTGAGTGTATTTGCTGCAGGACGAAAAATAGGTTTTCGCGGCCGTACGCTTTAAAGACGGGAAAGGGCTAAATTTGATTTCTAGTTTCTTACATAGTTTTAAGATGCCTACAACATGGTGGTAAATATTTTGAAATTCAGAAGAATTTCTCATCCTGCTGTGCTGCCATCCTGCTAACTTGACAGGTTCAGCAGGATGAAAATTGATGTTGCACTTCCAGCAGGATGAAAATTGAGTTTTCACTTCCGTACGCTTTAAACGCTGATAGGAGCAAAATTTAATTTTCACTTTCTTACATAGATTTTTGTTGCCTACAACATGATGGTAAATGTTTTTGTGATTTGAAACTATTTTTCATCTGGGTGTATTTGTGGGAGGACGAAAAATGGGTCTTCGCGGTCGTACGCTTTAAAGACGGGAAAGAGCTAAACTTGATTTCTAGTTTCATACATATTTTTAGATGCCTACAACATGGTGGTAAATATTTTGAAATGCAGAAGAATTTCTCATCCTACTGTGCTGCCATCCTGCTAACTTGACAGGTTCAGCAGGATGAAAATTGATGTTGCATTTCCAGCAGGATGAAAATTGAGTTTTCACGGCTGTACGCTTTAAACGCTGATATGAGCCAAATTTAATTTCTAATTTCTTACATATATTTTTGTTGCCTACAACATGGTGGTAAATGTTTTGTGATTTGAAACAATTTTTCATCTGGGTGAATTTGTGGCAGGACGAAAAATGGGTTTTCGCGGCCGTACGCTTTAAAGACTGGAAAGGGCTAAATTTGATTTCTAGTTTCTTACATAGTTTTTAGATGCCTACAGTGACGATAACGTTCGACCTACCCGTTTTTGCGTTTAGGGTCCGTTTTGAAACCGTTGCAGAACGTTTGCGTTTCGACAACGGTTCGAGCGTTTCATATCGTTTTGACCAATCAAAAGTCAAGGCGAATCGTTTCAAACAAACGGTAAATTTACGCATGCGCTCTGAAGAGATAAAAACGCTATTGAAAACGCTTTCCCGTTTTGGCCAATAGTATGACCGTTTGAAACCGTTTTATGACTGAGCCAATCGAATTTATACATATAGCGCGCATGTGCAATCGCTTTAGTTGACTTAAATACATGTGCATGTTTATTTACGATTATCTTCAACAGCTTAACATATATATTCACTACAATCGCGTAATTTAAAATTAAAGTTCTATTTGAGAAAAAATGAATATTCTGTAAGTACATGTATGCCATTGCTTAAGAAATGACATGATCATTGACTTTAAATACGGAGTACAAAGAACAATATTAACTAAACTATACATATATAAAGAACAATCGAGAATGACATGGATAATACCTCAGCTTAATGCATGATAAATTTTCAGACAATACGTTCATCCTAAAAATCTTTATGGATTTTTTTCTAAAAACAAAAGAACCAAAAAAAGAAAGAAAAACAAACAAATAAGTGTATCGAAGATTTAACCCATATATGCCTAGCGACCCTTTTGTGGGACATTGGCAAATAGTGTAGACCCAGATCAGACGCCACAAAACGTGACATCTGACCTGGTTCTACACTGTTTGCTGAAAGTACAAACATTGTTGCAAAATGTGTCGCTAATAAAACAAACCTGGCAGCCCAATAATTGGAAATGGACCAATCCAAACTTACTAGGTGGGAGATTCCATCTTTGTCAAATACGGGTTAAGAAAATGCATTAGCTGAGAAATGTTCTTTGTTTGTTTAAATGTTAAGGAAATATTTGTGCCACACTGAGGCCAAAATTATGAGAATCCCTGTATATCCCGGCAATTACAGATGACCGTATTTATCAAGACATTAGGGTCATATAATAGTATTTGCGAGATTTGCCACTGACCACACTACACTAACGTTGCCATGCAACGCCAGGTAATGTGTTTACACGCGTGTGTAATATTTGCTTTCCGGAAACTGTTATACATTAGTCGATATTTGTTATATGTTAATTCAGAATTTCTAAATTATTCATCATCACCTAAACATAAAGTCCGTTAAATAAACACTCCAACATGTCCAACTAGATCCCACATTATCTCAAGAGCATTGAATGTGGGTTTTTATTGAGGCAGTGGCTATTCGTACGGCCCCGTACGAATAGCCTGTATTGGCTAATCGTACGGTCCCGTACGATTAGCCAATATAGGCTATTCGTACGGCTCTAAAAATCTAGTCTGCCCTATGTGGTTTGCCTAATCGTACGGCTGTTTTTCTATCGTGAAGATATGTGAAAATGATTTTAATTGCCTGGCATGACCTTTAAGCGTGTACGTGTGTCATTTGGGCCGCAGCACGACAAAACAGAACAAATCACATAGCATATGCGCCCTTGCGAAGCCTGGACATCCACCCAGTCCAGTCAGTCTTCGCTACCCGCATGAAGAAAGGTAATTCAATGACCTTAGGTACGGTTTAGTATGTGAAGCTGAACCTAAATCTCAGAAATTGCTCAATGATTTCAAAAGAAAATAAAAAAATAAATAAATAAACTGCACTATGCTGGTATACGGGTAATACGGGTAGAAGTTTTACGATCGCCACTTAGTATAAAACCAGATGTTATAGTTGTCCGTCTATTCAAACTAGCCCTAGAATCTATTTTTATTTGTTATGCAGGGTTTATATATGAGCTAAATGCAGAAAATTATTGCACAGATCAGCATGCGCATCTGCACAGTCTTAGTAATACCTGTGTTGTTGTTGGATATATAGCTTTGCATTTATATGCGCTAATCAAGAATTTTGATCTGTTTTTATCAACCGCTCCATACTATGTCGAAAAAAAAATATGGCGCAGATCAGCGTGCGCATCCGCACAGTTTTATCAAAAACTTTGTAGTTCGCTGACCAATATCCTGTTATCTGACCCGGACGGAATAAAGTGTGTTAAAGAGAGGCGCTCCATACTGTGTAGAAAAAAATCTGGAGCAGATCAGCCTGCGCATCCGTTCGGGCTCATCAACATCTTTGTAATTCGCTGTTTAGACAGTTTTGGATTGATACAGGATAAATCAGCACAGGCTCATCAACACCTTTGTAATTCGCTGTTTAGATAGTTTTGGGTTGTTACAGTTTTTATATTTTTATTTGAACCGCGCCATACCTGGTGGGAACAGTGATAGCGTGAGGGCCTTAAAAACCATTATGTTTTAAGCAGAAATATGAAAAGTATCAGATTTTTTATCTGAAAATTGTCATTTTTGGCGACGTTTTAGATCTAGAATATGCGTGTTTTCGTTATGAGGACATTAAAGAAGATAACAATATGATACAAAACAGCATTTACCTCGGATAACGTTTCCGTGTGCATTCAGTCTTGAAAGTCATCCCGCCATGGATACAACTAAATGTTATATCCGACACTTTAAGAGCATCCCTTACAGTCTTTTTAGGGCATCTACTTTTAGCAGCCGCAATTGAACGTGAGCGGCGCTTATAAAATTGAACGCAGCTTGAATGCTGATACTGTTCAATTTTGCTCTCCAAAGCACTATAACTTAAGAATTTTTCTCCAACAGACAATGTTACAGCCATTTTGGGAGAAATGACATCTTTCTTGTAGCTTGTTTTTATTAAGGGGTCAGAAATAATTACTTTAATTATGCGTACTCAACCTTTTGAGGATTCCGCCCCTTCTGTATATCGGCAAATACCGCGACCCATCTGAAAGTGTTTTTCACGACTTGATTAATGAAACTAAAAGAACAGTTCATCAATCCTATACAAACTGTGTAATATGTAATTAAATCAATTTTTGCGGCCATTAAATTCCAATACTTTTGCGGATCCTACTTAGTGATGTATAGATGAAAAAAAATCTGTTCCATAATGCCCAATAGAGAATGTTTTATTTATTTTTATTCACGATTGCATCTCAAACAAGCATCGATAAAAGATCAATGATAAAAAATGTTTAGGTTTACGGTCCATTTAGCATAATTAAAGTCATGCAATACATTTGATAAACACTTCCAAATTTGATTTTACTCATACCTTTCCGATCCCAAAGTAGACAAACCGCGTGGGAATAGCTGGCCTTTTAGAGCCGTACGAATAGCCTTTATTGGCTTATCGTACAGGACCGTAAAAAAAAAGTTTAGGTTTGCGGTCCATTTAGCATAGTTAAAGTCATGCAATACATTTGATAAACACTTCCAAATTCGATTTTACTCATACCTTTTCGATCGCAAAGTAGACAAACCGCGTAGGAATAGCTGGCCTTTTAGAGCCGTACGAATAGCCTGTATTGGCTAATCGTACGGGACCGTACGATTAGCCAATACAGGCTATTCGTACGGGGCCGTACGAATAGCCACTGCCTTTTATTGAACCGATTTTCTGAAGCGGTTTTAACAAGCACCTACAGCTCATGCATCAAGATAACAAGTCCGTGAATAGAAGGCCCCTCTAATCCCCACAGTATATAGAGCACATTGGGTTTACGAGGTATTCTTTTTTTCCTTATTTTTGATCCAAAACATAGATTACGGGTACTCCTTAAAACTGTATGGACAGGGCGGTTCTAATGAGCATTTGTTGTTTTTTTTTTTTTTTGTTTTTTTTTGAGAAAATGGGATTTACGGGGAATTCATTATTTTTTTTTTATTTTTGTTCTAAAACATAGATTGCGTGTACTCGTTAAAACCGTATTACCAAGGTGGTTCTAATGAGCATTCATAAATCTATAAATATAGCAGAATTAAAAAAAAATCATCTGAGAAACGTTAGTTTTAGAGACATTTAGCGCACGGGAGCGTAATCATAATGGTTTGATGCAGATATAAGCGCGAATGATATTTATTTTTTTATTTTAATTTTCGTCTGAATATCATGGAAGAATGCAGCTTGTCTCGTGTCTCTATTTTCCTAAAGCGAATTATGAAATAGAACTCGTTAATCAGTATTTGTTAACTAATACCCCTGCAACCCAACTTTTTTGAAAAACAAAGTACACGGCGGTTATAACGAGCTTTGTTGAATCTATGTTCCGAGCATAAAAATGATAAGTTTTCACTCGAAACTAAGAATAACTATTTTGGAGATGTCATCTTCGACGGTACTTTACGAAAACACGCCTATTCAAATATATTGAAAGTTTTGTCACCAAAAATTAAAAATTTTCTGACAAAATATCCGATATTTTGCATTTTTCAGCTCTAAACATGGATTGCTGATCTTCGCCTAACGTGAACCTAAACATAGATTGCTGGTCTTCGTTAGAACCGCTTCGAGCAGAAATAGAAAACCGTTAACCCCAGTTTTACTTTATGAAATGGGGTTCAAGGGGGTCAACATTATATATGCACTTTTCATGATGATCTTAAGAAAATAATCTGACATTGGCGATTTATCCAAATCGCGGCTGTTAACCTGTGTGCGTTTGTGTTCGTGCATGCGCGCGCGTGCATGCGCGCGCGCGTGCGTGTTTGTGTGTTTGTTTGTGTGTGTGTGTGTGTTTAAAAAAACGGTGGCGGATATTCATGACTGTAAACCCAAATTTTGCGCTTAAGGAAGGTTTACGTGAGTGTTTGTTGAATGAAGTAATATGACAGACTAAGAGAAAAAGGAAAGAAACATAACCATCACGTTAACAAGTCCGTGAAATGAAGATCCCCACTAGACCGCACTTTATAAAAAAAAAACTGGGGTTGACGGGGGAATTCATCAGTATTATTATTATTGTCTGCTGACATGCCGGCAGACCTTTTCCAAAATCTTAGCAACCACAGAAGTCACATACCTGTATCGTAGTAGACCTAGCGTCCATACGACGTCTAGTCCAGCCACGCCCATTGGGACTTGAAGACAAAGATAGCTGCATGATGCTTTCACGCAGAGCTGAAACCAACCACACGAGAGTACTAAGCGTGCCCAGGAAAAGTGGTGCGAGTTTGACCGTCCATGTAATAAACCATATTGGAATTATTAGGCGGCAGGGCTTGAGCAGTCATATCTCAATGTCGGGTATAAGTCCCACAATATCAGAACGTCTCCAAAATGACCTACACAGTGTTGACGGGGACGTAAAACCCCAAATCAAACAAACAAATAAACGATGTCTAGTCGGCGTCGCATGGGCGTCGATGCAACATCTTGTTTTGACGCTCGTGCGACGTTAACTTGCTGGGATTTGGTACCTTCTAACAGGTATGTCGCCTACATGTAGCCTGAGAACTTGTATTGAGTAAGACAATGCCCCATCCAGTTATTCACTTTTATGCTATTCTTCACTTATTTGATTGATTGATTATCTTTCTTATTTCTGTTCAAAGACGACGGTACGGCCCCGCCCATCGGGGCTTGAAGAAATATATGGGCTGCATGATGCTTCCACGAGGAGCTGAATCCGACCCACACACGAGTACTGGTAAACTGCTTAGAGGATCTTAGCCTGCCCTGGCAAAGCGGTGTGAGTGTCGGACCGTCCATGCTTATAAACGCTATTGGTTTCATTGGGCGGAAGGGTTTGAGATGTCAATTCATCTCAATGTCGGGTAAAAGTCCAACAAAATTGGAAGCAACTTCCTTTACAGTGTTGATGGGGACGTTTAACCTCAAATCAAACAAACAAATCAAAGACGTCGGTCGTGGGTGCACATTGGCACCGCCTCAATGAACCAGTTCGGACGAGCACCATCAGCATATCGTTTGAATATTGATCGATTGATTGTCTTTCTTATTTCTGTTCAAAGACATCGGTCGTGGGTACTCATTAGCACCGCCTCAATGAACCGGTTCGAACGAGCTCCATCAGCCTATCTTTTGAATATGCATAAGAATAGTATCACAGATGTTCATCAGTAAACATGCTAAAAATGTCCTATGTCACACAGATGTTTGATCGTAATGAAAGATGAAGACAAATGAATTTATTTGCTTCTTATGCAACTGCCGGGTGAAAAAGTAACAAGTGCGTTTTATGGAAATAACAAACTCTTTATATATACAATTTTCTGGGTTAACAGTTATATACATTGCTATAATATTTCACCTCAAAAGCGTGGATTGTGGGAACTCGTTAGATCCGCCTCCATTGAATGGTTGTAACGAGCACAGACATTATATGTTTGGTCCCATTATTGTAATATTTGTGAGTATTATCGATTTCATGCTCAGCATAATTGAGCATGAAACATTTTTATTACTTAGGGGCCAGATTATATGAAAGAAGCAATTTCATCCCACGAGTGTGTTTGGTAAGTGTATCCAAATTAGCAATAAATAAATTAATACCACAGAAAAAGTAAACGCTCAGTTTTTCGAAATAGAAGAAAGAATCAAAGTAATGACGTTGGTTCGTTATACTGTGACGCGGCAAAGTACGTAGTTCGACTCTTCATTCTGTGTACATGTCAATTCGCTCTATGCTTGAAGAAATATATGGGCTGCATGATGCTTCCACGCAGAGCTGAATCCAGCCCGCATACTAGTACAGGTAAACCGCTTAGAGGACCTAAGCCTGTCCAGGATCCGCGGTGCGAGGCGGATCGTCCATGCTAATAAACCCTATTGGTTTCATTGGGCGACAGGGCTTGAGATGTCATTTCATCTCAATGTCGGGTAAAAGCCCCACAAAATTGGAAGCAACGTCTCCAAAATGACCTTTACAGTGTTGACGGGGACGTTAAACCTCAAATCAAACAAACAAACAATGCACATCTTACGTAATCCGGTTTCAAAGACTATCCTAGTCCAAGCTGTTAAGCTATTTTCGATTTTTGCCCTCAATCAACTTTTTCTATATAACGTATGGCATTCCCGATTTTGTTTTCTGTCGGGTTCAGTAGTAGTAATAATAATAATAATAATGACACTCATCATCATCCAACACTGGTGTGGATGTACATGTATATGGAAATAATGTAGACCCTAATTGGATGAAATAGTGACAAGTGTAGATAATAAAAAAAACATGTAAGGAAATAACACACACACGCGGTCGCGCACTTTATATAGTAAATTGGAATTTACAGAAATATACATCATTTTTTTTCATTTTTCTGCCCATAAACGTAGTTTGTGGCCACTCGTTAGATCTGTCTCACTGGGGCGGTTGTAACGAACACCTACAATCTAAATTTGGATTGAGATGAAAACATTACTTTTCATCTGAAAACTACGTTCTAATGATGTGACAGTTGAAATTTTAGCACTCGGGTGACAATAAATTTGCCGTGACAAATAAATAAAAGTAAATAAATAAATAAATAAATAAATAAAACATTTAGTACAACGGAAAAACCACTTTATCGAAATCGGACAACAAAATACCGCCATTTTCCTATAGGTTTCTTTTGCCGTGACGCGTCTCAGTATGTACCTGTCATTCCGCTGCTAACCTAATGCCCTGCAGGTAACCGCACATCTTCTGAATACCGCCCCGTGTAATCCGATATCAAAGAGCTGCCATGTTCAATATACAAGTTCCCCATCAATACGCTTGAGGGAAAAATAGGGACGCGGAGGGTGTTAAATCATTCGTATATGCAACTCGCAGTGGTAAACATATATGACGTACGTATCATCGTCATCATCATCATCATCATCATCATCATCATCATCATCATCATCATCATCATCATCATCATCATGTGTGACCACCGTCATCATCATCATCATCATCATCATCATCATCATATATGACGTACGTATCATCACCATCATCATCACCATCATCATCATCATCATCATCATGTGTGACCAGCGAGGATAAAGCCTAAACTACGCACATATATACACATTCTACTAGGGAAACATTGGTTACACATGTGGTCGGTCTCGGTGACCCGGTCTGATGATCACAGAGCAGTGGGTTCTATCCCCGATGGGCCCAGTAAACTTCTTTCGTGGTGATTGATCCTGAAATATCCCTCGCTTCCACCGATTCTAAAGGGCAAGATGCAACTTTCTGGTGACATAATAGTGTGTAATGTGCTGATAAAATGGCGTTGGTCCAGGAAACAATAAGTGGCTTAGAAACTGACTGGCCGGCTCGATATGACCTTAATATAGCTGACTGGACGGTAACAGCGAAGCATGCGAAAGCCTAGGAACACGCAATCTGATATTAGTTTTCCCTAAAATAAACTGGAACACTTGCTTTATGCAGGCCTCGGTAGCATAGTCTGATGCGCGTCTGACTGGTGATCAGGGGTTGCGAGTTCGGTACCTGCCGGCCGGGCAACATTAATTCGTGGGTAGGTAGCAGTCTGAAGCGCGTCTGACTGGCAATCAGGGGTTGCGAGTTCGGTACCTGCCGGCCGGGCAACATTAATTCGTGGGTCTGTAGCAGTCTGATGCGTGTCTGACTGGTGATCACAGGTTGCGAGTTCGGTACCTACCGGCCGGGCAACATTAATTCGTGGGTCTGTAGCACAGTCTGGTGCGCATCTGACTGGTGATCAGATGTCGGGGGTTCGGTATCCGCTGGTCGGGCAACATTAATTCGTGAATCTGTCGCACAGTCTGGTGTGCGTCTTGCTGGTGATCAGGAGTCGCGGCTTGGTACCTGCCAACTTGACAACGTTAATTCGGGGACCTGTAGTACATTCTGATGTACGTCTGACTGTTGATCAGGTGTCACGGGTTCGGTAGCTGCCGGTCGGACAACATTAATTCGGGGACCTGTAGTACAGTCTGATTGATGTACGTCTGACTGTTGATCAAGTGTCGCGGATTCGGTAGCTGCCGGTCGGGCGACATTAATTCGAGGATCTGTAGCTCAGTCTGATGCGCGTCTAGCTGGTGATCAGGGGTCGCAAGTTCTGCCAGCCGGGCAACATTCTTACTCCTTTTCCAAAAACATAGATTGTGGGCACTCGTTAGAACCGTCTGACTGATGCAGTTTTACCAGAACCTGCAATCTCTGGAAATTGTGACAATTTTGCATCCTAAAAATGTAAGTGGACATAATGGTATCAGACCGGTTGACATAGTGAATGAAACAAAACGGACAGTTTTCCGACGATAAAAAACAATGATATTTGTTTGATAGTTTATCAAACATTGTGTTTGGTGTTCGGTAACGAGTACCCACAATCTATGTTTTACTTTCTAAATAAGCAAAAATAAAGAAATTATTGTAGATCCCTGTAACCCCCAACCTTTATCTCAACGATTTAGGATGCTAAGGAGCACTCATAATCTGTGTTTCGAGCAAAAAAGATGGTTATTAAGGCGGTGCCGTCGACTTTACACAATTCTTGATTTCCACAAAAACAACGCAAAAACCGTATTGAGGCTCCACGTTAGATCCGCCTCTATGAACAGCACGAGAATAATCATGTGTCACACACGGTGAAGAGAGTGTGTGTGTGTGTGTGTGGGGGGGGGGGGGGGGTAGAGAGTAGTTGATGACAATTTAGGATAGAGGTCTTCATTTCTCCGAAAAAATGTTGTGGATATTAATAGGTTTTGCCTCACCGAGGCAATTCAAATCACTACCCCTCAATCTCACATTTAACTAGAGTTCTGCATGTCAGAATGCAATATATGTATAGAGAGGATATAAATGAGTTCTGAATAGTTGGATCCTTTGGAAGCGAAGAATACTCGAAATAAACGAAAATAGCAGACTCGGTTTTACTGAGTCTCTTCGTGACCAGTACTGATTTGTTTGTTTGATTTGAGGTTTAACGTCCTCGTCAACACTGTAAAGGTCATTTTGGAGACGTTGCTTCCATTTTTGTGGGACTTTTACCCGACATTGAGATGAAATGACTTCTCAAGCCCTGTCGCCCAATGAAACCAATAGGGTTTATTAGCACGGGCGGTCCGCCTCGCACCGTGGTTCCTGGACAGGCTTAGATCCTCTAAGTGGTTTACCGGTACTAGTGTGCGGGCCGGATTCAGCTCTGCGTGGAAGCATCATGCAGCCCATATATTTCTTCAATGACCAGTACTGAAATGTGAAAAACCGCTTACAGGATCTATGCCTGACCAGCCAAAGTGGTGCGAGGCTGGCCGTCCCTACATATAAACCATTTTTGTTTGTTTGGGCGACAGGGCTTGAGATGTCATTTCATCTCAATGTATGGTAAAAAAAAACCCACACACACAAAAAATTGGAATCAATGCCTCAAAAATAAAATAGTGTTTAAGGTGGCGTAAATTCAAAATTCTGAAGTTTTAGACAAAATTTGTTTGGTATTTATGAAAAAAAGAATATTGAAACAGTAGTCCGGGTTGCCACTGTGAAGATATCGCGATCATATTTATTGTTCACAATATGAACATACCGTGTTTTCACGACATCATGAAAACAAGCCTATATTATTTTGAGCCCTTAAAACAAACCTTTATATAATATAACTGGAATTTACATGGGTGTACATCATCGCGTGAAAAAGCCCGTGAAATGATCACCCCTTAAACCTCAATTTATATCGAGAATATGGGGGTGAACGGGGGTATTCATTATTTTTTCTTATTTCTGTTCCAAGACATAGGTTGTGGGTACTCGTTAGAACCTTTGCATTGAGGCGGTTCTAACGAGCACCCACAACCTATATTTGCAGCAGAAATGAAAATTATCACGGATTTTCATCAGAAAAGTAGCCATTTTGGAGATCTGAAAAAAAAATCCACTATGTCGCACGGGTGTGTTATTGTGATATTTCTTCTTAATTCTGCTTATAACATAGATGGTGGTTACTCGTTAGAACCGCCTCACCGAGGCGACTCTAACGAGTTCTCACAATCTATGCTTTGAGCAGAAATATAAGAATATAATACTTTTCTTAGATTTTGGTAAAGTTTTCAAAATACAAAAGTGCGTGTTTTTGTAGTGAGGTGAAGCGATGATTTTTATTTGTTTCAGATATAAATTGATTTCGCGGCTTAGTATATTATAAAATTATAAATGAAATATTTTCCCCGCCGAAATATAAAAAAGAAAAAATATTAACGTGTGTCTGATTCTGACAGTACAAATACAATTTATTTTTGTTCCATTACGAAAACAAGCCTAATCAAATAAATTGAAAACTTCTACTCTACAACAAAATTGTAAATTTTGGGATAAAAGTTCTGATATTTTTGTCCAAATTTCTACTCAAAACATAGATTATGGGTACTCGTTAGAACCGCCTTGGCGATGCGGGTTTAACGTTTACTCACAGTCTATATTTGAGTAGAAATAATGTGAAATAATTAACTCTGTCAAGCCAAGTTTTTCAATACAAAAGTGGTTTTAAGAGAGTCAAATTTATAAAGGCGTGTTTTCGTGATGAATGAAGAAGACATCTGTCATCGAATGTTAATTTGATGACGGATAATTATTGAGATCACATATACTGAAAAATCATGTTAAATGTCAAATTCATTGTATAAATTTGTTATTTTGTTTTCCTAAAATATAGCGACCGAACGTAATGGGTGAGAACAATAAATTCCCTAACAAAAAGCATTCGAAAACTATAGAAAACAGAGTCTTCTCGGTTAATGTTGTGTCCATGTATGAAAGGTTCTTATGTAGTTTGTTTTTCACCGGCAATCATTGAACCCGCGAATCTGGATCAGCGCATCCGACTGAGCTACAGAATTCGGAAACATTTTCTTTCTGTCAAACACAATTTCCTGTTTATTGCAGGAGATCCTCTTCACCTTAAAATCATTTCGCTATTATTTTTATCTAATTTCTGTTTCATAATAAAAATAATCAAAATAATAATAAATAATAATAATAATCATTATTATCATTTGTTTTCATTTTTATTCATTATTATTAATTATTATTATTATCATTAAAGGGAGTCTGCGGGATTGTATTGGTTAACGAAAAAAACATATGAAACCAGAAACGGTTTCCATGACAGCGTTTTCCGAACGCTAATGTGATTGGTTGATATACGAAACGCTTGAAACGTTTCAGAAACGATGATCTGATTGGCTGAAAATGTAAACGATCGTTTAAGCGTGGTCTAAACGCTGCGTTTTCAAATCGTTGAAAAGAGTTTTGCATCCGTTTCCGTGGACAACAAAAACTCAATCGCCACTGTACAACATGGTGGTAAATATTTTGAAATTCAGAAGAATTTCTCATCCTGCTGTGCTGCCATCCTGCTAACTTGACAGGTTCAGCAGGATGAAAATTGATGTTGCATTTCCAGCAGGATGAAAATTGAGTTTTCACGGCTGTACGCTTTAAACGCTGATAGGAGCCAAATTTAATTTCTAATTTCTTACATATATTTTTGTTGCCTACAACATGATGGTAAATGTTTTGTGATTTGAAAGAATTTTTCATCTGGGTGATTTTGTGGCATGACGAAAAATGGGTTTTCGCGGCCGTACGCTTTAAAGACTGGAAAGGGCTAAATTTGATTTCTAGTTTCTTACATAGATTTTAGATGCCTACAACATGGTGATAAATATTCTGAAATTCAGAAGAATTTCTCATCCTGCTGTGCTGCCATCCTGCTTACTTGACAGGTTTAGCAGGATGAAAATTGATGTTGCATTTCCAGCAGGATGAAAATTGAGTTTTCACGGCCGTACGCTTTAATCGCTGATAGGAGCCAAATTTAATTTCTAATTTCTTACATAGATTTTTGTTGCATACAACATGATGGTAAAAGTTTTGTGATTTGAAACCGTTTTTCATCTGGGTGTATTTGTGGCAGGACGAAAATTGGGTTTCCGCGGCCGTACGCTCTAAAGACGGGAAAGGGCTTAATTTGATTTCTAGTTTCTTACATAGTGTTTAGGTGCCTACAACATGGTGGTAATATTTTGAAATTCAGAAGAATTTCTCATCCTGCTGTGCTGACATCATCCTAACTTGACAGGTTCAGCAGGATGAAAATTAATGTTGCATTTCCAGCAGAATGAAAATTGAGTTTTCACGGCCGTGCGCTTTAAACGCTGATAGGAGCCAAATTTCATTTCCACTTTCTTACATAGACTTTTGTTGGCTACAACATGATGGTAAAAGTTTTGTGATTTGGAACAATTTTTCATCTGGGTGAATTTTTGGCAGGACGAAAATTGGGTATTCGCGGCCGTACGCTTTAAAGACGGGAAGGGGCTAAATTTGATTTCTTGATTCTAACATAGCTATAGGCACCAATAACATGGTTGTATAGATTTTGAAATTCAGAACAAGTTCTCATCCTGCTGCTCTTCCATCCTCCTCTATTATTAGTTTCATCCTGCTGTCCTGCCATCCTGCTGACTTAATATTTCATCCTGCTGTCCTGCCATCCTGTTCACTTATTATGATTCATCCTGCTGTCCTGCCATCCTTCTAACTTAATGTTTCATCCTGCTGTCCTGCCATCCTGCTAACTTAACATGTTTCATCCTGCTGTCCTGCCATCCTGCTAACTTTTTTGAGCTTTTTTGACGTAGCTCTTTCAACCCAACGTTTCGAAAGTAGACCATTCATCTCTGAATTGGGACATGAACATTTATGGAGCGGTTGTGTAGTCAAAATCACAGAATTACAATCAGGATCTACCCTGTTTACATGATATATCAGGACCAGTTTTGAGGGTATCCGAAGACAGAATGATACAAATGATGAACTCACATCGTGTAATTTAAAAAACAGGTTTGTGTCTCAAGTCCACTTTATACAGTGTAAATTGGGGTTTACGGTGGTCAACACTATTTTCTTTATTTTCTCTATTTCTGCTCCAATACATAAATTGTGGATACGCGTTCGAACTGCCCTTCAACTTTTATTTAGAGTAAAATAAGACCAGTATCACACATTTTCATCAAAAATGTCATTTTTGGATATGAACAAAGCACCATGGCTCACGGATGATTAATCGTAATAAACGTCAATAGTTCAAAATGCTTAATTAACTTAAATGTAATGGAAATCCCAATCATATCAAAATTTACATATCGGAACACTCTATAACATAAAGATTCTATCCTGTACTTAAACAGTCAATCCCTTTAACTTTGAACTTGAGGGTTTGATTTCTACAATTTGTTTAACCCATTCAGTACCAGAAACCCCTAAAGGGGTACCTAGGCAAACAGTACAGGCCCAGATCAGACGCCGCAGAATGCGGCGTCTGATCAGGGCCTACACTGTTTTCAAATTGTTAAGGCATTTCCCGAATAAATTTTGAAGAAAACACAACCTGACACACCTAAATTTTGAAATGGACTCCTGCCATATATAAGGTGGAAAGTTCCATTTTGGTACCAAAAGGGTTAACACTTATCACGACGTTGCGACTGTGAATGTAAAACCATCACATGCCAATCGCGACAATTCATTGCGCAAACACGCCTATACAAATACATTGCCACCTTTATCGCCGAAAAAATGAAAATTTTATGATGAAAAAGTGTGATATTTTTCTTATTTCTGATCCAAATATAAATAGTGGGCACTCGTTAGAACCGCCTCATCGGGGCGGTTCTAACGAGTACCCACAAGCTATATTTTAGAGCATAAATAAGAACAATAAGGAATACCCCCGGGAACCCCAGTTTTACTATACAAAAGTGCGGTTCAAGGGGGTCAAAATATAGGCGTGTTTTCGTGATGGTCGTCTGTTTTGCCGTCTGCCGGTCACCTTAAAAGGATTTTTTTTCTAAACAGTGTGGACCCAAATCAGACAGCTGATGAGTCTGATCTGGACCCACACAGTTTGCCCGTGTGCAAAAATATTTCTAAAAAGTTTGCATGAAGATTCAGCCGACGAAATAAGCAGATGACATCTTCAGATGTTTGTTTTTCTTGGCAGCTAAAGTGTTAAAATTCGACAATCCAAGTTAGCGGAGCTTCTCTGTAACATTCTCGTTGGATGTGCTGACCAAAAATCAAAAATAAAGAAGTTTTCGCCGAAAAACGATAAAAACTACTTTAGTAGATTACATTACGAAAACACGCCTATACATGTACATGTACATAGTTACAGAATGTAATTTTTAATGTTGGATAATGATGATGAAACAACAATCTACATCACGAAAAAACACGCCTAAATAATTTTGACCCCCTTGAACCCCACTTTAATATAGTTAAACTGGGGTTTCCGGGGGTATACCTGATTTTTCTTATTTCTGCTCTAAAATAAAGATTGTGGGTACTCGTTAGAACCGCCTCGATGAGGCGGTTCTAACGAGTGCCCACAATCTATATTTGGAACAGAAATAAGAAAAATATCACAAATTTTCATCTTAAAATCTTCATTTTTACGGCGATAAAAGTGGCAATGTATTTGCGTAATAAGAAAGATGAGTAAATTTATCTGCAACATTTGGCATCCAGTTCACAAATCACGGCCTGTAACCTGTTAAGGAAGAATGTGCATAAATGTTTTCGAAATCGTCATCTGAACGTCAGATTATTTCAAATGTCATACACATGTGCAAACAAGTCACTTTTTCCTGTCAGTAATGTGTCTGACCACCTCGAACAGCACAACACTCCTGGCATCGACGAGGCATCCTACGAACCAAATTTTGAACAGATCCTAAAGCTAGTGTTTCCCACTCTAAGAGGATGTTTGTGAGTTCTTGAATAATCATTGGTGGATGATCGCCCTGTGAGATACATATGTCAAGAATGTCACACACATGTTCTATTGTGATTACGTCAGCAGTCTCACGATTAAGGTAATTCATGCACACTCTCGCTGTATGGGGGGCGCGCATTATCCTGCATCAGAATGAAATTTTCACCGATTGCCCCAGCGAAAGGCCTCACCATAGGATCTAGAATTTCATCTCGATACCGTAGTGCAGTCAATGTACCTCTGTTTATCACGTACAAGTCCGTTCGGCCTTCATAAGAAATTCCACTTCATACCACCACTGACCCTCTCCATATCTGTCTGTTTCCACAAAGTTGCAGTCCTCGTATCGTTCTCCGGGTCGTCTCCAGACTCGAACAAGTCGATCACATGCACTCAGGTGAAATCTGCTTTCTTCCGTGAACAGAACTGTACGCCATTCTCTGAAGTGCTTGGGCAAACTCATATCGCCGTGCACGATGTTGCCTGGTGAGAATAGGTCCTCTTGCCGGACGTCTGGCCTTCAGACCACATACATGTAATCTGTTACGTATTGTTATTGTTTACCTTCAGTGATATATCCGTAGGTGGGGAAGCATACCTGCATTGAAATTGTTCACCTCCAGTGGTATATCCATGGAAGGGGGAGACATACCTACATTGCTATTTTTTACTTTCAGATGTATATCTATTTTTGTGGGAGGCATACTTGTATTGTTATTGCTTAACTCCAGGGGTATATCCATGGTAGGGAGGGGGGCACACATGCATTGTAATCGTTTACCTTCAGTGGTAAAGCCATGGGTGTGGGGCATATCTGCATTGTTTTTGTTTACCTGCAGTGGAATATCCATGGCAGGGAGGAGGCATACCTGCATTGTAATTGTTTACCTCCAGTGTTATAGCCATGGCTAGGGGAATCATACCTGCATTATTTTTGTTTACCTACAGTGGTAAATCAATGCGATGGGGAGGCATACCTGCATTGTTATTGTGGAAGGCATACTTGTATTGTTATTGCTTAACTCCTGGGGTATATCCATGGTTGAGGGGGGGGGGGCACACATGCATTGTAATTATTTACCTTCAGTGGTAAATCCATGGGTGTGGGACATATCTGCATTGTTTTTTGTTTACCTGCAGTGGAATATCCATGGCAGGGAGGAGGCATACCTGCATTGTTATTGTTTACCTCCAGTGTTATAGCCATGGCTAGGGGAATCATACCTGCATTGTTTTTGTTTACCTACAGTGGTAAATCAATGCGATGGGGAGGCATACCTGCATTGTTATTGTTTACCTCAAGTGGCATATCAATCGGTGGTGGAGGCATACCTGCATTGTTACTGTATACCTCAAGTGTATATCCATGGTCGAAGAAGTCATTCCTGCATTGTTATTGTTTACCTCCATAGGTATATACATGGGTCGGGGAGGCATATCTGCATTGTTATTGTTTACCTCCAGTGATATATCCATGGCTAGATGAGGCATACCTCCATCGTTATTGTTTACCTCAAGTGGCATATCAATCGGTGGTAGAGGCATACCTGCATTGTTACTTTATACCTAAAGTGTATATCCATGGTCGAAGAAGTTATTGTTATTGTTTACCTCCAGTGGTATATACATGGGTGTGGGAGGCATATCTGCATTGTTATTGTTTACCTCCAGTGATATATCCATGGCTAGATGAGGCATACCTCCATTGTTATTGTTTACCTCAAGTGGCATATCAATCGGTGGTGGAGGCATACCTGCATTGTTACTTTATACCTAAAGTGTATATCCATGGTCGAAGAAGTCAATGTTATTGTTTACCTCCAGTGGTATATACATGGGTGGGGGAGGCATATCTGCATTGTTATTGTTTACCTCCAGTGGTATATACATGGGTGGGGAAGGCATACCTGCATTGTTATTGTTTATATCCAGTTGTATATCCATTGGTAGGGGAGACATGCTTGCGTTGTTTTCTTTACGTCCAGTGGTATATCGATTCGGCGAAGCGGCAGTGGAGACGTACAACGGAAATGGCGACCGTAAAACCTATGCTTTAACCCCCACAAATGAAAGTTTTCGATTCTAAGCAAGATATCTCAAAAAAGATTAGGAACAAGAATTTGGAAGCATAGTGTTTTATAAAGTTAACATCTGTCCTAGTTTACAGTGAGGTCAGAGTGTTGCGTAAGAGCGTTACCTCTAATCATGGATTCGGATTGGCAAACAATGAAAAGCCAGAAAAGACACCACACAGCGGGGTGTCTGATCAGGTTCTTCATCTTTTGCTTTGAATACTGCAATTTGAAGGTTTGATGTAACAGATTTAGACTCGATCCAGGACGGTCTTCTCTGCCTTCGCTCACAGGAAATTGACCCGCCGGTAATCTCATTACTTCTGATGAAAATCCGTGACATTGTTTCTTATTTGTAATGCGAACATAGCTTTTGGTGCTCGTTAGAACTGCCTCATTGAGCAGAAATAAGAAAAATAATGTATACCCTCGTTATCCCATGTTTTCGCTATACAAAGTGGGGTTTAGGGGTTGCTCATTACACGGAATTGTTAACGTGATGACAGTACCTCTAGTTTTATAATCCAAAACACAGAATTACAGCTGAGCAGAGCAGAGACAGTAAAGACCAATGGGCCGGGGAACATCAATTCCTAAAATTTACTTGTTTGCCAAGCTAAGACTCAGATCAGCCTTCGCATCCGAGCAGTCTGATCAGAGTCTTCGCTGTGCGCTCTAATGATAGCTAAGGCCCAAATGCTCCATCATGCAGCAAGAGAAGTCTCTGGTCAGACTATATGGTATGATCTGATTCTTCGCTTGGCGCACATGTAAAGTGTAGGAAATGTTGTGCCCTGGCTGCAATTAGTCGATCTGGTTGACGTGGAAAAAAAGATCTTACATGAATTGGGCCCCGTCAAGCGATTTTGGTACTTATCGCCTATGCGAGCAGCGAAGGTTCAGGCGAGCCTGCGCATCCGCGCAATCTCGCCAGAACCTTCGCTGCTCGCTCATACAAGCATTGAATCAAGAGGAACCTTCAGACAAAAAGCCATATCCCTGGCCCCTCTGAATGGCTGGGCATGCGCAGTTAAAATTTGTCATGACGGAATGCTCGAAGACCCAAATGCGCTTGGCGGGGCTCCATTTATAAACGAGTTGATGAAAAGGGAAGGGATAAAGCGCGAGACTTACCCAAGCATTTTATGCATTTTCCTCAAACGAGGGTAATACATTTAATAATACATGCGCACGAATGCAAGATGATTTTTAAAATACATTTTATTCACGACATTATAACATGTATTTTTACAAAAAAAGGTCATTATTCCGCTATAAGTAAACGAGACATCGTTAAAGATATTGTACGTGTAACATCATATGGCGAATCAAACTAATTTGCATTAATAATCGAATTTAATATATCTCAGACGCGACGCAACAAATGAAACACAGGCGGATTACTATTCATGACGTTGAGAAACAATTCAAAATTAGTTATGGGACGGGTCAGCATAATGAAAACGTTTTTTTTTTTTTTTCAAACATATTGATTTTTTACCGTAAAAATGAAAAGTTTCAGATAAAAACTTCCAATAGATTTTATTTCTGCTTGAGGTAACACCTTAAAACCGCCACGACGAGGCAGCTCTTACGAGTACTCACAATCGATGTATTTAAACAAAACTTGAACATGTTGAGTAATTTATATCCCTCCAAAACCCAGTTTTGCCATATACGTGTAAAAGTTAGAAGCCTCTGTGGTGTTGCGGTTAAGCTACTCGCCTTATAAACCAGGAATCGTGGGTTCGTTCCGGGCTTCTCCCGACCTTCGGATGGGTCTTCGATCAGAGGTCCCCTCTCCGTATGACTTAAGCTATCGGTGGTGCGTTAAACTTTAACACACACACACACGCGCACGCACGCACGCACAATGCACAAGTGGGTTTATGGGAATCAAAATTGTGAATGCGTGTTTTAATGAAGGGTAATTTCGACATACGACTGAGGAATGCCGCGGGTTTGTATAGGGCATCCCGTCTTCTGCAGACAGAACAGAAGTGGTAGAGGGTAAGACTCTTCAATGATCTGGAAAAATAGAAAGAAAATCGGGATCACTTCGAAGTCAGCTGACAAAGACGTGGCCATCATTTTATTAAGTTTTCTTTGTTACTGAACAAAACTGCGCTGTCACTCATGCTTAATTAACCTTTTTTCTACTAGATGGAATCTTCCACCTTATATGTAGCAGGAGTTCATTTCAAACTTTAGGGGTGTCAGGTCGTAATTTCTTCAAAATCTATTTGAAAAAATGGCTGAACTGTAGGCCCTGATCAGACGCCGCATTCTGATCTGGGCCTGCACTGTTTGCCAAGGTACCCCTTTAGGGGTTTCTGGTACTGAATGGGTTAATTAATCAAAGCGCCAAAAGGCACTGAAATTTCAGATTCTATGAGCCCTTCCTGATTATACCCAGCACCGTACGCATAGGATTTTAAAGTATTGCCATTCTATGACATTTCGTCAAAATCATACTGGCAAGGATACATACAAGTATTCAATCTTTCCACTAACCATTGGTCTGTGACTTGTCCAAGGCATAGATTGGACAGTTGAAGTTACCCAAGCCCTGTTTTTAAACTGCTTTAGCCTTTTAAGCCGGGCTGCGTACTTCAGTCCTTTTAAGGGTGATCCGCATTGTATGTATCAACTTCTTGTCGATCTATATTTTAACCTATAATCTTGACATAGACTCTATCATGCCTTTATCTTTTATTTTGCATAGCACGGCGTGCAGACCCTCATTACAAAAACACGCCTATTCAAATACATTGTAAAGGAACATTTTCAGATGAAAATTTGTTATATTTTTTTCTTATTTCTGCTCAAATTATAGGCAGAAATAAGAAAAATAAGGTATACCCCTGTAAACCATAGTTTTACTATATAAAAGTGGGGTTCAAGTGGGTCAAAAGTATATAGGTGTGTTTTCGTGATTGGCTAAAAATGCCCGCGAGGGCGTAAGCAGTATACGAAGATGGATAGATAGATAAATTCGTGAATAACGAGACCTTTATGAAAAGCTTTCAAATTTATTTGTTTAACCTTTACCACTCTCTGGGCTAATTCAGCAGACGACAAACTATTAATACAGTCGAACTTCGATGGCTCGAGCCCCTTTGGGACCATGGAAATTTGTTCGAGATAGCGGTAGTTCGAGCCATGGAGGGTTACTATTAGTGCCGTACCAGGAGGCATAATGGAGATAATTGTGAATATCTTTTCAGTGTTCTGTATTATAAATGTATGTTGTGTGTACTCTTTAGAATCGCCTCATCGCCTCATCAAGATAAATGAAGAAAATCTTCCTAAATTACCCCTTTATCGTATCTGGAGGATTTCCCTGCGGACTCTAGAACGGGATCGACTCATCCATGGTAAACGAGCCATCGGAGTTCGAGCCTTTGAAGTTCTACTGTATATTTCTTCCTTTTCCTATTGTCATGTAGGCAAACATTGTGGATGCTGATCAAACTGCTCCCAGAGGAGCTGTCTCATCTGGGCCCATATTGTTAGCAACAATGACTCTTGACGTTAGCAGCAGAAAACAAAGCAGATGACTGGCATCTTGAGCGTTTATCGGATGCAGACGAAACCAACCGTTTGACGGACCATACCGGGCACATAACGGAAACTATCGAACATATTTACCCATCGGTGCCAATCGTCCCATTACTGAGATATTCGAAAACATTAAAGATCATGTTCAAAGCCAATAGAATGCGGCATCTGATCGGCGTTCTCACTGTTTGCTTAAGTTACGGAACATGATTTAAAACTCACAACTTATACACATATTTTGCAAATAGACCTCTCTAAAAGGGTGCAGTACCATGTTCGATATCGGTCGGTAAAGGCTTGTTACATGTAGCCCTATCTTATTACTTGAAATTCGTACAAACACTATTTAACCCTGTCAACCCTGTCGACCGATGCAGACCTTGTAGATGCAGATGAGACGGCACGTATCGAGCAGTCCCGCCAGGATCTACATGTACACTGTTTGACATCATCTCAATGAACAAGAAAAAAGGGCCCTTCTATAAGAATAAATACGCCCCAGAGTCCTGTTCTGAAACTCAGGCGTGACCAAGTAGAATTTGGAATGTAGGTTATATAAAAATCAAAGTACTGAAAGTACTAATAGAAGGTGATGGTAGAAAACAGTTATATAGTTTTACACTGGGCCATTTCATTTCATTATTTTTTTTTAAACAGACAATGGCTATGTATGATTGTAGCAACGCGAGGAGCAGACAAATGAAATGTCAAAAACAAAATTGAGGATCGAACGGTACATGTTGTGAATCCCTTCTTGTGTCAATGGGAATAATTCTGAAGACAGTTACATACATAGACTATAGCAAACAAGATAATTTACTCAACACTCTATACGTGCTAGCAAATGGCTTTCTTACACTAACGGCCCCCGCCCATAGGGGCTTGAAGAAATATATGGGCTGCATGATGCTTCCACGCAGAGCTGAATCCGGCCCGCACACTAGTACTGTTAAACCGCTTAGAGAATCTAAGCCTGTCCAGGAACCCCGGTGCGAGGCGGACCGTCCACTCTAATAAACCCTATTGGTTTCATTGGGCGACAGGGCTTGAGATGCCATTTCATCTCAATGTCGGGTAAAAGTCCCACAAAATTGGAAGCAACGTCTCCAAAATGACCTTTACAGTGTTGTCAGGGACGTTTAACCTCAAATCAAACAAACAAAAATTTCTTACACCAATATTCCGGGACACTGGCTGGGTTTTATCAGAGGCTTTAATCACAAGTTTAAAAGTTTGTTGGTTGCTTTGTTTTGTCAAGTGTTTGAAAGACGTCCGTCGACCCAGTGAAACCTGGATTAAACAAGAGGGCCATAATGGCCCTGGAACGCTCACCTGATCCGAATTGTACAGATAAAGTGGTAGGTAATATAAGGTGGAGTGGATGGTTTGTTCCATTTTGGTTGAGAGTGACAAAAGGAACACTCCTCTGAAATTATTTCAAAATCAGTCTACCTATTTAGTAGTACATCACGTGAACAAAGCCGTGAAATGAAGACCCCTTTAAACCCCACTTCATATAGAGAACACTGGGGTTACGGGGTGGGGGATGGGGGTATACATTATTTTCATATTTCTGCTCAAAGACATAGGTTGTGGGTACTCGTTAGAACCGCCCCATTAAGGCTGTTCTAACGAGCACCCACAACCCATGTTTTGATCATTGCTAAGAAAAATTTCACGGATTTTCATCAGAGAAGTAACCATTTTGGGGATGTTAAAATGCACTATTTCACATGGGTGTGTTATCCTAATGAGAAGTCAGTTTAAAGCGTGTTTATTGTTCGTTTGGTGGATTTTATGTTCAGTGGAGCGAAACTATTTTGAGCAACTTTGTCAGAGGGTCGGTCACCCATGGAACATTCCTTCCAAATTATTCTCTTTCTGCATGAGGATGAAGTCTTTTCAAAGTTCACTTCTAAATACCTGATTTATATGTTACTATCCGTAAAATGCCCTCCCCCCTCCCCTAAACCCCACTTTATATGGAGAAAATTGGGGTTTACGAGGGTATTCATTATTTTTCTTATTTCAGGCTGCTCCAAGACATAGGTTGTGGGTACTCGATAGAACCGCCTTACTGCGGCGGTTCTAACGAGCACCCTCAACCTGTGTTTTGAACATTGATATAAAAATATCAAGGCTTTTCATCAGATAACTAGCCGTTTTGGAGATGTGAAAAATGCTCTATGTCACACGGGTGAGTTATCGTAATGGTATAACTTGCAATGCCTCGCTGTGACAATTGGCGGGGGTGGTGTGTGTGTGTGTGTGGGGGGGGGGGGGGGCAAGAATTGTCATAAAATGCTTGACATATGAGTCATTGGTTCCCTTTCACAATACAGAGCTAACTTGTATGTCACTATCTGGACATATTGTGGACATTGAGAGTCAGGTCCTGGTGCAACAGAGGGAAATGAAGAGGCTCAGTTTTACTAATAATGTCTCATGGTGACAAAGGGAGGGTGGTTATATGTCAGTGGTTCCCTTTGACAATACAGAGCTGACTTGTACTCGTATATCACTGTCTAGGCATCTTGTGGACATTGAGGGTCAGGTCTTAGTGCAGCAGAAGGAGATGAACCGGCTCAGACTTAACCCTATATAAAGCCAGTGGGCTCTGGGCAGGTCTGGTTT
Source organism: Lucinisca nassula (assembly GCA_963580285.1). NCBI lineage: Eukaryota > Metazoa > Mollusca > Bivalvia > Lucinida > Lucinidae > Lucinisca > Lucinisca nassula. The sequence goes on from OY757012.1 coordinate 27,206,878, forward strand.
CAGACAAGAACCTTTTTAAAGGTTTTCCATATATAAGTCAAAAGAAAGCCAGTGGGCCCCAGGGCAGGGCCATTTTTGCCCCAGGCGCTATAATTGAACAATCTTGGTAGAGGTTTGCTAAATGAATCTTCACATCAAATATCAAAAACCTAGGTCTTGCGTTTTCAGAGGTTTTTTCAAGATTTTCCCTATATATCCCAATTTAAGACCAAAGGGCACCCACGGGGGGGGGGGGGGGGGGGGTAATTTTGCCACAAGGACTATAATTTGAAAATCTTGACATAGGTCCACAAGACGGAGCTACATACCAAATATCAAATATCTTGAATTCTGAGGCATATGGTTTCAGACAAGAAGATTTTTGAAGATTTTCCCGCGAGATGTCTATGTAAAACCAGTGGGCTACAGGGCGGCGGCATTTTGGGCACAGGGCTTTAATTCTAACAATCTTGATAGAGGTTCACTAGACGCAGCTTCATATCAAATATCAAACACCTCAGCCTCCTGGTTTCTGACAAGAAGATTTTCAAAGGGTTTCCCTATATAAGCTAATGTCAAACCAAAGGGCCCCGGGGCGGGGGCATTTTTGGCCCCAGGGCTATACTTTGAAGTCGGAAAGTCCATTGGTCTCATACTCGTAGTGTGGCAAGGCTTTAAATGCAAATTCATCTCAATGTTAGGTAAGAGTCAAAATGAAATTCGAAGCAAGTCTATACAGTTTTGTTTATTTGTTTGATTTGAGGTTTAACGCCCCGTCAACACTTTATAGGTTCTTTTGGAGACGTCGCTTCCAATTTTGTCGGACTTTTACCCGACATTGAGATGAAATGGCAACTCAGCCTCTGCCGCACAATGCAACCAATAGAGTTTATATGCATGGATGGTCCAACTCGCACCATTTTCCTGGGCAGGCTTAGAATCGGAACCTTTAAGCTGTCTACCAGTACTCATGTTCGGTCGATTTCAGCTCTGCGTGGAAGCATCATCCAACACAATCTGTTTCCTCAAGCCCCGGTGGGCGGGGCCGTTATAAAGTCTTGACGGGGATATTAAACGTCAAATCAAACAGATCAAATACACCTCAGTAAAAAAGGGAAATATTCAGATACAGAAGAAGAGGAAACAAAATCTGATATTTTCTGACCTCGGCTCAAAAACAAAAAAAAAAAAAACAAAAAAAACAAAAACAACAACAACAACAACAAAAAAAAAACAAGCACCCATCGCCCGGAATAGATATGTATTACCCCGTACTATAAACGTTAAGATTAAGGGGTTTAAGTTATAAAGTCATATTTTCCTGATGGTTCACAGAAATATATCCATGCAACAGTGAATCGGCCCCGCCCATCGGGGCTTGAAGACATATGGGCTGCATGATGCTTCCACGTAGAGCTGAATCCGACCCGCACACGAGTACTGGTAAACCGCTTAGAGGATCTAAGCCTGCCCAAGCAAAGCGGTGCGCACGAGTCGGACCGTCAATGCTTATAAACCCTATTGGTTTCATTGGGCGAAAGGGCTTGAGATGTCAATTCATCTAAATGTCGGGTAAAAGTCCCACACAATGTTTACGGGGACGTTAAACCTCAAATCAAACAAAATTAATGCAACAGTGAAGGTAACTTCGCTCTATCCGCCCCGCCCTTAGGGGCTTGTATCCGGCCCGCACACTAGTACTGGTAAACCGCTTAGAGGATCTAAGCCTGTCCAGGAACCGCGGTGCGAGGCGGACCGTCCACTCTAATAAACCCTATTGGTTTCATTGGGCGACAGGGCTTGAGGTGTCATTTCATCTCAAAGTCGATTAAAAGTCCCACAACATTGGAAGCAACGTCTCCAAAATGACCTTTACAGTGTTGACGGTGACGTTAAACCTCGAATCAAACAATCGCTCTATCTGTAGTATAGCAAGTCGTAGTATTCCATTCATACTGTCAGCTCATTCATTGAATTATCAATCCGCGATCTAGATTTTGAGCGAGTTCGGTTGATGTACTAGAGTTTACAAGAGTTGAATTGCTCCAAAATGCGCCGTGTTGGAATATTGCGACTGCTAGAGTTAGCTTGGTATGAGAGTTGGAAGCCTGGCCTAGTAACAAAGAATACGGTTAATGGTGGAAAATTGTAAGTTAAATGCAATCCGAAAATCGATTATTTCCAACTATTTGAAATTTTGGCCACGTGTTGGGAAAATCACGTTCAGCTTGAAAACATGTTGATACTTTCGATTTACTCGAGGGCAAACGATGATCTTTTCTTGACGTCAGAAGAGTTCTGAATCTGAATCTGAATCGTTAGTGGTGACGCATCAACTCTGATAGTGCGGGGCGAGCCATAACCCGCGTGTTTTGGTGTAACCATAGTTAACTCTAGAAAGTCAACCGAACTCGCTCTTAATAACTAGGCCAGGTCAGCTGCGAAACGAGACCAATTTTAAATCTAGATCCATTTTATGACATATAACCCTGAATTTCATTGTTTGTGTGTTTTGCAGCCACAGGTTTTTTCAATCTGCATATTATTTTCACATATCAAATGATACAGGCCCGTCTCTTCACTGATTTAGGAGGACCTATTTTTTTTGAAACAGAGGAGTGATGCGGTATCAAGGGAATTCTTTGGAGTGTTGCCATAAGAAGGTGAGACCTGAAAGGTCATCACCTTCTAATCATTATTCAAGGCATTTGCAAACTAAAATCAATACATGTATACATATATGCGCATGACAAGAGCGAAACTGCGCTACAAACAGAACACAGACCGGACTACGTTTTTGTGCGGACTGATACTCCAGTACTGTGTCAAAGCCGGAAGTTAGCCAGGAAACTCGTGCCATAGCTAAGAATGACAGATAGAATCTGTCCTTAATCAAAGCGCCAAAGGCACTGAAATGACAGATTCTATGAGGAAATCAAAACACTGTGAAAACTTACAACCTTTCTAAAAAGATCTTAAAATTTAGAAAAGTAGTTCTGCAAATTCCATTGTATGATATGTTTGCAGATGTCTATACACAGGTGGTATCATGAAATGCCATTCGATGTTTCAAATTTTGGAAAGAAATTATTTACGTGTTCAAACCCAAACATTATAATTCAAGTTTTAACAATGCTGCTGACAATTACTAACATTTTTGTCTGGTCGGTTGTGGATACCTCCCACCACTCTATTTTTCACAAAGAGATCGGAGAAGAAAGGCTGGACAGTCCAGTACATGAATTCCATTGGCTTGAAGACATTTTTGAGTAAGAACAGCACTATAAACCCGCGCGGTATCCTGCTGGATTAGATATCCCGGGTTCTGAGTGTAAACAAATAAATGGAACTATGTGAGGCCGACGCACTTGATTGACGTAACGTCTCGCTGTTCAGTTAACGTCTCAACCATGATCTTGAATGTTCTTAATGTCGCTAGCTACATGCAATAGCTCGACATACCATTTCGCTTATTCTATCCGATATGTCATGCTCTATTACGCACGCGTCGCCTCGGCATACCTTACACCTGTATGTCGAAAAATCCTGAAACGACAATCGGCGTGATTCACGCTGAAGTGCGATGTGTCACTGAAACGCATATCACGCGAGTCGCTTAGACGCCAATATACATGTACGTATTTCATGCACCAGCGTAAGTGTTCATTACTGTGTCGACGTCTTAATTTTGGTAACGACAGGGACTTGCAGCTCTCAAAAGTGCATCGAATAAGGGCGACGAACAGTGTCAGTGCTTATTAGTCGGTAGTCGAAACCCTTTGTTTATCTACAGGTACAGTGTAGCAGAGAGTGCCGGCGGAAATCTGCTTCGCATATGCGTGTGTCGGATGAATCGATCTTGACGTACTGACGTCGGTCTTCCGCTACGTCGACGTCCACTAGCGTCTTCTTTTGATAGTAAGATGTCGCTCCAACTGACAAATAGATCACACACATGTTGCACCCAAAATCAGAGTCAACGCCATCCGCTTTCCGACCAGCTTCTAACTGTCCATTAGAAGCCTCCGTTGTGTAGTGGTTACTTGCCTTGTAAACCAGGGATCGCAGGATCGATCCTGGACTTCTCTAGACTTTCGGATGTGTCTTTAAACCGAGGTATCGTCTCCGTATGACCTAAGCTGTTGGTTGGACGTAAAACTCAAACACTCACTCACTCTAACTGTCCAAGATTTCATGAAAAATGTTGCAATACGTTCTCACTTGATGCTTTTTGAGAACAAAATGCAATTTTCTTCTTTTCTAGGCACGACCTTAAATCACACATCAAAAGTTTCATACTGAACATGTGGTTTCTATCAGTGCTGGTGTGAAGGTGGTACACAGGATCGTTGGCCCCCGCCCATCGGGGCTTAAAGAAATTGATGGGCTGCATGATGCTACCACGCAGAGCTGAAACCGACCCGCACACGAGTACTGGTAATCTGCTTAGAGGATCTAAGCCTGCCCAGGCAAAGCGGTGCGAGTCGGACCGTCCATGCATAAAAACCCTATTGGTTTTATTGGGCGGCAGGGCTAGAGAAGTGATTTCACCTCAGTGTCGGGTAAAAGTCCCACAAAATTGGAAGTAACGTCTCTAAAATGACCTATAGATACAGTGTTGACGGGGACGTTAAACCTCAAATCAAACAAAACAAAACACAGGATCGTGGCCGGACTGGTAACCATACGTCACGGTTGATTAATTTAACCTTTTTAGCTTAAGGGCATGGTGCCTAAGCGTGTTGTAATCATGCAATCGTTTGGTTTCAGAATCAAAGCACCGAAAGTGTTGGTGGGATGTAGGTTGAGGTAAAAGTCCTGGGCTGAGATTAAACTGTTTAATTTAACTCTGAAATTCCAAACAAATAGTGAATATTTTGATAAAAAGCGCGTTCTGCAGCATCCGAACCTGGTCTACACTGTTTGCCAAGCTCACCCTATGATTTCAGGATGACCCTCTTCAGTCTTATGGAATACCCTGATCTAACTGCGGCTTTTTTTCTGCATGAAAAAGGTTATTCTGAGGAGTCAGTGATAGTCACGTAGACGTTAGCTCTGAATCGCTTTTTTTATTAGTAACTTCGGGTCGAATGCCAAACAATCAACTCAAACATAGCCGGGTCGTTTGTCAGTCTTGGGTACATGTAAGTGTTATCTGTAAAATCTGCACTTGAATAAAATGTTCGATCTGGCAAACAATGTAGACTAAGATCAAACGCCACAGAACACGGTGCTGATCTTGTTCTTCATTTTTTGCATCAGTTACTAACATCTTAAGTTTAAACGGATCAGTCCAAGTCCTCGTTCATGACCAACCTGCATTTAGAGACAATCGGCATGAGTGTTGTCAGTGCTTTGATTTATTCACTGCCGTGAGTTTCTGGGGTGTACTTTTCCATTACTGAAGTTGGGCTCGTCCGTTCTGCTAAATACGGCACCTAGAATTATATCACAGGACCTACACTGTTTGCATAGGTATCTGTACAGTATTCCAGGATTGAAAGGGACAGCCTTTCTCGCAAAGTCTGATATACACCTAGTTGTAACTAAGCTAGACTTAACCTCGAATGTCGGCAAACCCATTTATATTCTGGTCTGAAGCTGACCGGCTGGTCTTTAAGGATTAAATATTGACAGCACTGTTAGAAAACAGTGTAAAACCTGAGCAGACGTCTGAGCAGACCCCGCATTGATCTGGGTATACAGTCTCGCATGATGCAGCTGATTCATATGAAATGCTGTATTCTCTGAAAGGTAAGATAAAATCGTCAAGTCGTCTGCTTCAAAAGTTTGTATTGCGATTATAGGATGTACAATTTTGATAACTGCGCCAAACCGGACTACATTTGGTGCGGACTCATATTTCTTTGGCGGTCAAAGCCGGAAGAAAGTCGTAAGAAAGACGGAACTACTTTACAACACGCAGGATAGCTAGAAATGACCGATTGACTCTGTCATTAAAAATCACAGAAAAGCGCACAGACCTCTACCGGTCAGGTTATAATGCCTCTGTAAATATGAGCCGGCAAGCTCAGGGGCACCATTCATAGTCTTGGTAGCGAGACCGTCCTTCACAATCCAGTACAAACCAGACCTTGCGATTTGTAAGGAAGGGCGAGTCAAGACAGCTGAGAAGATGTCATGTGATGGGCTAGAGAACGAAACAAACCCAACTTTATAGATAAAAGTAGTGTTTACTGGGTATCGATTTTCTGGCTTATTTTAGCAAAAAACATAGATTTTGGAGGTTCTAACGAGCACCCACAATCAATGTTGAAAACAGAAATAAGAAAGATGTTACAATTTTTAACCTTATATTTGTCATTTCTGCCACCATTTCGGACGACATTATTTTACATTGATATGTTTTCCTAATGTCTGAAAATGAGCAGACACTTAAAGGGAATGGGAACACCTTCAGGGGCGGCAACTCCTGCAAAAGTTTTTTGTCTCCCGTGTCAATAAGGGGTCAACTCTTAAAGGAAAGAATTCGCTCCTACGGAGCAAATTCTTTTCTTTAAGAGTAGATCCCTTTTTCATTGGGACAGGGCTTATAGAAAAGCGAACAGGAAGTCCCAAAAGTTGTCTCCCTTTGAAAAATGGCGGAAAAATCTGCCAGGTGTTCTCATTCCCCTTAATGTATGTATATTTGCTTATTTTCTTGTAACTTAAAACAGAAAAAAAACTTTTCGATCACCCCTCGTATATTTTACTGCTATTAAATTGCTGAGCATGAAAACGTTCAGTCAAACGGTTTAGAAGATTTACATAAGTCGGTGCTTCTTAACTAATAGGGAAATAGTTACACGAGAGGGTAGGTACATTATTTGGGTACAATTCCTGTATTAAGACCACCTTTGGGACTGTTCAAAAGTGGTCTCTAAGACCACTTTTGAACAGTCCCAAAGATGGTTTCTGACCACAGGCCATGGTATGCAGAAAACATGCAGAAAGAATAACTTCAAACTACTAAATAAGCTTTGTCACCACGCAAAATGTTACAACGACGCAAAATGTTATAAAATTATAACATTTTGCGTCGAGGTGAATTTTTTCCCCCGACGCAAAATGTTATAAAATTTGGATGACTGTTTTTCTAGCATATTTTCGCTTCGGGGAGGCAGACGAAGTGAAGAAAGATGTGTTCAGTGCCTACACGTTCATTTTAAGTCCAAACATCATAATATTTTCATGATTTAGGTTTTTATAAGTTACAACATTTTGCGTCGAGCTTTATTTTTTCACCCGACGCAAAATGTTGTAAAAATTTGAAAACAGATGCCTTGCCTATTACAGACTCGGCGAGGCATAGGATGTATGGACATATAGTTATTGTGCAAATAAGTTGATTTTATCTCTCAGCAACCTAACTTTACGACGATAAAGAATGTTATAAAAGTTATAACATTTTGCGTCGTGCTTAATTTTTCTCCCAACGCAAAATGTTATAAAATTATAACATTTTGCGTCGAGGTGAATTTTTTCCCCCGACGCAAAATGTTATAAAATTTGGATGACTGTTTTTTCTAGCATATTTCCGCTTCGGGGAGGCAGAGGAAGTGCAGAAAGACGTGTTCAGTGCCTCCACGCCCATTTTAAGTCCAAACACCATAATGTTTTTATGATATAGGTTTTCGTAAGTTACAACATTTTGCTTTCAGCTTTATTTTTCACCCGACGCAAAATGTTGTAAAATTTGTAAATAGATGCCTTGCCTATTACAGACTCGGCGAGGCATAGGTTGTATGGACATATAGTTATTATGCAAATAAGTTGATTTGATCTCTCAGCAACCTAACTTTACGACGATAACGAATGTTATAAAAGTTATAACATTTTGCGTCGTGCTTAATTTTTCTCCCAACGCAAAATGTTATAAAATTATAACATTTTGCGTCGAGGTGAATTTTTATCCCCGACGCAAGATGTTATAAAATCTGGATGACTGTTTTTCTAGCATATTTTCGCTTCGGGGAGGCAGACGAAGGGAAGAAAGACGTGTTCAGTGCCTACACGTCCATTTTAAGTCCAAACATCATAATATATTCATGATTTAGGTTTTCATAAGTTACAACATTTTGCGTCGAGCTTTATTTTTCCCCCGACGCAAAATGTTGTAAAAATTTGAAAATAGATGCCTTGCCTATTACAGACTCGGCGAGGCATAGGCTGTATGGACATATAGTTATTGTGCAAATAAGTTGATTTTATCTCGCAGCAACCTAACTTTACGACGATAAAGAATGTTATAAAAGTTATAACATTTTGCGTCGTGCTTAATTTTTCTCCCAACGCAAAATGTTATAAAATTATAACATTTTGCGTCGAGGTGAATTTTTTCCCCCGACGCAAAATGTTATAAAATTTGGATGACTGTTTTTTCTAGCATATTTTCGCTTCGGGGAGGCAGACGAAGTGAAGAAAGACGTGTTCAGTGCCTACACGTCCATTTTAAGTCAAAACATCATAATATTTTCATGATTTAGGTTTTCATAAGTTATAACATTGTGCGTCGAGCTTTATTTTTCACCCGACGCAAAATGTTGTAAAAATTTGAAAATAGATGCCTTGCCTATTACAGACTCGGCGAGGCATAGGTTATATGGACATATAGTTATTATGCAAAAAAAGTTGATTTTATCTCTCAGCAACCTAACTTTACGACGATAAAGAATGTTATAAAAGCTATAACATTTTGCGTCGTGCTTAATTTTTCTCCCAACGCAAAATGTTATAAAATTATAACATTTTGCGTCGAGGTGATTTTTTCCCCCGACGCAAAATGTTATAAAATTTGGATGACTGTTTTTCTAGCATATTTTCGCTTCGTGGAGGCAGACGAAGTATAGAAAGACGTGTTCAGTGCCTACACGTCCATTTTAAGTCCAAACATCATAATATTTTCATGATTTAGGTTTTCATAAGTTACAACATTTTGCGTCGAGCTTTATTTTTCACCCGACGCAAAATGTTGTAAAAATTTGAAAATAGATGCCTTGCCTATTACAGACTCGGCGAGGCATAGGTTGTATGGACATATAGTTATTGTGCAAAAAAGTTGATTTTATCTCTCAGCAACCTAACTTTACGACGATAAAGATTGTTATTAAAGTTATAACATTTTGCGTCGTGCTTAATTTTTCTCCCAACGCAAAATGTTATAAAAATTATAACATTTTCCGTCGAGGTGAATTCCCCCCCCCCCCCGACGCAAAATGTTATAAAATTTGGATGACTGTTTTTCTATCAAATTTTCGCTTCGGGGAGGCAGACGAAGTGACGAAAGATGTGTTCAGTGCCTACACGTTCATTTTAAATCCAAACATCATAATATTTTCATGATTAAGGTTTTCATAAGTTACAACATTTTGCGTCGAGCTTTATTTTTCCACCCGACGCAAAATGCTGTAAAAAAATTAAAATGGATGTCTTGCCTATTACAGACTCGGCGAGGCATAGGCTATATGGACATATAGTTATTGTGCAAATAAGTTGATTTTAACTCTCAGCAACCTAACTTTACGACGATAAAGATTGTTATAAAAGTTATAACATTTTGCGTCGTGCTTAATTTTTCTCCCAACGCAAAATGTTATAAAATTATAACATTTTGCGTCGAGGTGAATTTTTACCCCGACGCAAAATGGTATAAAATCTGGATGACTCTTTTTCTAGCATATTTTCGCTTCGTTGAGGCAGACGAAGGGAAGAAAGACGTGTTCAGTGCCTACACGTCCATTTTAAGTCGAAAAATCATAATATATTCATGATTTAGGTTTTCATAAGTTACAACATTTTGCGTCGGGCTTTATTTTTCACCCGACGTAAAATGTTGTAAAAATTTGAAAATAGATGCCTTGCCTATTACAGACTCAACGAGGCATAGGCTGTATGGACATATAGTTATTGTGCAAATAAGTTGATTTTATCTCTCAGCAACCTAACTTTACGACGATAAAGAATGTTATAAAAGTTATAACATTTTGCGTGGTGCTTAATTTTTCTTTCAACGCAAAATGTTATAAAATTATAACATTTTGCGTCGAGGTTAATTTTTTCCCCCGACGCAAAATGTTTTAAAATTTAGATGACTGTTTTTCTAGCATATTTTCGCTTCGTGGAGGCAGACGAAGTGAAGAAAGATGTGTTCAGTGCCTACACGTCCATTTTAAATCCAAACATCATAATATTTTCATGATTAAGGTTTTCATAAGTTACAACATTTTGCGTCGAGCTTTATTTTTCACCCGACGCAAAATGTTATAAAAATTGGAAAATAGATGCCTTGCCTATTACAGACTCGGCGAGGCATAGGTGGTATGGACATATAGTTATTGTGCAAATAAGTTGATTTTAACTCTCAGCAACCTAACTTTACGACGATAAAGAATGGTATAAAAGTTATAACATTTTGCGTCGTGCTTGATTTTTCTCCCACTCAAAATGTTAAAAAATTATAACATTTTGCGTCGAGATGAATTTTTTTCCCCCACGCAAAATGTTATAAAATTTGGATGACTGTTTTTCTAGCATATTTTCGGTCCGGAGAGGCAGACGAAGTGAAGAAAGACGTGTTCAGTGCCTACACGTCCATTTTAAGTCCAAACATCATAATGTTTTCATGATATAGATTTTCATAAGTTACAACATTTTGAGTCGAGCTTTATTTTTCACCCGACGCAAAATGTTGTAAAAATTTGAAAATAGATGCCTTGTCTATTACAGACTCGGCGAGGCATAAATTATATGGACATATAGTTATTGTGCAAAAAGGTTGATTTTATCTCTCAGCAACCTAACTTTACGACGATAAAGAATGTTATAAAAGCTATAACATTTTGCGTCGTGCTTAATTTTTCTCCTAACGCAAAATGTTATAAAATTATGACATTTTGCGTCGACGTGATTTCCCCCCCCCCCCCCCCGACGCAAAATGTTATAAAATTTGGATGACTGTTTTTCTAGCATATTTTCGCTTCGGGAGGCAGACGAAGTGAAGAAAGACGTGTTCAGTGCCTACACGACCATTTTAAGTCCAAACATCATAATATTTTCATGATTTAGGTTTTCATAAGTTACAACATTTTGCTTTCAGCTTTATTTTTCACCCGGCGCAAAATGTTGTAAAAATTTGAAAATAGATGCCTTGCCTAATACAGACTCGGCGAGGCATAGGCTGTATGGACATATAGTTATTGTGCAAAAAAGTTGATTTTATCTCTCAGCAACCTAACTTTACGACGATAAAGAATGTTATAAAAGTTATAACATTTTGCGTCGTGCTTAATTTTCTCCCAACGCAAAATGTTATAAAAATTATAACATTTGCCGTCGAGTTGAATTTTTACCCCCGACGCAAAATGTTATAAAATTTGGATGACTGTTTTTCTAGCAAATTTTCGCTTCGGGGAGGCAGACGAAGTGACGAAAGATGTGTTCAGTGCCTACACGTTCATTTTAAATCCAAACATCATAATATTTTCATGATTAAGGTTTTCATAAGTTACAACATTTTGCGTCGAGCTTTATTTTTCCACCCGACGCAAAATGTTGTAAAAAAATTAAAATGGATGCCTTGCCTATTACAGACTCGGCGACGCATAGGCTATATGGATATATAGTTATTGTGCAAATAAGTTGATTTTAACTCTCAGCAACCTAACTTTACGACGATAAAGAATGTTATAAAAGTTATAACATTTTGCGTCGTGCTTAATTTTTCTCCCAACGCAAAATGTTATAAAATTATAACATTTTGCGTCGAGGTGAATTTTTACCCCGACGCAAAATGTTATAAAATCTGGATGACTCTTTTTCTAGCATATTTTCGCTTCGTTGAGGCAGACGAAGGGAAGAAAGACGTGTTCAGTGCGTACACGTCTATTTTAAGTCCAAACATCATAATATATTCATGATTTAGGTTTTCATAAGTTACAACATTTTGCGTCGAGCTTTATTTTTCACCCAACGCAAAATGTTGTAAAAATTTGAAAATAGATGCCTTGCCTATTACAGACTCAACAAGGCATAGGCTGTATGGACATATAGTTATTGTGCAAATAAGTTGATTTTATCTCTCAGCAACCTAACTTTACGACGATAAAGACTGTTATAAAAGTTATAACATTTTGCGTCGTGCTTAATTTTTCTTTCAACGCAAAATGTTATAAAATTATAACATTTTGCGTCGAGGTGAATTTTTCCCCCGACGCAAAATGTTTTAAAATTTAGATGACTGTTTTTCTAGCATATTTTCGCTTCGTGGAGGCAGACGAAGTAAAGAAAGATGTGTTCAGTGCCTACACGTCCATTTTAAATCCAAACATCATAATATTTTCATGAGTAAGGTTTTCATAAGTTACAACATTTTGCGTCGAGCTTTATTTTTCACCCGACGCAAAATGTAATAAAAATTGGAAAATAGATGCCTTGCCTATTACAGACTCGGCGAGGCATAGGTGGTATGGACATATAGTTATTGTGCAATAAGTTGATTTTAACTCTCAGCAACCTTACTTTGCGACGATAAAGAATGTTATAAAAGTTATAACATTTTGCGTCGTGCTTGATTTTTCTCCCACTCAAAATGTTATAAAATTATAACATTTTGCGTCGAGATGAATTTTTTTCCCCCACGCAAAATGTTATAAAATTTGGATGACTGTTTTTCTAGCATATTTTCGGTCCGGAGAGGCAGACGAAGTGAAGAAAGACGTGTTCAGTGCCTACACGTTCATTTTAAGTCCAAACATCATAATGTTTTCATGATATAGGTTTTCAAAAGTTACAACATTTTGAGTCGAGCTTTATTTTTCACCCGACGCAAAATGTTGTAAAAATTTGAAAATAGATGCCTTGCCTATTACAGACTCGGCGAGGCATAGGTTGTATGGACATATAGTTATTGTGCAAATAAGTTGATTTTATCTCTCAGCAATCTAACTTTACGACGATAAAGAATGTTATAACAGTTATAACATTTTGCGTCGTGCTTAATTTTTCTCCCAACGCAAAATGTCATAAAATTATAACATTTTGCGTCGAGGTGAATTTTTTTCCCTAACTTAAAATGTTATAAAATTTAAATGACTGTGTTTCTAGCAAATTTTCGCTTCGTAGAGATAGACGAAGTGAAGAAAGATGTGTTCAGTGCCTACACGTCCATTTTAACACCAAACATCATAATATTTTCATGATTAAGGTTTTTATAAGTTACAACATTTTGCGTCGAGTTTTATTTTTCACCCGACGCGATATGATGTAAAAATTTGAAAATAGATGCCTTGCCAATTATAGACTCGGCGAGGCATAGGTTGTATGGACATATAATTATTGTGCGATTAAGTTGTTTTTATCTCTCAGCAACCTAACCTTACGACGATAAAGAATGTAATAAAAGTTATAACATTTTGCGTCGTGCTTAATTTTTCTCCCAACGCAAAATGTTTTAACATTATAACATTTTGCGTCGAGGTGATTTTTTACCCCAACGCAAAATTTCATAAAATCTGGATGACTGTTTTAATAGCAAATTTTAGCTTCGGGGAGGCAGACGACGTGAAGAAAGATGTATTCAGTACCCACACGTCCATTTTAACTCCAAACAGCATAATATTTTCATGATTTAGTTTTTCATAAGTCACAACATTTTGCGTCGAGCTTTATTTTTCACCCGACGCAAAATGTTGTAAAAATTTGGAAATAGATGCAGTATTCACTTTGCAGGTTCTGGCGCAGAATTTATTTAGACGCCCAATTCAGCAAATAAAGCCTCCCAACAGCCAAATATCTACCGCCGAGATAAGTTCCATTCAACACTTTAAGTCATTTAAACCCAAAACAAGTCCACCCAACCCACCGTATCTAAGGTAAACAAGCCCATAGCAACGGCGTTCATACAGAAGCGATTGTGTGTGAGTTTTGGTTTCACTAGGCGAGATAAATATATTCAATAATTGATCCATACTTTCTCGAGTTGTTTCCTTTGACATACAACAACGGTATCTAAGGTAAACAGCTCATAGCAACGGCGCTCATTCAGAGCAGCTGTGTGTGAGTTTTGGTTTGAAGTTGTTAATAATATAAAGTAGAAGTAAAACAAAGATCAGGAATCGATACAATTAAATTACTCCACCCATCAAAGACACCAAAGGGAAAGAAACACAAACATTAAGCGACCAGACCATAATGGAAACCTAAACAAAGGAAGGCCATAAGGACAGTTACTTTCCCACAAAATGGAAATATGACCATCCAAAATAAAAAGATACAAGTGATACACACAGTAAGTTACAAACAACAACATAAATAAATCGCCACAGAAGAACCGCCTTGGAACGGTCAGTGGAAAGATTTCCACTGGTGGGGGGGGGGGGCTTAAATCGACTTTACGTGGCCACAATCCTCGCCCTTACTTCCGTCGCGATTTAGACAAATAATTTGTTCAGTCCGCATGAAGGCCTACTAACTCATCAGTGCAACATCTCCGTGAACACAAATAATCAAAGAACCACAGAGGTTAGACAACGGTGAGGACTCGACAGAAAGAACCCACTGAAATGCTGGAGCAAAAGAAAACCAACAGTTAGACTCCGATGGGCCGACCAGAGACAGAGCATCAGGCACCAACCAACAATACCTTGAATTAGATCTCTCTAATTCTCAATAAGCCTTTACGTTGGAACCGTCATAGAATCTGAGGCCTGAACCACCGGCGTGCAATTAAAGAGGGAAGCAAAGTTGCCAACCGTGATTGGGTTAACTACCATGCATGCAGTCTGTCGTATAATATCCATGTTGTACCCAATTTTTTTATATCGAAGAATGATTTTACGAAATTGGGTGCTAAAGTCATTGCGGTTATATATTTTCCTGAATTTATATACTAAGTCACCATACAATTCGGGTTCCGATAGACCTTGTTGCAGAAAAGATTTAAGTCCAATATTGAATTTTGAAATTAAATCAGAATGGCGTCTATAAAATTTTGAAAAGGCTCTGCGTAGTTTATGGTACCGATAACCCTGATTAAGAAGTTTATCCGTTAATAATTTATTACGAGTGTTGAAGTCAGTTACATGACTACAAACTCTAGCAAATCGAATTAATTGCGAAATATAAACGCCATAGGATGGCGTACGAGGAACATCACCATCCAAAAAAGGAAAATTTACAATCTCAAAATCAAAGTCATCGCGTTTATCATAAATTTTGCACGAAACAAACCCATCTACAATAGATAGATGTAAATCCAAAAACGGGGCCTAGGTATCAGAAGTATTTGCTTTATTTAACTGAAGTTCTGGGGGGTAAATCTGACTGATCAAACCATCGAAATAGGTATTATCAATATTTAATAAATCATCTAAATATCTAGAAGTGGAGCTAAAAGCTTCAATAATTTCAGATTGGTTATCAATGAAAGCGACAACATGAAGTGTCTTTCATAACAATACAAGAATAGATCAGCCACAAGAGGTGTGCAATTCGTACCCATCGGAATGCCCACAATTTGTCTAAATAACTTAGTACCGAATCTAATATAAATATTGTCAAGTAGAAAGGTGAGGGCATCACACACTTTCTGACATGACCAAAGTGTATAATTCTTATGCTCTTTAGAAGTGAAAAATGAATTTCTGACATTACATGCAAGATAGAGAGAATCTTCTCTGTGAAAAGCCCATTCAATTAAATCATTAAGCTTTTCTTTTATAAGATTATGAGGAAGTATAGTGTAAAGAGTGGAAAAATCGTAAGTAGACAGACCCGAATTTTATGGTGACTTAGTATATAAATTCAGAAAAATATATAACCGCAATGACTTCAGCACCCAATTTCTTAAAATCATTCTTCGATATAAAAAGATTGGGTACAACATGGATATTATACGACAGAGTGCATGCATGGTAGTTAACCCAATCACGGTTGGCAACTTTGCTTCCCTCTTTAATTGCACGCCGGTGGGTCAGGCCTCAGATTCTATGACGGCTCAAACGTAAAGGCTTATTGAAATTTAGAGAGATAATGTTGGTTGGTGCCTGATGCTCTGTCTCTGGTCGGGCTCATCGGAGTCTAACTGTTGTTTTCTTTTGCTCCAGCATTTCAGTGGTTTCTTGTTGTCGAGTCCTCACCGTTGTCTCACCTCTGTGGTTCTTTGATTTTTGTGTTCACGGAGATGTTGCACTGATGAGTTAGGAGGCCTTCATGCGGACTGAACAAATTATTTGCCTAAATCGCGACGGAAGTAAGGGCGAGGATTGTGGCCACGTAAACTCGAGTTAAGCCCCCCAGTGGAAATCTTCCACTGACCGTTCCAAGGCGGCTCTTCTGTGGCGATTTATTTATGTTGTTGTTTGTTACTTTCTGTGTGTATCACTTGTGTCTTTTGGTTTTGGATGGCCATATGGCCATTTTGTGGGAAAGTAACTGTCCTTATGGCCTTCCTTTGTTTAGGTTTCCATTATGGTCTGGTCGCTTAATGTTTGTATTTCTTTCCCTTTGGTGTCTTTTATGGGCGGAGTAAGTTAATTGTATCAATTCCTGATCTTTGTTTTACTTCTACATTGAAGCACGAAAATGTCTGGATTTCAATTTATTTAAAACCTCATTCGATTTTTTTATACACCAAAAAAGATTTCTTCCTAATCTTTCAAAGACTTTATCACAATATTTAATCACATGCGTTTTAATAGCAGTAAGACAGGAAGTTAATAATTTAGAAATGTAAGTGGTAGTGCAAGAGCTAGAATTTGCAATAAACCGTGCTTTGTACGGTCTTTTATGAAGTTTTGGTAACCAGTATAGCGTAGGAAGCTTGTCTTGTCCTTCGGTAACACACACAGCAAACTTGGTGGCTGAATGACAAATATGTTTATCTACTATAACTCTCTCTTCAGCTAAAGGCTGAAGTTCATAGGCCTTAGTACCACCAAGCTCCTGCTCACACAACGACGACGTTGTTAGCGGCCTTGTCTGCAGGGGCCAAAACAAACTTCTTATGAAAGTCTTGAATACCTAGTTTAAGATGACTTAAAGACGTCTTAGGCTTAGTAGGTAATAAGTTAGTATTTTGAGAATAGAAAGAAATGCGTTTATTCACTAGTTTTAAAATGCTAAGTTTCCAGTCCTTAAGGGCTTTATGCTCAACATACTCTCGCTTACACCATCGATTACCGAATTCATTCAAGGAAGCAGCGATTTGATCTCTACATTTACTGAAATCAATTTTAGAAGGAACCCGATATTTCGGTCTTTTAGAAATTATATTCCTTATGCTAGAATCAGGAATAATTTTCAAATTGCCAGTAATTACATGACCAGCAGCAGGATAGCAATATACTGAGTTTTTACAATCACATGAATCAGGAGTATTAGTATCAATATCAAGATCTGAAACAAGTTTATTGAAATTAAAAATGATAGATCTAACAGGTTTGTTATATGTATGGCAAGTTATAGGTGTTTTAGTATTTTGAAAATAAGCAGGAATGGAAGAAAGCACCGAGCTCTCACGAAAGATACTGGGCAAATCTATAAAATCCATACCCTTATTAATGAAGTATACTTTGAAGAAATGGCGTTTATGATTAATTTCAGAATCAATGTAAGGACGGAGAGTATGCTGAGTATAGCCTCTAGTTAAAAGAGCCGCATCATATAACTGATTAGAACTATCGTAGAAATTATTCGCCTCGGTGTCCAGAAGACGTAAAACAGAAACGGGTAATGAACTTAAAAATGAAAGCATAGAGTGGCGTCCATGATTTAATAATACAATTGACAGTCACTTCAGTCTAGTATTTATTCGTTTAAACGCACGTAATTTACGTTTAAAGTTACCATTTTTCCCGGTGCCGTGAGATCTAGTTCTGCGTTTTCGACATTCCAGGAGCGAAAAAATATCAAAGTAGAAGTAAAACAAAGATCAGGAATTGATACAATTAACTTACTCCACCAATAAAAGACACCAAAGGGAAAGAAATACAAGCATTAAGCGACCAGGCCATAATGGAAACCTAAACAAAGGAAGGCCATAAGGACAGTTACTTTCCCACAAAATGGCCATATGGCCATCCAAAATTAAAAGACACAAGTGATACACACAGTAAGTAACAAACAACAACATAAATAAATCGCCACAGAAGAGCCGCCTTGGAAAGGTCAGTGGAAGATTTCCACTGGGGGGCTTAAATCGATTTTACGTGGCCACAATCCTCGCCCTTACTTCCGTCGCGATTTAGACAAATAATTTGTTCAGTCCGCATGAAGGCCTCCTAACTCATTAGTGCAACATCTCCGTGAACACAAAAACCAAAGAACCACAGAGGTGAGACAACGGTGAGGACTCGACAGCAAGAATCCACTGAAATGCTGGAGCAAAAGAAAACCAACAGTTAGACTCCGATGAGCCCGACCATAGACAGAGCATCAGGCACCAACCAACATTATCTCTCTAATTTTCAATAAGCCTTTACGTTGGAGCCGTCAAAGAATCTGAGGCCTGACCCACCGGCGTGCAATTAAAGAGGGAAGCAAAGTTGCCAACCGTGATTGGGTTAACTACCATGCATGCAGTCTGTCGTATAATATCCATGTTGTACCCAATCTTTTTATATCGAAGAATGATTTTACGAAATTGGGTGCTGAAGTCATTGCGGTTATATATTTTTCTGAATTTATATACTAAGTCACCATAAAATTCGGGTTCCGATAGACCTTGTTGCAGAAGAGATTTAAGTCCAATTTTGAATTTTGAAATTAAATCAGAATGGCGTCTATAAAATTTTGAAAAGGCTCTGCGTAGTTTATGGTACCGATAACCCTGATTAAGGAGTTTAGCCGTTAATAATTTATTATGAGAGTTGAAGTCAGTTACATGACTACACACTCTAGCAAATCGAATTAATTGCGAAATATAAACGCCATAGGATGGCGCACGAGGAACATCACCATCCAAAAAAGGAAAATTTACAATCTCAAAATCAAAGTCATCGCGTTTATCATAAATTTTGCACGAAACAAATCAAACTACAATAGATAGATGTAAATCCAAAAACGGGGCCTCGGTATCAGAAGAATTTGCTTTATTTAACTGAAGTTCTAGGGGGTAAATCTGACTGATCAAAATAGGTATTATCAATATTTAATAAATCATCTAAATATCTAGAAGTAGAGCTAAAAGCTTCAATAATTTCAGATTGGTTATCAATGGAAAGCGACAAAATGAAGTCTCTTTCATAACAATACAAGAACAGATCAGCCACAAGAGGTCCGCAATTAGTTCCCATCGGAATACCCACAATTTGTCTAAATAACTTATATTGTCAAGTAGAAAGGTGAGGGCATCACACACTTTCTGACATGACCAAAGTGTATAATTCTTATGCTCTTTAGAAGTGAAAAATGCATTTCTGACATTACATGCAAGATAGAGAGAATCTTCTCTGTGAAAAGCCCATTCAATTAAATCATTAAGCTTTTCTTTTATAAGATTATGAGGAAGTGTAGTGTAAAGAGTGGAAAAATCGTAGGTAGACAGACTAGAAGCACGAAAATGTCTAGATTTCAATTTATTTAAAACCTCATACGAATTTTTTATAGACCAAAACAGATTTCTTCCTGATCTTTCAAAGACTTTATCACAATATTTAATTACATGCGTTTTAATAGCAGTAAGACAGGAAGTTAATAATTTTGAAAGTTCAGTGGTAGTGCAAGAGCAAGAGCAAGAGCTAGAGCTGTCACAAACTCTGTGAAAATAAATATTGATGCTGTCAACAATGAAGCTTATAATGAACTGTTTTCAATAAAAGAACTCAAAACTGCCTTAAACAAGAAAAAGAGTACATCTCCGGGGCAGACACAGTAGATTATGATATGCTGAAAAACTTGTCTGAGAAAGCAAAATGGCAGTTATTAAGTCTAATAAATAAATCATGGACATTAGGTAAACTTCCGGATGAATGGAAACTTGGCACCATTATTCCCATTTTAAAACCAAATAACCCACCAAATGAGGCAGTATCGTACAGACCTATTTCTCTAACATCAACATTTGCAAAACTTACGGAAACAATGATTACAAACAGGCTAACCTCTCATTTGGAAAACAAAAATCTTTTAGCGCCAACTCAGTCTGGATACAGAAAAAAATCGATCAACTTTAGACCAAATCATGAAACTGCAATCTTCTATACTAAAAGCTAAAATGCAGGACAGGTCTCTTATGTGCATATTCCTAGATCTTGAAAAGGCCTTTGATTTGATGTGGACTAATGGGGTTCTATCCCAACTAGTAAAATTTAATATTAAAGGTAAAATGTTAGCATGGATTAAGGATTTTTTAAGTGACAGACGAATACAAGTAAGGGTAGGGCAATACCTTTCAGAAATCAGAAAATTAGATAATGGATCCCCACAAAGTAGCGTACTAAGTCCAATTCTTTTCGTTTTCAATACACTAATGAACACTCAATATGATGTACTTAAGGACTTCGATGCAGATCTCATATACTATGTTGATGATTCTGTAGCATGGAGAACAGCTAAAAGCCTCAGACACTTAGCTGTTCTGTGCCAAAGAATCCTAGATCAGATTGAATCATGGGCAGAGGAATGAAGATAAATATATCTGCAGAAAAAAAAAACTGAGTGTGTAGTCTATAGCTATGGAAAATTACCATCTGAAGACATCCATAAATTAAAAATTCGGAACAAAACCACTGAATACAAAAAGCAGGCCAACTTATTAGGGATAAACTTTGACAGCAACCTAAACTGGAATTCTCATTTTGATTCACACTCTTAGAACGGTGCAAAAAAGATCTCAATCTAACGCGCTACATTTCTGGAACCAAATATGGTGCTGATAAGAAAACTATACTGATGTTTCACAAAACCTCAGTCAGAAGCAAACTAGACTTTGGCTGTCAAGCCTTTGCAACAACAGCAATCTCATCTCAGCTGAACAGGTTAAACCGAATACAATCTGCAGCTCTTAGAATCATAACTGGGGCATACAAATCAACATCAAATGTATCCGTAGAAGTTAAATGTAATGTCTTATCATTAAATCTCAGAAGAGATGATACTAAAATATTGGCCAAGGTCAATTCCACATGGTAACAAATTACCACTTAATGAACTTTTGGTCACTCTGTCTACGAAACTGAATTAAAGCGAATAAAGAAAAAAATACCTTACGTCACTGCTGTGGAAGATCTTGAAAAAGAATACAATATATCAGATATTCGAATACAAGAACCAATATATAGAAAGTAGAAGTAAAACAAAGATCAGGAATCGATACAATTAACTTACTCCACCCATCAAAGACATCAAAGGGAAAGAAACACAAACATGAAGCGACCAGACCATAATGGAAACCTAAAAGAAAGTATATTTGCTCTCAGGTCTATCAAACAAAAAGCTACACTGTCAGGCGAAATTAATAAAAAGACAGATACTATTAAGGCTGTCGAATGCAAGTCTAAAACACACATTCGAGAAAAAATACAATTCTCTATTGCAAATTTATTCAGATGGAAGTAAAGAAGAAGAAAATGCGCTCACATGATGTGCTTTTACTATACCAGAGCTAAGGATTACTAAACAATATAAAATAAATGGGACTGTCTTCACTGCAGAATTAATTGCAATATGGGAAGTCCTTAAATGAGTTGAAGAGAACCAACCACAAAAGTCAGTAATACTGAGAGACTCCTTAAGTGCGATACGGATTCTTCCTTCTGGAACATGTAATTCTAGACCAGATATTCTCCTAGAAATTGAAGAAATGGAATGGTGCCCATCACATTGCAATATTGAGGGGAATGAATTAGCAGATAAGGCGGCTAAGTTGGGGTCTAAAACAGGTAAACCTTTAGATTTTATATCTAAAAAATGAAATATATTCAATTATTAAACGTCAAGTAAGGAAGAAATGGGCATCACAGTGAGCACCATATGGGCATGGTCAGCGTTGGGAACTTGACAGCACGCTTCCAACGAAGATCACTCAGTACTCAAATAGTAGGCAAAATGATAGAGCATATACCCGATTAAGGCTAGGGCACAATGGACGTAAAGCAAATATCCAATATCATAATGAGTAATAATACTGAGAAGTAGAAGTAAAACAAAGATCAGGAATTGATACAATTAACTTACTCCATCCATAAAAGACACCAAAGGGAAAGAAATACAAACATTAAGCGACCAGACCATAATGGAAACCTAAACAAAGGAAGGCCATATGGACAGTTACTTTCCCACAAAATGGCCATATGGCCATCCAAAATTAAAAGACACAAGTGATACACACAGTAAGTAACAAACAACAACATAAATAAATCGCCACAGAAGAGCCGCCTTGGAACGGTCAGTGGAAGATTTCCACTGGGGGGCTTAAATCGATTTTACGTGGCCACAATCCTCGCCCTTACTTCCGTCGCGATTTAGACAAATAATTAGTTCAGTCCGCATGAAGGCCTCCTAACTCATCAGTGCAACATCTCCGTGAACACAGAAATCAAAGAACCACAGAGGTGAGACAACGGTGAGGACTCGACAGCAAGAAACCACTGAAATGCTGGAGCAAAAGAAAACCAACAGTTAGACTCCGATGAGCCTAACTGTTGACTCCTTATGTGCGATACGGACTCTTACTTCTGGAACATGTAATTCTAGACCAGATATTCTCCTAGAAATTGAAGAAATGGAATGGCGCCCATCACATTGCAATATTGAGGGGAATGAATTAGCAGATAAGGCGGCTATGTTGGGGTCTAAAACAGGTAAACCTTTAGATATAAAGCTCAGCAAAAATGAAACATATTCAATTATTAAACGTCAAGTAAGGAGGAAATGGGCATCACAGTGAGCACCATATGGACATTGTCAGCGTTGGGAACTTGACAGCACGCTTCCAACGAAGATCACCCAGTACTCAAATAGTAGGCAAATGGATAGAGCATATACCCGATTAAGGCTGGGGCACAATGGACGTAAAGCAAATATCCAATATCATAATGAGATGGACTCTCTATGTCCTCATTATGGGGATATAGAGGACACAGCTCATTATTTTCTCCACTGCTGTCAACATAATGAACACAGGAAACTACTTAATGAAACCATCATTAGTATACAGGGGTTAGCAGATACCAATTTAAGTATAAAACTGCTGCTGAACCCAAACAAAAAATATTCATTTGAAATAAGGGAAGCGGTTTTTACATACATTAAAAATACAAACTACCAGTCTATTATTTAAACCAAGAAGCAGGGATGATACTGGATAAAACTTTCTAATTTTGATTGGTTACTGACCTACCCCGCTTTCAAGGGGCGAGCTTGAATCGCGTACCACTATCATCATAAAAATGGGAAAGTAAATCAAAAGAATAGGGCATCTAGGAATTAAAAATATATATTATATCTCTACCAAGATGCAAGGATAATAGTGGGCCAAACTTTCTACTTTCGATTGGTAACTGACCTGCCCCGCTTTCCAGTGGGGCGAGTTTGAATCGTGTACCATTTTCATCATAAAAATGGGAAAGTAAATCAAAAGAATAGGGCATCTAGGAATTAAAAATATAAATTGCTTACTTTAAGGGTATATGAAGCTGTAGTACAGTGAAATAATGAAGAGAGGTTCAATCACTAAAACCGGCAGGCAAATCCTCTAAATAAACAGTGACTGTATATATGTACATAAACAACCATATTTGATGCCATTGAATGAATCTGTATACTGGTATTTGTTTGTTTGATGGTCAGTGCGGCTAGTATGATTGCTTAATTGGTGTGAAAGTTATAACTTACCACTTTTTTGTGTATGAATGTGTGTGTGTGCTTTTTTTCTGCTTCTTCTCTTCTGCTGGAAACCAGGGACCATTTAGCAATAGGGTATTAAAAGCAATTAAGCTATTAACAGTTTTGTCGCACACCAGAGGTAATCAATCATGTTTCGATAATTACACATCCAAACTTTTATACATGCCTTTGTGATTTAAAATCTATTGTTTGGATATTTCAATAAATTTATTAATCAGCCAAAAGCATAAGCAGCTTGTTTGTCAGCTATGTTTACTAATCAATTTAGGATCTTTTGTCCAACCAAACATATTAACCATCTGTCTACACATGATATTAATGACAATTGGTATAATCAGCCTAACTTCAAACCAGTCAGAGTACAAACGAAAAAATCTTCGAAGGATCAACAGTTTTCACATCAATTGTGACAGCTTGCCAAAGACAACGCCTTTATACATGAATAATAATATTGTTTGCTTGTTTGTTTGTTTGATAAGAAATTTGGTCCCTGGTTCCAAAATTACAGCAAACTATTTATGTCACATGTTTGATCTTTTTTTATTATTTATAATCAATTGTATTAACAAATGTCCACAAAAAAAAAAAAAACACGTCATAGCTGGATTTGAAGAAGAAGAAGAAAGCAAATTAAGGGTCACTTCTTTCCCTTTCCATATAATCTCCTCTTCAGATCTATCCTCTGACACTGTACATAAAACCTGTCTTGTCTTTGTATAATCAACACCTTCCTTTTCAGCATGTAAATAGTATGCCAAGAATCAACTTAATCACGTAAAACTGTTAACTTCTATGAAAAACTATGTTTTTGTTAAGTTTTCATTATGATTATAATAAAAATATTTATTTACTCTTTTTATTCTAATCATTCCATTTTGATATATTGTACTCAAAACTTTAAGAATCTAAAAAAACAATTACGGGCCTCCGTGGCCTAGTGGTTAAGAGCGCTGACTCTTGATCATTAGGTCTCTAACCGCTGTGGTTCGAGCCTCGCTCGGGTCATATGTGAGACGCCAAGTTCTGCAACGGAAGGTCAGGTGGTTTTTCTCCGGGTACTCCGGTGTTCGCCCACATCTGATTAACGATCGGCTCGATA
This sequence comes from Lucinisca nassula, assembly GCA_963580285.1. Taxonomy (NCBI): domain Eukaryota; kingdom Metazoa; phylum Mollusca; class Bivalvia; order Lucinida; family Lucinidae; genus Lucinisca; species Lucinisca nassula. The sequence continues at coordinate 27,231,797 of OY757012.1, forward strand.
TGAGTGAAATAATCTTGAAAGGGCCGTAAAACCAACAATAAAAAAAAATCTAAAAAACAATAACAGCACTGCACTTTGGTACCTATACAAATAGACATACAATGTTTCTGTTTAGCTTCAATTATCATTATTATTATTGTCATTTTACTATTATTTTCATCATTATCATTACCATTATTATCTTATATCATATGTTGTCTCAGTGTTAAAAGCAAGACTTGCGACCAGTGTTCTTTCTCTGAACCTTTAGCCGCGTGTGTTCCTGCATGGAAACCTGCATAGGCTTGCTCCACTTGCAGCCTTAGTCAATTGGCCAATATCAAGTTGCAAAAAGAAAGAGCACTATTGAATCACTTATCGCTCTTGAGCAAAGTATAGATATCACGATTTGCAGTCCTTTTTCACTGATTTCTACACATTGTCAGCTCATTTTTCGACCAGCCTTTTAAATTTCAAAAACAGGCAGCGCTTCACTTTTCGATGGTGGGGCACCGGCAGCCCAACGTCATTTGCTCTTGTTGGACAAACTGCTACGATTTGCAGCCCAGAAGCTCTTAACCTATGTCTTGTTGTGGAGCTATTGAGTTCTGTCCGCTTTACCATGGCAGACATAAAAAGCCTTAACCTAAACGAACGAATGTACACGTTAGAACAGTCACTGACATTCAGCCGTCTAAAGAGTACTCAATCTATACTCACAGACTCTGAGCTCGTAAAAAGCAGCACAAAGGTCTAAAAATAATAGACATCCAGCTGTACAATAGTTTAATGAATATCATTATTCTTTTCTCAGAGAATGTCGTACATCAAACAACAACTACTACGCCCGAGGGTTATATTCATGATCTGTTTACTCCAAGTACATGTAGCAAACAGCGTCTTGCAAAGACGGTCGGTAAGTTACTACTACAACTACTACCACTACTACCACTACTAAAACTACTACTACTGCAACTACTACAACTATAACCCTTACTACTTTTGCTTCTACAACTTCTACTACTACTACTACTACTACTACTACTACTACTACTACTACTACTATTACTACTACTACTAATTCTACTACTACTACTACTACTACTACTACTACTTCTACTACTACTACTGCAACAACCACAGCTACTAATACACCTTAAAAACTATTACCACTACTTCTACTCTACTTCTTGTACTACTACTACTATAACTGCTACCACAAGAAGCCTCAGTGGTGTAGTGGTTACGCTACTCGCCTTGTAAACCAGGGGTCGCAGGATCGATGAGTCTTTAAACCGAGGTCCCGTCTTCGTATGACCTAAGCTGTTGGTGGGACGTAAAACTCAAACACTCACTCACTACAGCTACTACTACCAGTAATGCTATTACTGCTACTACTACTACAAATACTACAACTATAAATACTACTACTGGTTATAATACTAATAATCATAATTATGACAAAAATAGAAAAAAAATCATCTTTTTTTCCTATCGATCATCTTTTCTCTTAATAATTTCATTATTTTTGTTGTTTATCATTGTTATCATTATTTTGTGTTATTATTATGCTCCTAAACATACTGGTTGCGGGTACTCGATAGGACGAGCACCGACAACCTACGTTTGGAGTATCAATACGAAAAATATCTGAAATTTTCGTCGGAGAAGTAACCGTTTTTGAGATATGAAAGAATCCACTATAGGAACGGGAGTGTTGTCGTTATGTAAAATTGACCAAAGATAATGCGACCCCCGCCCATTGGGGCTTGAAGAAATAAATGGGCTGCATGATGCTTCCACGCAGAGCTGATTTCGACCGCACACGAGTACTGGTAAACCGCTTAGAGGATCTAAGCCTGCCCAGGCAAAGCGGTGCGAGTTGGACCGTCCATACTTATAAACCCTATAGGTTTCATTGGGCGACAGAGCTTGAGATGTCATTTCATCTCAATGTCGGGTAAAAGTCCCACAAAATTGGAAGCAACGTCTTCAAAATGACCTTTATAGTACTGACGTTAAACATCAAATCAAACAAACAAATCAAAGATACTGCTAGAATACAGAAAATGAATTTTTAAAAATGGACCTTCAGACGAATGTAACAGAGAGAAAACAAATCAATAAGAATAAAATAATAATAAAATAAATTAACACAAATAAATAAATAAATAAAACAAAGAGTTTTTTTTTTTTTTTTTTTTTTGTTCTTACTATCTTAAGAAAGTTTCCCAATGACCTTATTAAATACATTTTCAAACTACAATATTTTTTTTTAACTTAAACCTTGGTTTCTGAAGAACTACATACATGTAGCATTTACATTTCATCGTTTTTCTTTCTAAGTTGACACTTGACAGATGTTTGAGGACATACTGCATGTCCATTTAGTTTGCATGATATTGTCGTTGTTATGTTTGTTTGTTCGTCACCTGAACAAGTCCGTGAAACGAACACCCTCTTAAACCCCTATTTGTATAGAGAAAACTGTGGTTTACCTACGGGGTTAACATTATTTTTCTTATTTCTGCTCTAAGACATGGGTTGTGGATACTCGTTACAAATGTACGAGCACACACAACCTGTGTTTGTGGTATAAATAAGAAAACTACCACGGATATTTCATCAGAAAACTAGTCATTTTGGAGATCTGAAAAATACGCAATGTCGCACGGGTGTGTTATCGTAATGTTGATGTTATGTTTAACATCCCCGTCAACACTGAAAAGGTCATTTTGAAGACGTTGCGTCCAATTTTGTGGAACATTTACCCGCCCGCCACTGAGATGAAATGATATCACGTACTCTGCCATCCAATGAAACCAATAGGATTTCTATGCATGGGCGGTCCAATTCGCACCACATTTCCTGGACAGGCATAGAACCTCATACTCGATTACGGTCGGTATCAGCTCTGCGTGAAGCATCATGTAGCCCAATCTATTTCTTCAAGCTCCGATAGGCGGCGCCAAATTGTAGTTGTTAAAATGTACTTCTTGGCAGACTCAGAAAAGGTACTTCTCTGTTTTCATGGGTAACGAAACATGCAACAAGAGATAGTTTGGAAAGAAGAAATTAATGTAGCTCCACGGCAATGTACACGTTTTGCTATATTAAGGAAAGATAGACAGATTGACAGCTGAGCCACACACTGTTATACAAAGGGATAGTCTTGTCATGTATGATAGGAAAAATGTCTTATTTGAGACAAAGGAGGAAATAAATTTAGCATCACGTTGACACGTGTGTAGGATCAGCAAACCTCATCTTAGCATATGACGTAATAGTGGCGTCACATCAATGTTGGTGCAACGTCATGACGTTTATGCAACGTCATATAAACGTCTTTGCAACGTCATGACGTTGCGCCGACGTTGTTTTGACGTTGCCCTTGCGACGTTAAAAGCGATTTACAAGCGAAAACATTATCTTATTCTTCGCTGAGCCAGCGTATGACAAAACTTACAATAAGGGCATGCTTCAAACACTCATAACACCCTGCATATCCACCTAGTCAGACTAGGTTTTCACTACAAATAGAGGATCTTCTCAGCAGGAAACTGAAGTAATTGTGACGTCACATGAACTTGGCACAACGTCATGACGTTTATGAAACGTCACAGCTACGTCGGTGCATCGTCGTTTCTGTTTGATTTGAGGTTTAACCTCCCCTTCAACACTGTAAAGGTCATTTTTGATACGTTGCTTCCAATTTTGTGGGACTGTTACCAGTACTCGTTTGCGGGTCGGTTTCAGCTCTGCGTGGAAGCATCATGCAACCTATACATTTCTTCAAGCCCCGATGGGCGGGGGCCAGGCACGACGTCGTCACATCTACGTCGGTGCAACCTTGCTTGGTTACACTCAAGGCCATTTCATATGAAATTTATGAAAAGGGCCTCTTGCGGGTTTCATAATTTTCATATGAAATGACTACGAGTGTAAGATTCTGTTTATCAAATAACGGTTTCAAATCGTTTTAAATTGAAAGAAAACATGGGGTTATAACGAATGGCAGCTTGATGGTTCACGCCCATAATCATGCGTTATTTAAGAAATAGATCAGCTGTAGCTGTATTTTGTTGAGTTTTAACCCTTTTTGTTCCAAATGGAATCTTCTCTCCTATATATAGCAGGAGTCCATTTCAAAATAAAGGGGTGTCAGGTTGTGTTTTCTTCAAAATTTATTAGCAAAATGGCTGAACGTTTCCCTGATCAGACGCCGCGTTCTGCGGCTTCTGATCTGGGCCTGTACTGTTTGGCAGGGTACCCGGTTTGGGGTTTCCAGTACAAAATGGGTTAAATCACAGTTTGAAGGTCAGTTGTAAAGGTCGATCAAAACACGAGCGCGCAGCGTGCGTTATTTGTCTACTCACATGTACAACTGAGCGATAAACTGTGATTTTACGCAACAAATCACAAACTAGAGCTGATCTTTTTCGATTCTAAGGCGCTGAAAATCGACAATAATGTTGTTGTTAACATGTACGTCAAATTCCCGCAACTATTCGCCATTGTTCAAAGACATCCTGCAAAAAAGTATTGACTGTAATACATGCATTCGTGTCCTTTGTAACGATTTTGATGCGATAAAGTGACGTTACACCGTCATAAATTGGCAGCTTATCCACTAAATAACAGTGACGTTATCCACTAAATAACAGTGACGTCACGTGATAAATCTGTCTTTGGGAAGCCCGAAGGCTGGCTGAAGAAGGCTAAGGCGATCGGCGAAGGCTCTGATGAGATTGCGTACATGCGCAGGCTGTTTTCAGCTCTTTTGATCCAACAATCCTTATCGCAGATAGCACTGTCCACCGGCTCAGTTTCTTTGTTTGATTTTGTTTGATTTGATGTTTAACGTCCCCGTCAACACTGTAGAGGTCATTTTGGAGACGTTGCTTTCAATTTTGTGGGACTTTTACCCAACACTGAGATGAAATGACAATCTCAAGCCCTGTCGCCCAATGAAACCAATAGGGTTTATAAGCATGGACGCTCGACTCGCCTCGCTTTGCCTGGGCAGGCTTAGATCCTCCAAGCGGTTTAACAGTACTCGTATGCTGCCGGATTCAGCTCTGCGTGGAAGCATCTATTTCTTCAAGCCCCCACCGGCTCAGTTTCATTCAATCAAGTAATTCTAACTTTCACTCCATTTCGTGGAGCAGAAATAAGAAATCAAAACACTGAAAGCACTAGTCTGGACGGGGACATAGACCGTTTTGTTTAAACCTCAAATTCTTGTACTGTAATCAAACAGTGCAGGTCCTGATCAGACGCCGTGTTCTGCGGCATCTGATCAGGATCTACACTGTTTGCCTAACCTAACGCATGAGTCCAGTCTACATTCTATTGTTAACCGCTCTGTCCTCACAGAGAACAGAATAGCGTGTGATTTTTCTTAAAAAAAAAACGTTACCTGGATTTAATATATACTCGGCAACAAAGTTCCTACACCTAAAATTGCTTCTGTGGCCATAGTTACTACAGATAAAACTACACGAAATCTGTTATGTTTTGGTAATAGGACTCATTCTTCTGTGCAAAACCTCCCTTTGTTTTTGTTTACTTAAACCCAATATCGTAGCGTATTGCTTTGCTCACCCTAGGGGTCACTGTGTCACTTTCGCAGACAAAGTCATGAAAAATGATACGATTTAACATCATAAAAAATCACTTTACCTCAGATTTCAAAAATTTGATACATGTTGCATTTCATTAGATACCCGTTCATTCTATTTAAAAAAATGGAAATTTAGTTTCATCGGCTACGAGAAACAGGCGATCGGGTATTAGAAGTTGTGTCAAATGCTGGTTTCAATGAATAAGTTCTAGAAAGGGTTATCCTTTGGAAGCAAGGAATACACCACAGAACTGGAAAATATGGAGTGTACATGTTTTCTGGGCCAGACTAGCTAGTTTCGGCCATTTAGGCCTCATCAGTGACCCTCAAATATTTTCATAGGAAATCGCAATCGGCAGAGCAGCATGCTACATGAATTTGCTGCATTATTTATCATCTCAATGAACAGAAGTGGTGGAAACAAAGTATTTTAACTAAAAATGACAAACTTAATTGGCAGGTATAAAAATAACCGCTGTTGGAAAATTGCTACGAGGACTGTTCAAATATGAATGCAAGTAGAACGTTTTCTCATGCACTAATGCGAAAATCACCTGGAAAGAAATATCACAGCGTAGAAAAACATTTTACCTATACATTGATAACAAACCTGTTAAAATCCGTCCACTTTAGCCATGTATATCGTTCGATAAACACTGTCTACTCTTGTATACTAATACAAAACATGGTTGGAAGAAGGTCAGAATACGCCGTTGAAATACGGTCCTATATTAAGAATCGTTGTATTCTTGGTATACGGTACAAAGACATTTTTGATGAAATATGTTCAGTTTATGGGCATAATGAAATGTCTTTTCCCGACAGTTTTTCGTTGGTGTAAGAAATTCAGCTGTGGGCTAGGCTCAACAGACGATGCACCACATGATCGTCGGCCGAAAAGAGCCACATATGTCAAGATGGTTGCTATAGTGAAAGAAATAGTTGCTACCGATGCACGATACACCACTAGGCAAATAGCTAGTATGGTTTGCATCTCATTAGGAGCAGCTCATACAATTCTGAAACGGGATTTGAAAATGAGAAAGATCTGTGCTAGATGGATTCCCCATCTGTTGACAGATGAGCAGAAAAAGACACGCGTTCAGTGCGCCAAGAAGTTGCTTAAAAAGTTTCCAAATAACAATGCACGGTCTTTCGCTAATGTCGTCACAGGTTACGAGACATGCGTTCACATTTTTGAGCCAAAACGAAAGATTCAGAACAAAATATTGGCAACAAAGTATTGCAAAAGACCATACATTGCAAAGCGGACCATGAGCGCCAAGAAGGTAATGTATGCCATATTCTTTTCAAATCAGGGCTGCTATTCAGGTTGCTGTGCCTAAAGGAAAATCTGTAAATGCGAAGTTTTACAAGAATAAAGTTCTTCGAAAATTGAGAAAATATTTCAAAGAACGAAGACCCGCAACTGGTTTGGCCAATGTCAGATTGCTACATGACAATGCGTCATCGCACAAGGCGTTCATTGTGCAAGACTATCTGAAGCAGGAAAAGGTTGTTGAACTCCCTCACCCCTCGTGTTCCCCTGACCTTGCCCCGTGTGACTTTTTTTGTTCCCGCGGCTGAAAAAATACCTTTCTGGTCGAAAATTTGTACCGCGCAAACACCTCGGTTCTGCAATATTCCAGTGCCTTCATATTATACCTCGAAAAGACTACCAAAATGCATTCAATGATTAGATCAGAAGACTGAAACGTTGCATATCTGTTAAAGGGGAATACTTTGAGGGGAAAAAATAAATTTTTCATCGAAATCTATCACGGAATCATTTTTATGTGCTTAGTTGTATTGATATTTGAACAGTCTTCGTATATTTTTATTTGCAAGTGTAAAGTAGTTACATAAGCGTGTGATCTTAATGACCCAAATAGTGTTGACGTATTGTAAAAGATGCACTTTTGTTACACAGGCATGCAACATGAATGGTTGAAACAACGTTGATGAGTAGTGAGAACTTTATATGACCAATATGCTGTTGAACGGGTAATAAATGTATTTGGGATAATGTTGATGCGTATATGAAACATTTTAAGCTTTTACAGATAGAAAATTGAAACGTTTTTTACCTTGCATATATTTTAATCCAGTCTTTCCATATTATCTAAAATGCACTATACATTGAGGTGTTTAATTTGAAATATGAACAAAACTTACTGACATTTACTTTGACATTTTCAATTATGTATTACGCAAGTAACATGTGCTGTTATTCAAATATTTTCGCGGGAGAAAACGCCAGTGCAGCTTACATAAAACCTGAAATGTATCTACAAAACGTCAACATTAGGGGTGCATGTTTCTATTTACGCCAATCATGTGAGCATTCTATGAGTGCATAGTACCCTGCAGGTGTGAGTGCATAGTACCCTGCAGGTGTGTGCTACGTGGTCAGCAAGTGTTGAGATAATTTTAACATTTGCTTAATGATGGACGTTTGGTATAAACAGAAGCTGTGTTAACGTGAGAACAAAAGCCTATGGAATGCTCTGAAACGTATAAAACCTCCAGTTTGATCATGTCAAGTCAGTCAGGTTTACAATTATGTAGCAGTCAGGTTTTCAGTTATGTAAGAGACGTGTTCAGTATATTGTGCTATATCTAGTCCTGGACACTACCTGTCTCAGAAGCTTTCGATTTTCGATATGTCATAATAATGAAGTAACATTGAAATTTTAAAAGAGACCATTCTACTTGGTCAGAAAATAAAACAGAAAAACAGAAACTTTCTGACTTTGATTATTTGCGAAGTACTAACACTCTATTAATGTAAAACTATACGATCATGGTTAAACCCCGCTTTATCGCGTGTGCTACGTCATTGGGTGATTTTGGTTGCCTAGTGACCTGGATAGACTTTGTTGTGCTCTGACCAGTGAAAACTTCAATAAAGGAAAATGGACGGATTACAGGAAATCGTCACAGTACAAAGTAAGGTAGCACATTTTACCATTACTATTTTCGGGTTCTATATGTTGGTTTGAAGTTTACTAATTATATATTTGTAGTCTGCTTTGGGTTATATTTGGGTCATATTTAGAACTATTTTAAAAAAAATATTTCAAATTAATTAGATCAAACATGCTGCATTAAATAATAAGAATATAATGAAACCTTCTGACATTTACAATTTAAAAGGCAAATAAGATTTTGAAAGTAAAGCCAGTGTTTGTATGTTGGTATGTTTGTTGACAAGGTAGATAACTTTGTGCAAGAAATGAAACATTAAAAAGCAAGTGTATAGTTAAACTTTACTATCATGTCTGAACAAGGTCGATCTGAAATTTTAGACTTAATGGAACCTGTATCTGCTGAAGTCATTCAAGAAATTCTTAATTTACATGAATGTTTAGAGAAGCAAGGTATCTCTGCTGAAGTTGTAAGGTGGTACCATGGGAACCACCAAGAGTTTTTAGACCTGTTAAGGAAATTTAGAGAAAACTCATTATGTGTGTATGTTTGTGAGGATTTAGGAAATAGCATGTGTGTATGTTTGTGAGGATTCAGGAAATAGCAAATATGTAGTGTCATTCCACCTCAATCTCAATAAATATTAAGACTTTCTAGTAAACTAATGCAAGTGTGAGTGTGCAAATGGTAATAATGACCGCTTCTGTAAGTCTACGTTTTTTTCCTTCTCTATTATAAGTAAACACTGGTTAACAAAGGAAGTATAATGTATACTTATGTAAACGAAAATGAACTCTTTATTAATATAACTGTAATTAAAATATCCTGACCAACTGACCAGGTAATGGTCAATATTTTGATGTTACTCCTGCTGTAACACTTGGACAGCCTTGTTGAGGTCAATGTTTTCAGAAACGAGATAGGTCATTAAATATGACAGCTTCTCGGGTAATTGAAAACGCATAGACTACTAATGACTGTTTCGAAGTGTTACACTGACGATATTGTTCGTTTAGCGACTAATGAATATGGATATAACTTTGGCATATATATGTTTGGGCTGCTCTATGATGTTATAGAGTTAGCAATATGACGAACAATATGTGGTTACATCTCTAAATAGGGATTTGAGCTATGGGCAAAGGTGGACCTTGGTACGCGTTGTTAATAGCGTATTCCTTATAATAGGACTCACGAGGGCTGTTCCTATTTAGAGTAGAATGGTACATAATAGTTTTGTTTACCGACATACGATTAAGAATAATGATTTGGCATACATGCATGGGCTACTCAGTGTATGAGAAGCCGTAGTCAGGTAAACTCCCTGAATTGTTTACATATGTATAAGTTGATGTAAATATGTCACAAACTTACCTCCTTATACATATGGTTTGAAGTAAGTAAGTGTTGGATTACTTCGTTTGTCCCATTGAGGTGCATTCTATGCTTAAATTACCTCATGGCTGAAATTGTGTAAATATGTTTTCTAAATAATTTGTTGTCAGATGTGTTTGTTCTATCAGATGAACACAATATATTTTTTACACATTTCTTAGGGTCATTGCTTATTAGGCAGTCTTTTGGCTTCGTTATGCCTGAAGATAAATGGTATCTTATTTTATAAATGACACATACTAATATATGAAATTTATCCACGATTTAAGAGTCCGTTAACAAAATATAAAGTCAGTGGTATTAAAGTAAAGATAAGTCAAGTTAAACAATGATTGCAAAGCATCAAATAAATACTAACATCTGGGTACTTTGGTTAATAAAGTGATTTAACAGAGAACCCATTGGATAGATGCTCATATAATTATTATAGCGATGTCATTTGTGATAGTAGGATTGTTTGTACCGTTACAAGTAAAAAAACATGTAACTTCATTCAAATACATGTAATTGGTAAACGACAGGCTAATATGTGTGACCTTGAGAATGTAGATGTAGAATGACCTACTATTGTGTTTGTGATGGTGAAGAACAACGCACGTGACTGTGAGGCAGAGGTGAAACAATCACCTGTGCAAGGTGCTGATGTTGATATTGAGATATCTGTCATAATGGAGAATAGGGACGTCCATAACGAGCCCAAGGGACAAACACAACCCCTTAGACAGACGGATGTCATGTTGGCATGGAGAAAATAGCTATAAAGAAGAAAAATAATTGTATCCTGAGTAAATTTCATTGCAAATAACATAATTATTTAAAAGTCCTAGGTATGACCATAAAGGTCATGCTGATGGTGAAGAATAGTAACATGACATTTAAGTTTATTAACTTTATTATATTATACATAAGTCCTAGGTTTAACCCTTAATGTTAAGCTGTAGGTGAAGATTGATCGTAAACGACAAGTAGAGTTATTGAACACACGCATTGTATCTTCATTCCAGTCATCAACAACACCTACAGATGACATGTCAGTAATGAGTGAGTCCTATGAACAATCGAGAAGATCTTCTCTGTTCCAGTATACCTGATAGTAAACCAGTATACCCAAACGTTCGTCACATGATGACAGCTTATTGGTACCCAGGAATAGAATTCCAATGATTCCCATACCACGGAAACCAACGAACAACGAGGAAAGTGCTAAACAGTGAACAATAAACTCTATAAATGTGGTTTAATTATGTTCTTAAGTTGTTAATATATCTTTAATATTAACTCTTGTAATATGGACTGAAGGCTTAAACCTTCAGAAAACATTCCCCCCATGGAAGTACCATTGATAGTTATTTTAAATATTCATTAATAACTTCATATAGGATTGTTGAATTTTATGCATGTTTATCCTATATGGTCAAATAAGATTAATTCAGCTTATGCAGAACTGTCTTGTTTGAAAAACTGACTTCTTTAAAAAATTGTTAAGGAAGACATGATCAACTGGACACATGTATATAAATGTATGTTTATTTTTTATTTTTTTTTTTTTTTTTTTTGGGGGGGGGATTAATTTTATAAAAAATGAGAGGTATGTAACGTAGTTACATAAGCATGTGATCTTAATGACCCAAATAGTGTTGACGTATTGTAAAAGATGCACTTTTGTTACACAGGCATGTTACATGAATGGTTGAAACAACGTTCATGAGTAGTGAGAAATTTATATGACCAATATGCTGTTGAATGGGTATTAAATGTATTTGGGGTTATGTTGATGGGTATATGAAACATTTTTAAGCTTTTACAGATAGAAAATTGAAAAGTTTTTACCTTGCATATATTTTAATCCAGTCTTTCGATATTATCTAAAATGCACTATACATTGAGGTGTTTACTTTGGAATATGAACAAAACTTACTGACATTTACTTTGACATTTTCAATTATGTATTACGCAAGTAACATGTGCTGTTATTCAAATATTTTCGCGGGAGAAAAAGCCAGTGCAGCTTACATAAAACATGAAATGTATCTACAAAACGTCAATATTAGGGGTGCATGTTACTGTTTACGCCAATCATGTGAGCATTCTATGAATGCATAGTACCCTGCAGGTGCTTACGTGGTCAGCAGGTGTTGAGATACTTTTAACATTTGCTTAATGATGGACGTTTGGTATAAACAGAAGCTGTGTTAACGTGAGAACAAACGCCTATGGAGTGCTCTGAAACGTATAAAGTAGAAGTAAAACAAAGACCAGGAATTGATACAATTAACTTACTCCACCCATAAAAGACACCAAAGGGAAAGAAATACAAACATTAACCGACCAGACCATAATGGAAACTTAAACAAAGGAAGGCCATAAGGACAGTTACTTTCCCACAAAATGGTCATATGGCCATCCAATATTAAAAGACACAAGTGATACCCACAGTAAGTAACAAACAAGAACATACATAAATCGCCACCGAAGAGCCGCCTTGGAACGGTCAGTGGAAGATTTCCACTGGGGGGCTTAAATCGATTTTATGTTGCCACAATCCTCGCCCTTACTTCCGTCGCGATTTAGACAAATAATTTGTTCAGTCCGCATGAAGGCCTCCTAACTCATCAGTGTAACATATCCGTGAACACAAAAATCAGAGAACCACAGAGGTGAGACAACGGTGAGGACTCGACAGCAAGAAACCACTGAAATGCTGGAGCAAAAGAAAACCAACAGTTAGACTCCGATGGGCCCGGCCAGAGACAGAGCATCAGGCACCAACCAACAATACCTTGAATTAGATCTCTCTAATTCTCAATAAGCCTTTACGTTGGAGCCGTCATAGAATCTGATGCCTGACCCACCGGCGTGCAATTAAAGGGGGAAGCAAAGTTGCCAACCGTGATTGGGTTAACTACCATGCATGCAGTCTGTCGTATAAATCCATGTTGTACCCAATCGTTTTATATCGAAGAATGATTTTACGAAATTGGGTGCTGAAGTCATTGCGGTTATATATTTTTCTGAATTTATATACTTAGTCGCCATAAAATTCGGGCTCCGATAGACCTTGTTGCAGAAGAGATTTAAGTCCAATATTGAATTTTGAAATTAAATCAGAATGGCGTCTATAAAATTTTGAAAAGGCTTTGCGTAGTTTATGGTACCGATAACCCTGATTAAGGAGTATGGCCGTTAATAATTTATTACGAGTGTTGAAGTCAGTTACATGACTACACACTCTAGTAAATCGAATTAATTGCGAAATATAAACGCCATAGGATGGCGCACGAGGAAAATCACCATCCAAAAAAGGAAAATTTACAATCTCAAAATCAAAGTCATCGCGTTTATCATAAATTTTGTACGAAACAAATCTATCTACAATAGATAGATGTAAATCCAAAAACGGGGCCTCGGTATCAGAAGAATTTGCTTTATTTAACTGAAGTTCTAGGGGGTAAATCTGACTGATCAAACCATCAAAATAGGTATTATCAATATTTAATAAATCATCTAAATATCTAGAAGTGGAGCTAAAAGCTTCAATTACATGTATTTCAGATTGGTTATCAATGGAAAGCGACAAAATGAAGTCTCTTTCATAACAATACAAGAACAGATCAGCCACAAGAGGTGCGCAATTAGTACCCATCGGAATACCTACAATTTGTCTAAATAACTTAGTACCGAATCTAATATAAATATTGTCAAGTAGAAAGGTGAGGGCATCACACACTTTCTGACATGAGCAAAGTGTATAATTCTTATGCTCTTTAGAAGTGAAAAATGCATTTCTGACATTACATGCAAGATAGAGAGAATCTTCTCTGTGAAAAGCCCATTCAATTATATCATTAAGCTTTTCTTTTATAAGATTATGAGGAAGTGTAGTGTAAAGAGTGGAAAAATCGTAAGTAGACAGACTGGAGGCACGAAAATGTCTGGATTTCAATTTGTTTAAAACCTCATTCGAATTGTTTATAGACCAAAACAGATTTCTTCCTGATCTTTCAAAGACTTTATCACAATATTTAATTACATGCGTTTTAATAGCAGTAAGACAGGAAGTTAATAATTTAGAAAGTTCAGTGGTAGTGCAAGAGCTAGAATTTGCAATAAACCGTGTTTTGTAAGGTCTTTTATGAAGTTTTGGTAACCAGTATAGCGTAGGAAGCTTGTCTTGGCCTTCGTTAACACCCACAGCAAACTTGGTGGCTGAAAGACAAACATGTTTATCTACTATAGCTCTCTCTTCAGCTGAAGTTCATAGGCCTTAGTACCACCAAGCTCCTGCTTAAGTGTGTTAACATAGTGGAGCCGTCACACAACGACGACGTTGTTAGCGGCCTTGTCTGCAGGGGCCAAAAATAACTTCTTATGAAATTCTTGAATACCTAGTTTAAGATGACGTAAAGACGTCTTGGGCTTAGGAGGTAATAAGTTAGTATTTGAGAATAGAAAGAAATGCGTTTATTCACTAGTTTTAAAATGCTAAGTTTCCAGTCCTTAAGGGCTTTATGCACAACATACTCTCGCTTACACCATCAGTTACCGAATTCATTCAAGGAAGCAGCGATTTCATCTCTACATTTACTGAAATCAATTTTAGAAGGAAACCGATATTTCGGTCCTTTAGAAATTATATTCCCTATCCTAGAATCAGGAATAATTTTCAAATTGCCAGTAATTACATGACCAGCAGCAGGATAGCAATACTTTGAGTTTTTACAATCACATGAATCAGGAGTATTAGTATCAATATCAAGATCTGAAACAAGTTTATTGAAATTAAAAATGATAGATCTAACAGGTTTGTTATATTTATAGCAAATTATAGGTGTTTCAGTATTTTGAAAATAAGCAGGAATGGAAGAAAGAACCGATCTCTCACGGAAGATACTGGGCAAATCTATAAAATCCATACCCTTATTAATGAAGGATATTTTGAAGAAATGGCGTTTATGATTAATTTCAGAATCAATGTAAGTACGGCGAGTATGCTGAGTATAGCCTCTAGTTAAGAGAGCCGCATCATATAACTGATGAGAACTATCGTAGAATTTATTCGCCTCGGTGTCCAGAAGACGTAAAACAGAAACGGGTAATGAACTTAAAAATGAAAGCATAGAGTGGCGTCCATGATTTAATAATATAATTGACAGTCACTTCAGTCTAGTATTGTTTCGTTTAAACGCACGTGATTTACGTTTAAAGTTACCATTTTTCCTGGTACCGCGAGATCTAGTTCTGCGTTTTCGACAGTCCAGGAGTGAGAAAATATCAAAGTCCGGCATTCTGGAAATATCAGCCTCATGATAAATGTTGTCATTAAATCCCAGCCGAAAAGGGGTCTGTAAAAATTTAATCCATTTCAGTTCAGCTTCATGTCTTTTGATTATTTTGAATCTAGATGTAGAATTTGCATCGTAATAAAGTTTTTCCAGTGGTTGTATAACAATGTTATTTACAGAATGACCTGTACGTCGAAAGTGACGGTACAAGAAAGTGTCAGTTTTCTTAGGCTTACTCATTCTACGATAATGCTCGTTCAATCTAGTTTTAAGCATGCGGTTAGTTTGACCGACGTACTGCATATTACAGTTTGCAGCACGTCAAGTAATTAGATAAATTAAATATGTAGACTGTCATGTCAAATCAGACATGTTAACTACAGAGAAGCATCTACCGTTTACAGATGAAGTAACGGTAGACGCAGTGCTTAAATGCGAACAACATCTGCACCTCTTGGCATTGCACTTAGAAATACTAGGATACATTCCACTTCTTTTCCACGGATTAGTATATTTTCGAAGGATGGGCGATTTGAGAGGAGATAGTCTTATACGAAGACTACTCCCAAAAACATTGGTATTGCCTGCTCCTTTGAGATTAACTGAAGTTACAGAAGACAAATTTAAGGGTCTAACCAATACCGAAGGCAACATAGTATTAAAGTTCTTAATAGAATGGGGAATCCGTACAGAAGAAGCAGAGTGTAACCTAAGGGTTATATTGATATTTTAAATGTATTTGTGAT
This sequence comes from Lucinisca nassula, assembly GCA_963580285.1. NCBI lineage: Eukaryota > Metazoa > Mollusca > Bivalvia > Lucinida > Lucinidae > Lucinisca > Lucinisca nassula. The sequence continues at coordinate 27,247,750 of OY757012.1, forward strand.
ACTCATTTGGGTTAATAAGGTTATGATACCGTCAAAACTAAAGCGATGTTCATACCGGTAATTAAATAAAACAGCATATAAAATTACTGAAGAAGATTCCTTCGAATAGAAGGAAGGTACAACAAAAGCCCACAAAACATCTTAGTCTACTTAAAGTACAGGGATGTCAAACAAGCAGTTTTTATACAACGAGGAACGAACATTGGTTTAATAATGACCTTCAACGGGTATCTAAAGGATGTCAATTGATGGAACAGTGAAAAGCAATTGCATAAGCAATCCCTGAGGATTGGAAAAATAAGAGCATTAAATGCATGTACGGGGAGACCTTTTACAGCCGCCACACGGCACAAACAAAACAGCCCTGATATGCAAAGTAGAAGTAAAACAAAGATCAGGAATTGATACAATTAACTTACTCCACCCATAAAAGACACCAAAGGGAAAGAAATACAAACATTAAGCGACCAGACCATAATGGAAACTTAAACCAAGGAAGGCCATAAGGACAGTTACTTTCCCACAAAATGGCCATATGGCCATCCAAAATTAAAAGACACAAGTGATACCCACAGTAAGTAACAAATAAGAACATAAATAAATCGCCCCAGAAGAGCCGCCTTGGAACGGTCAGTGGAAGATTTCCACTGGGGGGCTTAAATCGATTTTACGTGGCCACAATCCTCGCCCTTACTTCCGTCGCGATTTAGACAAATAATTTGTTCAGTCCGCATGAAGGCCTCCTAACTCATCAGTGCAACATCTCCTTGAACACAAAAATCAGAGAACCACAGAGGTGAGACAACGGTGAGGACTCGACAGCAAGAAACCACTGAAATGCTGGAGCAAAAGAAAACCAACAGTTAGACACCGATGGGCCCGACCAGAGACAGAGCATCAGGCACCAACCAACATTACCTTGAATTAGACCTCCAGTTTGATCATGTCAAGTCAGTCAGGTTTACAATTATGTAGCAGTCAGGTTTTCAGTTATGTAAGAGACGTGTTCAGTATATTGGGCTATATCTAGTCCTGGACACTACCTGTCTCAGAAGCTTTCGATTTTCGATACGTTATAATAATGAAGTAACATTGAAATTTTAAAAGAGACCATTCTACTTGGTCAGAAATAAAACAGAAAAACAGAAACTTTCTGACTTTAATTATTTGCGAAGTACTTACACTTTATTAATGTAAAACTATACGATCATGATTAAACCCCACTTTATGGGGTCATACTATTGCACAAATTAAAACATTGCTCTAATGCAAGATCATGAGATGTACAATTATAGTGTTATTCGATGTTCAGAGGATAATGTGTTCAATCTTAGACACAAAAGGGATTATCTGCGCATGCGCAATGTCCATTTTTATGCAAAATTGTTCTAGGCACATATTGCAAGACAACTCTGGAGTAAAAAGGTGTTGGCAAATACATAGTTGAGCATTCTTTAGCTAAACGTCCGATTCGCATGTCTACAGCCATATTTAGCTCAATAGCTATATGGCATTTTGTGAGTTTCACCCGGAAGTTGGTGTAGTTACTTTTTTAACTACGTATTAATGTGTTAGTATCTGATAAATCAGCAGTGTAGAGCTACTTTAACATAGTAATTTTGGGTTGATGGACAAACCACCGACCCTAAAATATCTATATATTCATACAGACAAAAGGATAGCGTCTTCCAAAGCGATGAAGGATACTTTTTTGTCATGGAGATGCTCGTGCGTCAGGATAAAATACTATTAGTATTACATATTCAGTGATATTTAATATTTCGCCCAGTGGCCTTATTCAGAAAAAAAAAAACAAGATGTGTTTGTGAAACACGAACATGTTCCCGGGCATGGTCATTTTATATTCAAAGTTGCTCACAGTTCAAGATTTGTGTTTGTGTGGGAAGCCCTTGACACAAGAAACTTACATGTCAAATATGAAAACTCTATCTTAAACGGTTCAAAAGTTATGAACAATAATAATTTTTTTTTCTTTAAAGTAGGTCAAGGTCACAGGTAAAAAAACATTGCATGTATGTAAAGCTCTTGTCACAAGGAACCTACATGCCAAATATTAAGGCTCTATCTTAAACAGTTCAAAATATATGAACTATTTTATTTTTTCTTTTAAGTAGGTCAAAGGTCAAGGTCATGGTCCAAACATTTTGCATGAATGAAAAGCTCTAATCACAGGGAACCTAGATGCCAAATATGAAAGCTCTATCCCAATCGGTTCGAAAGTTATGACAAAAATGTTTATTTTTTTAAGTAGGTCAAGGTCACAGGTCAAAATTTTTGCATGACTGTAAAGTGTCTGTCACAAGGAACCTACATGCTAAATATGAAGGCTGTATCTCAACCGGTTCAAAAGTTATGACCAATGTTAACTTTTTCTTTTATGTAGGTCAAAGGTCAAGGTCACAGGTAAAAAAAAATTGTGTGAATGTAAAGCTCTTGTCACAAGGAACTTACATGCAAAATATGAAGGCTCTATCTCAAACCGTTCAAAAGTTATGACCAAAATGGTATTTTTTATTTTAAGTAGGTCAAAGGTCAAGGTCACAGGTCAAAATTCTTTGCATGAATGCAAAGCTATTGTCACAAGGAACATACATGCTAAATATGAAGGCTGTATCTAAAACGGTTCAAAAGTTATGACCAATGTTAACTTTTTCTTTTATGTAGGTCAAAGGTCTAGGTCACATGTCAAATTTTTTAGGTGAATGTAAAGCTCTTGTCACAAGGAACCTACATGCAAAATATGAAGGCTCTATCTCAAACCGTTCAAAAATTATGACCAAAATGTTATTTTTTATTTCAAGTAGGTCAAAGGTCAAGGTCACAGGTCAAATTTTTTGCATGAGTGTAAAGCTTTTGTCACAAGGAACATACATGCTAAATATGAAGGCTGTATCTCAAGTGGTTCAAAAGTTATGACCAATGTTATTTTTTTCTTTTAAGTGGGTCAAAGGTCAAGGTCACGGGTCATTTTTTTTTTGCATGAATGTGAAGGTCTTGTCACAAGGAACCCACACGCAAAATGTGAAGGCTCTATCTCAAACCGTTCAAAAGTTATGACCAAAATATTATTTTTTTTATTTTAAGTAGGTCAAAGGTCAAGGTCAAGGTCACAGGTCAAATATTTTTGCATAAATGTAAAGCTTTTGTCACTAGGAACATACATGCTAAATATGAAGGCTGTATCTCAAGTGGTTCAAAAGTTATGACCAATGTTATTTTTTTCTTTTAAGTAGGTCAAAGGTCAAGGTCAAGGTCACAGGTCAAATTTTTTTGCATGAATGTGAAGGTCTTGTCACACGGAACCTTCAGGCCAAATATGAAAGCTCTATCTCAAACGGTTCAAAAGGTATGGCCAATGTTAAAGTTGTCCACGTACAAACCAACAAACCTACAAACCAACAAACAAACAGACAGGGCAAAAACAATATGTCCCCGCTATCGCTACCGGGGACATAAAAAAAAAAAAAAAAAAAAAAAAAATACACAGACAACTACAACGCTGAAGTCGCCATCTATTTCATAGGCCTTTGAAAATGATGGCAACTTCAGCGATGTAGTTTTTTGTGGATTCCGTTTTTTTTTGTTGTTGTTCTTTTTTTTTCGAAGACGGCCAATGGCCAAATATTAAATTTGAGTGGATGTGTAAAATTAATCATGTTTTCCTTCCCTACCGGAGACTTCATCACATAAAAACACATCTGTATAATTTTGACACCCTTGAATCCCCCTTTTAGATAAAGAAAAGGGGGTTTACAGAGGTAAACATTATTTTTCTAATTACTGCTCCAAAATAAAGAATGTGAGTATTCATTAGAACCACTCAATGAGGCGGTTTAACGTTCGCCCACAATCTCTATTTGAGGCGGTTCTAGCGTGTACCGACAATATATATTTCGAGGAGATATAAGAAAAATATCACACATTTTCATTGTAATTTTTTTTCTTTCTTTCTTTCTTTCTTTTTTATTATTTTTTTTTACAGGAAATATCATTACGTAGTCGCAGAGAAACAAATCCGTGTAAGTATCAGACATCACAAAACCACGCCCATCACGAAAACACGCCTATACAAATACATTGGAAACTTTACCGCCGAAAAAACAAACATTTTAAAATGAAAAAGTGTGATATTTTTTTATTTCTGCTCAAAATATAGATTGTGGGTACTCGTTAGAAACGCAACCTCGAGGCGGTTCTAACGAGTACCCACAAACTATATTTTTGAGCAGAAATAAGGAAATACGGTTTTATTCCTGTAAACCGCAGTTTTACAATATAAAGGTGGAGTTCAGGGGGTAAAAATATATAGGTGTGTTTTCGTGATGTATAGTTTTGACCCCCTTAACTCCCAGTTTTATACAGTAAAACTGGGCTTTGCAGGGGTATATATTATTTTTGTTGTTTCTGCTCAAAACATTGACTGTGGGTACTCGTTAGAACTGCGGGGCGGTTCTAACGATTATCCACAATCTTTATTTTGAAAAGAAGTATGAAAAATATCCGGTATTCCTTTTCATCTGAAAATGATCTCTTTTTTTTTGGGGGGGGGGGGGGGTAAATTTGTATATGCATGCATAATTGAATAGGTTTGTTTGTTTGTACTGGAGTTTAACGGCCCAGTCAACACTATTTAGGTCACTGATTTTTGAGCCGGTCAGTTTACCTATCCACACTCTCCTGTGCAGGCTTATGCGTAAGCGGTTAACCATTACAGTACATATAAGTTCCTTAGAAACTGGCAACTGCCCTTCTTGAATCAGCGGAAGGGAGAAAACGACCGAACATGTACATTTGAATATGAGTGTCGCAAAAGTGCTTTGGTTTGATGCTTATTTATTTATTTATTTATTTGTTTACTTATTTATGCTTTAAACATACATTTTCATTTTGACATATTGTTAGAAACTGGCACGCTGAGGCAGTTCTACGGAGTGTCCACATCCCTGTTTTTTTAAGACCAAACATAAGGAAACTAACTTGTCCATTACGATAACTCACCCGTGCGATATAGTGCATTTTTCACATCTCCAGAATGGCTACTTTCTGATGATAATCCTTAATAGTTTTGTGATAAATGCTCAAAACATAGGTTGAGGGTGCTCATTAGAACCGCTTCAGTGGGGCGGTTCTAACGAGTACCTACACCATCTGTATTGGAACAGAAATAAGAAAAATATTGTATACACCCGTAAACCCCATTTTTTTCTAATTCAGTTTAATTCAATTCAATTTTTTCTGATTGCCGAGTATATTTTAGCGCATCTCACATAAAACCTATGCAAACACCACAACAGTCTTACAAATACAGGAGTAACAAATTACCACTTTATGTGCTTTTTGGTCATTCTGTCTGTGAAACTAAATTTATCATATGACGTCGCGTCTGAGAATGCAATAACACTATGTAATAAATTTGATAAGCCACTGGTGGATTAAATTATGCAAATTAGTTAGATACGCTTCACTACGTTACATGTACGACGTTCTTAACGACGTCGAGTTTACTAATGGCGAAAAATTGACATTTTTGTAAAACAATCGTGAATAAAATGCGTTTTAAATGTCATATGATAAATAGAATCTTGCATTCGTGCTAATATATTATTGAATTTATTATACTCCTTGAGGTAAAGGCATAAAATGCTCGGTAAGCCTCACATTTTATCCATTTTCTTCAACTCGTTTAATAAATTCAATAATACATGCGCACGAATGTAAGTTCCTCTATTAAAACGAGTAGAGAAAAAGATACCTTACGCCACTGCTGTGGAAGATCTTAAAAAAAACAAGAATACAATACACCAGACATTCAAATACAAGAACTAATCTATAAAAGTATAAAAGTAGATTTGCTCTCAGGTCAGGCAAACCAAAAGCTGCACTGTCAAGTACAATTAATACAAGAGGGCCCTGATTCGCTCACCTGAATGTCACTGTCTCTAGTACATTCTATTTCTGGCTCTGGTGGCCATCTTGATCGTCAGAGCGGACCGACCTTAGGTATTTTGGTATGGTGTCACCGAGGCAACATTCCTGTGAAGTTTGAATCAAACTGGCCCTGTACCTTTAGACCAATTTCATTTAAACTTTATAGGATGTTGCTTAGGTGACCCTCTATCAAAATGGCTTAAACTGTTCCGCTCCGGTGAACAAAATGGCCGACAAAGCTAAAAATAGAAAATTCTTTAAACTTCATAGGAATGTATTTTAGGTGACCATCTACCTAAATAGCTGAAAGGTTTTGCTCTGATAGGCAACATGGCCGACATAGCTAAAAATTGAAAAAAATATTGTAAATTTGCTTCAAACACGAACTCCTCCTTAACCTTGGGCCAATTTGGTTCAAGCTTCACATGAATGTTATGTAGATGACTCCCTAAAGAAATATCAAAAATCATTCCGCTCTGACTAACAAGATGGCCACCAGAGCTAAAAATAGAAAAATTCTTCAAACGACTACTCCTCCTCTACCCTTGGGCCAATTTCATCCAAACTTCATAGAAATGTTCCTTAGATGACCCACTACCAAACTAGCTAAAACGTTTTCGCTCTGATGAGCAAAATGGCCGCCATAGCTAAAAATAGAAAAACAAATTGTAAATTTGCGTCAAAACACGAACTTTTCAACCTTTGGGCCAATTTGATTCAAACTTCACAGGAATGTTAGTTAGGTGACTCCATACCAAAATAGATAAAATCGTTCAACTCGGCGAACAAGATGGCCGCAAGAGCTAAAATAGAAACAAATCTTCAAACGACAACTCCTCCTTACCACTTGCGCATATTTGATTCAAACTTCACAGGAATATTATGTAGGTGACTCCCTACCAAAATAGCTAAAATCGTTCCGTTCTGAGCTAAAAATAGAAAAAAAAATCTTCAAACGACAACTCCTCCTGTACCCTTGAGCCAAATGCATTCAAACTTCATAGGAATGTTGCTTAGATGACCCTCTTCCAAAACAGCTTGAACGATTTTGCTTGATGAGCAAAATGGCCGCCATAGCTAAAAATAGAAGAACATTGTAAATTTGCGTCAAACATGAACTGCTCCTAATCGCTTGGGCCAATTTGATTCAAACTTCACAGGAATGTTACTTACGTGACTCCCTAGCAAGATAGCTAAACTCTTTCCACTCTGACAAACGAGATGGCCACCAGAGCTAAAAATAGAAAAAAAAAATCTTGGAACAACAACTCCTCCTGTACCCTTGGGCCAATTTCATTCAATCATCATAGGAATGTTGCTTAGATGACCCTCTACCATATTTGTTAAAATGATCCCGCTCCGATGAACAAAACGGCCACCGGAGCTCAAAATAGAAAAACATTATAAATTGGCTTCAAACGCAAACTTCTAAAATATTAGGCCAATTTGATTTAAACTTCACAGGAATGTTGCCAAGTGGACTCCATACAAAAATAACCATTCCCCTCTAATAAACAAGATGGCCACTAGAGCTAAAAATAGAAAAAATCTTCAAACGACCACATCTCCTGTACCCTGGGGCCAATTGCATTCAAACTTCATAGGAATGCTGCGGAGATGACTGTCTACCAAAATAGTTAAAATGGTCTCGCTCCGACGAACAATATGGCCACCAGAGCTAAAAATAGACAAACATTGTAAATTTGCTTCAAATGCGAACTCTTCCTAAACCATTGGGTCAATTTGATTCAAACTTCATGGTTTTTATGGTGACTTGGTGTATCAATTCGGAGGAATATATAACCGCAATGATTTTAGTGCCCGATTTCGTAAAATCATTTTCGATATAAAAAAAATTGGGTACAACATAGATATTATACGACAGACTGCATGCGTGGTGGTTGGCCCAGTCACGGTTGGCGGCTTTGCTTCCCTCTTTGATTGCACGCCGGTGGGTCAGGCCTCAGATTCTATGACGGTACCAACGTAAAGGCTTATTGAGAATTAGAGAGATCTAATTTAAGGTAATGTTGGTTGGTGCCTGATGCTCTGTTTCTGGTCAGGCCCATCGGAGTCTAACTGTTGGTTTTCTTTTGCTCTAGCATTTCGGTGGTTTCTTGCTGTCGAGTCCTCACCGTTGTCTCACCTCTGTGGTTCTTTGATTATTTGTGTTCACGGAGATGTTGCACTGATGAGTTTGGAGGCCTTCATGCGGACTGAACAAACTATTTGTCTAAATCGCGGCGGAAGTAAGGGCGAGGATTGTGGCCACGTAAAATCGATTTAAGCCCCCCATTGGAAATCATTCCACTGACCGTTCCAATGCGGTTCTTCTGACGCAGTTTATTTATGGTGTTGTTTGTTACTTACTGTGTGTATCACTTGTGTCTTTTTATTTTGGATGGCCATATGGCCATTTTGTCGGAAAGTGACTGTCCTTATGACCTTCCATTGTTTAGGTTTCCATTATGGTCTGGTCGCTTAATGTTTGTGTTTCTTTCCCTTTGGTGTCTTTGATGTGTGGAGTAAGTTAATTGTATCGATTCCTGATCTTTGATTTACTTCTACTTTTCAAAGGAATGTTGCCCAGGTGGCACCCTGCTAAAATAGCTAAAATAGTTCCACTCTGATGAACAAGATGGCCACCAGAGCTAAAAATAAAATGTACTAGAGACAGTGACATTCAGGTGAGCTAATCAGGGCCCTCTTGGTCCTCTTGTTCTATTTTTAGCTTTGGTGGCCATATTGTTCTTCGGAGCGGGATCGCTTTAGTTATTTTGCTAGAGGGTCATCTAAACAACATTCCTATGAAGATTGAATGAAATTGGCCAAATGGGTACAGGAGGTGTTGTCGTTTGAAGAATTTTTTTTCTATTTGTAGCTCTGGCGGCCAGCTTGTTCATCAGAACGGAATGATTTTAGCTATTTTTGTAGGGAGTAACCAAGGCGACATTCCTGTGAAGTATGAATCAAATTGGCCCAAGGGTTTAATAGAAGTTGGCGTTTGAAGCAAATTTACGAGGTTTTTCTATTTTAAGCTCTGGCGGCCATTCTGTTCATCGGAGCGGGATCGATTAAGCTATTTTGGTTGAGGGTCATCTGAGCAACATTCCTATGAAGTTTAAATGACATTGGTCCAAGGGTGCAGGAGAAGTTGTCGTTTGAAGATTGTTTTTTCTACTTTTAGCTCTGGCAACCATCTTATTCGTCAGAGTGGAACAAGTTTAGCTATTTTGATAGGGACTCACCTACATAGCATGCCAGTGAAGTTTGAATCAATTTGGCCTAAGGGTTTAGGAGGAGTTCGCAGTTGATGCAGATTTACGATGTTTGTTTTTTTTTCTATTTTTAGCTATGACGGCTATATTGCTCAGCTGAGCGGGATCGTTTCAGCAAGTTTGGTAGAGGGTCATCTAAGCAACATTACTGTGAAGATTGAATGAAATTGGCCCAAGGATACAGGAGGAGTTGTCATTTGAATATTTTTTCTATTTTTATCTCTGGCGGCCATCTTGTTCGTCAAATCGGAACGATTTAAGCTATTTCGATAGGGAGTCACCTCGGTAACATTCCTGTGAAGTATAAATCAAACTGGCCCAAGGGTTAAAGAGGAGTTCGCGTTTCTGGCAAATTTCCTATATTTTTCTATTTATAGCACTGTTCATCGGACTGATGCTGTTTTAGCTATTGTGGTAGAGAGTCATCTAAGCAACATTCATATGAAGTTAGATTGAAATTGGCCGAAGGGTATATGAGAAGTTGTTGTTTGAAGATGATTTTTGTTTATACTTTTAGCTCTGGTGGCCATCTTGTTCGTCAGAGCGGAATGATTTAGCTATTTTGGCAGGGAGTCACCTAGGCAATATTCCTGTGAAGATTGAACCCTACTAGCCCAAGGGCTAGGAGGAGTTCGCGTTTGAAGCAAATTTACGATTTGTTTTTTATTTTTTAGCTCTGATGGCCAGTTTGCTCATCGGAGCGGAACCGTTTTAGCTAGTTCGGTTGAGAGTCAACTAAGCAACATTCCTGTGAAGTTTGAATGAAATTGGACTAAGTGTACAAGAAGAGTTGGCATTTAAAGATTATTCTATTTGTAGCTCTAGCAGCCAACTTGTTTATCGGAGCGGAACGATTTTAGCTAGTATGGTAGGGAGCCACCCAGGCAACATTCCGGTTAAGTTTTAATCACATTGGCCCAAGGGTTTAGGAGAAGTTCGCATTTGAAGCGAATTCTTGACGCACACCGCACGACGGACGACGGACATTAACCGATCACAATAGTTCACCATGAGCTACAAAAGACGGATAATATTAAGGCTGTCGAATGCAAGGCTAAAGCACACATTCGAAAGTACAATTCTGTATTGCAAATTTATTCAGATGGAAGTAAATGTGAAGAAAATTCTCTCATAGGATGTGCTTTTGCTATACCGGAGCTAATGATTACTAAATAATATAAATTAAATGGCTGCAGAATTAATTGCAATAACGGAAGCCGATACAAAAAGACTGGGTACAACATAAATTTTAAACGACAGACTGCATGCATGGTAGTTAACCAAATCACGGGTTGACAACTTTGCTTCCCTCTTTAATTGCACGCCGGCGGGTCAGGCCTCTGATTCTATGCAGATTCCAGCGTAAAAGCGTACTGAGAATTAGAGAGAATCTAATTTTATGTAATGTTGGTTGGTGCCTGATGATCTGCCTCTGATTTGGCCCATCGGAGTTAACTGTTGGTTTTCTTTTGCTCCAGCATTTCAGTGGTTTCTTGCTGTTGAGTCCTCACTATTGTTTCATCTCTCTCTCTGTGATTTATTGTTTTTTTGTGTTCACGGAGATGTTGCGCCGGTGAGTTAGGAGGCCTTCATGCGGACTGAACAAATTATTTGTCTAAATCGCAACGGAAGTAAGGGCGAGGATTGTGGCCACGTAAAATCTAAGTGGATATCGTTTCACTGACCGTTCCAAAGCGGTTCTTCTGTCGTGGTTTATTTTTGTTATGGCTTGTCTTTGAGTGTGTGTATTGCTTTTATTATTTTGTTTTGGAGAGCCAATTAACCATTTTGTGGGAAAGTTACTGTCCTTTTGTCTTTCCGCTAGTGATTTTTCCATTAGGGTCTAGTTGTTTCATGTTTGTGTTTCTTTCCCTTGGTGTCTCTGATGGGAGCTGTGGGTTGATTGTATCGATTACTGATCATTGCCTTCACTTCTTGTTTAAATGGGTTGAAGCGGACCAACCACAAAAGTCAGTAATACTGATAGTCTCCTTAAGTGCGATAAGACTCTTACTTCTGGAACAACCAGATATCCTCTTAGAAATTGAAGACCTTATTGACAAAATAATAAATAAAAATCTCAACATTATATTGGAATAGTGTCCATCACATTGCAATATTGAGGGGGATAAGGCAGCTAAGATAGGGTCTAAAACAGGTTAACCTCTAGATATAAAGCTCAGTACAAATGAAATATATTCAAACATTAAACGTCAAGTAAGGAAGAAATGGGCATCGCAGTGGGCACAATATGGGCTTGGTCAGCATTGTGAACTAGACAGTTCGCTTCCAACGAAGAACACACAGTACTCAAATAGTAGTCAAATGAATAGAACTTGTACCCGATTAAGGCTAGTGCCGTTGGAACTTAAAGCGACTAACCAATATCATAATGAGATTGGTCTCTATGTCCTCATTGTGAGGATATAAAGGACACAGCTAATTATTTTCTCCACTGCTCCGAGCATAATGAAAGCAGGACAATACTTAATGAAACAATCAATAGTATACAGGGGTCAGCAGAAACCATTTTAAGTATAAAACTGCTACTGAACCCAAACAAAAATATTCATGTGAAATAAGGGAAGCAGGATTTACATACATTAAATACACAAACTACCAATCTATTGTTTAAATCAAGAAGCAAAGATGATAGTGGATCAGACTTTCTAGTTTTGATTGGTTACTGACTTCCCCCGTTCTATCGGGGCGAGGTTGAATCGCGTACCACGCGTAACACTATCTAAAGTAGGAAAACAAACAAAAGAAACCTTTATTTTGCCATATTCCTTATATGTATACCTAGACGCAGGGGTGATGGTGGACCGAACTTTCTAATTTCGATTGGTTACTGACCTCCCCCGCTTTCCAGCGGGGGCGAGTTTGAATGGGATACCACTATTGTCATAAAAATGGGAAAGTAAATCAAAAAGAATCTTTAGTTCGACATAGTCATTATATCTTACAGTATGGAAGGTAAGGTTGATTCCATGTGCTATGGTATTGGATTCTTGAGAAATATTAATGTAGTCAAACCTCTCTACATTACTATCCTTAAAGCTGAAGGGCATTTAGGATATAAAAATATAAATTTCTTAATTAAAGGGTATATGAAAGTGTGGTACAGAGAGGGACAATCACTAAAATCTGCAGACCAATCCTTCAAATAATCAAAGACTGTATACATGTACATAAACATCCATATCTGATGTCATTGAATGAATAGGTGTATTGTTTGTTTGATGGTTTGTGTGGCTAGGATAATTGCTTAATTGACGTGAAATTTGTAAGTTATCATTTTTATTGTTTTTGTTTATTTTTGTTTTGCTTTTTGTATATCTTTATTTCAACTTCAAGCAAAACATGTTCAGGTGTAGTGCCGTAGGAAGCGCCCTACCCAGCCTCAGCCAACCCCAGAGATCTGGGCTCAATACACATCAGCTGTTCAACGGGACACCCCACGGGTTCTTATATCGAACACTGCAAGAAATGTTTGTTTGTTTGTTTGTTTGATTTGAGGTTTAACGTCCCCGTCAACACTGTAAAGGTCATTTTGGAGACGTTGCTTCCAATTTTGTGGGACTTTTACCCGACATTGAGATGAAATGACATCTCAAGCCCTGTCGCCCAATGAAACCAATAGCGTTTATTAGCATGGACGGTCCGCCGCGCACCGCGGTTCCTGGACGGGCTTAGATCCTCTAAGCGGTTTACCAGTACTAGTGTGCGGGCCGGATTCAGCTCTTCGTGGAAGCATTGTGCAGCCCACATATTTCTTCAAGCCCCTATGGGCGGGGGCGACTGCAAGAAATGTATATATAATATATTTATTTTGATGAATACACAATATACATGTAGTGATTGTTTGCATACAACAAACAAGTACAAGGCAAGAATGATCATGTAACTGTAAACATTTGAAAACTACAGAGGAGTTTTATGCAACTACCTTTGTCTATCATTGTACCTACACTAAACATACTGGGGGCAAGCCAAGGAGCGGACGATGGGGATAAGGGACCAGGGGCCTATAAATATGTAATTAGCCTATGACATATTTCCCCCCTTTGTGGAATGGCGTCCCGACATTCATCAAATATAGGTATGCTCATGTTGATAGTAAACAAAATAATATTTTGATAATTAAAACAATATAGACATGAATACAGCTTTGACCAGCACCAATCAAACTACTTGTTTTACCAGCTTAACAGCGCATTAGTATTTTATACTTACCAACTGATTGCTGGTCATCCGGATTGCTGTCATTAGATAAAACTGTTTCCGACGACCCCGCCCATCGAGGCTTGAAGAACTAAATGGGCTGCATGATGCTTCCACGCAGAGCTGAATCCGACCACGAGTACTGGTAAACACCGCTAAGAGGATCTAAGCCTGCCCAGGCAAAGCGGTGCGGGTCGGACCGTCCATGCTTACAAGCCCTGTTGGTTGAATTGGGCGACATGGCTGGAGAAGTCATTTTATCTAAATGTCGTGTAAAAGTACCACAAAATTGGAAGCAACGTCTCCAAAATGACTATATAGTGTTGACGGGGACGTTAAACCTCAAATCAAACAAACAAACAAACAAAACTGTTTCGGTCGCTGTGCCATCTATGTTAATATGCCACCTGAGTTTCTCTTTTTTTTTCTTTGCAATGTTCTATTTAATTGAACAGTTTTAAACCTGTTTACCTGAACACAAGCTTCATCACCTAACCATGTCCCAGTCAATAAAACAATGTCGATGTCCTTAAAACATTTTGCAGTTCTTTTGAGTTGGTTGTTTGAATTGGGGTTTAACGTCCTCGTCAATACTGTTTAGGTCATCTTGGAGACGTTGCTTCAACTTTTGTGGGACTTTTACTCGACACTGAGATGTAAAGACAGCCCATTGAAACCAAAAGGCTTATATGCATTGGACGGTCTGACTCACACCACTTTGCCTGGACAGGCTTAGCCTTTCTAAGCGGTTTGCAGTTTGTATTTTACTTTTGGTCCTTTGAGATCAGCGTGAATATTCTGAGAAATTAGAAATAAGTTATTGGTTTAGACTCATATTCTACACAGGTTTTTAATTATTTGGACCCCATTTTGATTTATATCAGTCTTTGTATCGACTGCCTATGCGAAATTCGCAAAATTGCAGTATGTTTCCTCTGGCTTTCTTTGCCAGATCATTACATGGTCACTGATGAGGCTTTATTAGCCGAAACTACGTAGTATGACCCATCTTCTTTCTTATGAATGTTTTCATTGCGCTTAAAGGAACTCATTTTTTATTTTTATTTACCGGTACTCATGTGTGGTCAGTTTCAGCTCTGCGTTATAGCACCATGCAGCCCATCTGTTTTTCCAAGCCCCGATGGGCGGGGGCGAACTGTTCTTTTGAGTGTTATTTATTAATGTTTTAGCAACAAGGCCCTGAATGTTCGCCAACCCACATTTTTCTTCCGTCTTCTCCCCGTGTACTTAGTATTTACATCACGTACGCCACCCGCATCTATTTCATTCATTGTATCTCTATTTCCGGATCAGTGATTCATATCCTCGTCTCTGATTGGCTGGCAAGCCAATGTTGCCCTTTCAGCTGTCCCAGATGCGTCAATACCACGTTTGTGTTTGTCAACGAGGATGGTTGTTTGGGCGACTTTGATCTATCATTTGTGCGCTTATGACGATTTTCAGTGTTCTTTGTGTATGTGTGTATTTTTTTCATGTTTCTTCTCTTCTTGTCATGGAAACCAGGGGCCATTTATCAATAAAGTGTTAAAAGCCATTAACGGTTCTGGCATTTATCAAAGGCAATCAAACATGTTTCTATAATTGCCTATCTAAACGTTAAGGCACCCCTTTGTGTTTTGAATCCAATACTTGAACCTTTTAACAAAGAAATATATTAATTATCAACTTGTATAAGCAGCTTGTATACAAATCAATTTAGTAATCGTTTGTTGTCCAACCAAACTTATTACATTTGGTAACTAGCCTAACTTCAAACCAATCTGAATACAAAAGAAAAACTACTTCACAGGATCAACAGTTGTTCACATAAGTTATTACAGCTGACAAAACCAGTATACATGTGTGACACTATAGTTTGTTTGTTTGTCTGACATGGAAATTGGCCCCTGTTTCGAAAATTACATCAAACATTTTTTGCAACATGTTTGATCTCTTTTTCTTTCTGAAACCATTCAATCAATTTCATTTAGAGTTCAGGCCTTCTGACATTTGGGGTGGGTTGTTTGAATTGTTCGGGTCACATGACCAAGACGGCCGTCATGCTCAAAAAACACCTTGAAATATCTTCTTGCCCAGAGCCATTTGGCCTATTACCTTAAAACATAATATGCAGCATTTGGTGACTTGAGTACTTCCAAGCTTGTTAGAGTGTTAAGTAGAAGTAAAACAAAGACCAGGAATCGATACAATTAACTTACTCCACCCATCACAGACACCAAAGGGAAAGAAACACAAACATTAAGCGACCAGACCATAATGGAAACCTAAACAAAGGAAGGCCATAAGGACAGTCACTTTCCCACAAAATGACCATATGGCCATTCAAAATAAAAAGACACAATTGATACACACAGTAAGTAACATACAACAACATAAATGAACCGCCACAGAACATTTTCCTTGTCAGACAAACACACAAACACGCTAGTTACCAAATGTCATAAGTTTGGTTGGACAACAAACGATTACTAAATTGATTTGTAAACAGCTGCTTATACACGTTGATAATTAATATATTTCTTTGTTAAAATGCTCAAGCAATGGATTCCAAACACAAAGGGCTGCTGCTAGCCTAACTTCAAACCAAATTGAATACAAAAGAAAAAAATATTTCAAAGGATCAACAGTTGTTCACATATGTTATTACCGCTGAAAAAACCATTATACATGTGTGACACTATAGTTTGTTCAATTGTTTGTCTGACAAGGGAATTGTTCTGTGGTAAGCCTGCATTGACCCTGACATTTTACGGCAATGTCAAATGTGGCTCCTTGGACTTTTCATTAGAGGAAAGGTAAAAAATTTCATGTTTTAAGCTGCTGTGGTCTATGTCATGACGGTAGGTAAGAATAAATGCCTATCAATGGAATAGGTCAAGGTCATTCAAAGAACTTGGCCCAAGTTCGTCTGGATTGCAGGTCCATCAACATTTCGGCGAACATTTTCCCTTAAACAGCTGTGCCATTTTTAGTTTAATTTCTTATGCCACCCTTTTTCAATTGGAGAATACAATCTTGATTGAGTTGTGCAGGTGACATTACCAAGACGACCACCCCCATGTCCAAATATGCCAAAAGCGTATAAACGATCTTCTCCGGAAATGTTCGGCCAGTTTTCTGGAAACTTTGAATGCAGCAATAGGTGACTAAGTTCTACCGGATTTGTTAAAAAATGTTGACCTTGTCCAATTTTACAGCTAGGTCAAATATTCCCTTAGACCTTTGAATGGAAAAATGGTAAAATGGATATTTTATATGGAAATGAAAAAATGGATATTTTTTTTCCGAAACCTATTATGCTTTATGATATGGAGAAGGTGCAATATGAATGTCAGTGCATGTCAGAGATCACGGTCATTTGATGGCCTTTGTCCCAGGTCAGTTAAGTCGCAGGTGCATTGACATTTACAATGGCATTTCCCCTAAAGCTACAAAGCCAGTTTAAGTTTTATATGCAGCTTCCGGACAATGGCAGAATGAAAGATTAATTGGATGGTTCAGGTCACATGACAAAGATGGCTACCATGGCAAATATGGTTAAACCCTAAAAATCTTTTTCCCAATAACCTCTTGGCCGATCACTTTGAAACTAAGCGACGGAGTACAATCGACTTTGTTCAATTGATTAACCTAGATTGACCTCAAATTATCTTTGGAAAAGGTCAGATTTGATCACTCAGGTTTTTGAATGAGAGAGGTTAAACACGTAAATTGCCAAAATTGCTGTGTTTATGAAATGAGAGTAGGTGTTGTACGAAAGTCTGTAAATACTTTTTATATTTCAAGGGCATTCATCGGCCCAGGTGTCCATCAACTTTTCAACTTAAGTTTTATATATAGCTGTCATGGCACTTGATGAACGAAAGTTTGTTCAAATGGTCCAGGTCACATTAACAAAATGGCTGCGATGGCGATATATAATAAAAAACGTAAACAATTTCCTTCTCGAGAACCTCTGGGCTGATACCTTGAATGTTTGTATGCAGCTTCATGTGACTGAGTACCACAAAAGTTTATATATAACGCCCCAGGTTGACCTTAACCTGTTTATCAGTACCAAACAGCATCGTCACTAAAATGAGGTAAATAAAAGAGCAAATAATGCTCAGGGCTCAGAAAGCGTTAATCTTTGGAAGCAAGGAATACACCACAGAACAGGAAAACATGAAGTATAAATGCTTTCTGGGCCAGACCAGCCAGCCTCGACCAACCAGGCCCCATCAGTGACCTTCAAATATTTTCAAAATTCCACAATGGAATCAATGATCCCAACGGACAAGAACATATAAACTACACTATGCCGTTGTTGGCCTTAAAACTATATTTACATTTTTTGTGGGTACCAAATGATTAGAGCTAGAATTCTGAAATTTTATGTATATCATCAGCATGAAAAATAAGCGGACCTATATTTTTTCCGTCGGGGTTCTCCTTGGTGAGTTATTCCCCTTTTCGCGCTTATGCGACCTAGGCATTTGAAGTTCAATGATGGGTACCTTGTGTGCACAACTCCTCATACAGTTTTCTCTCGAATTAGTTTACGAACACACGCCTATACAAATACATTGAAAGCTTTATCGTCGAAAAAATGATACATTTAAGATGACAAATTGTGATATATTTCTTATTTCTGCTCAAGATATTGTTACGAGCTGGAATAGGAAACCCCTTTGGTGCTTATTCACGTCTAAATTATTTAAGTAGGTATATGGCAAGGCGGTGCGAGTGAAATATTTTAGGTACAATACGGTAGGAAAAATGTGCGGCTCCATGCACAAGTCATGCACATATCATACGATGTATGCATGAGTGGTGGAGAGAAGGACAAAATGTAATCAGAGACACTATTATTGGGCTTTGCGCATGTTAGCTCTATGTCATTTTTTGAAACGTTTGTGGTGACGTTTGTAACGTACGTAATGTTTTTAACGTTGTTGCCAAGTGAGTTGTAGTCGACGCCACCATCGGGCGCAGAGTCAGAAGAATAAAATAATTTTTAAGAACTTGTTATCGAAGTTCTGTCGATAGACTTTGAGATTTCCACAATCGGGAATCTCATGAACATTTAGTGGTAGCAAAGAGCGAGGTTTACATCGAAAATAGGTAGAAATCGACCATCGTACAATGGAATCATCGGAATATAGAGAAACCGTCGACGTCGGGGCGCTAGAAAATGAATTTAAAAAGGATAAATGTCGGGCGAAATCGAATTTTACAAAGTCAAGAACCAAACTGTTGGATTTAGTTGAGGAGCATGGTCAATCCAGCCGTCGTGATGTAAAGGAGGCTCGTCAAAGGATGGATACTTGCTTCGAATTAGCCATGGACATACTGACTAACTTTTCAGACTTTTATACCAAAAAGAATGAACATTTAGAAAGCAGACCGATTAGTAGCGATATGGAGAAAATGGAAGAGGATTTCTACGGGGCTACAGAGTTGGCTCAGTCGGATGCGCGTCTGACTGGTGATCAGGAGGACGCGGGTTCGACTCCCGCCGGGGTCGGCAACATTCTTTCGTGGAGATTGATCATGAAATCTTTTCTACGGTCATTCTCTCCCTTCCGCTGATTCAAGAAGGGCAGTTGTCAGTTTCTGGCGAAAGAATGTGCACTGTACTGGTTAACCGCTTACGCATAAGCCTGCCCAGGAAAGTGTGGATAGG
This sequence comes from Lucinisca nassula, assembly GCA_963580285.1. Taxonomy (NCBI): domain Eukaryota; kingdom Metazoa; phylum Mollusca; class Bivalvia; order Lucinida; family Lucinidae; genus Lucinisca; species Lucinisca nassula. The sequence goes on from OY757012.1 coordinate 27,266,887, forward strand.
TAAACTGACCGGCTCAAAAATGACCTAAATAGTGTTGACTGGGCCGTTAAACTCCAATCCAAACAAACAAACGGGGCTACAGAATCGGCGCGTGAATGGTTGGACTGGTACAAGGACGGATCGTCAATTACAAACTCTGATATAGTTACGATTGATCTTCGTCGGAAATTGAACATCGCTCATGATAGTTCCGAGACCCAACAAAAGGAATGCTCGTCAAGGACATTTGATCAAGTAAAATTTTCCGCTAAAAGCAATAACGACAATTGCTTTATGCCTGTTACAAACAAAAATGATCGGTCGGACTGTGCAAAATTGTCAAACAGAATTGACTGTCCGATTACGCACGAAAACGAGCTGAATCAGAACTTTGACGCAATAGACTATGAGCCGGGAGGGGCTACCGTGTACCCCTCGCAGGGACCTACTGATTCCTATAACAGTGCAAATAATTACCAGAAAGATGCTGAAGATCAGAAGGAGTGTCGGACACGCTTGGATACACGGGCATCATCATTAGTTCCGCGTGCGAACGGGTATGAAGGATCATATTCACCGCCGGATTGCAGAGAAGTGCCTTCAATCGGACAAGATCTTTGGCGCAGGTGAAACGCGTGCAGACCCCAGTATTCTCCGGGGACAAGAGGACATACCAATCCTGGAAGTCGGCGTTTCTCGCGTGCATTGATTGTGCCCAAGCTACCGGTGAATATAAACTGTCACAACTGCGTCAGTATCTTTCGGGGGAAGCGTTAAAGACAATTGAAAATCTGGGACATTCAAGCACTGCATATGAGGCCGCCAAAGAGAAGTTAGATCGAAAACTTGGAGGTATGAGGCGCCAAATAGCTATTTGTTTGGAAGATTTAGACAATTTTAAACAAATCAGACCGGGAAATGCTAAGGACCTTGAACAATTTGCTGATTTACTTGACATATCAATAATCAACCTCAAAGAAACAAATCAGCACCACGAACTTCGATCCGGGTCTCTATAAACAAAATTACAGCGAAAATTGCCCCAGTTCATGATAACCAACTACCGTCGCTGGATATTCGAAAATGACGTGTCAGAATCCGTAAAGGCTTTGAGAAAAATGGATAATTCAGGAATCCGAATTCGAAACGCCGGCTGCTGAGAGAGTGTACGGTGTTACAGGTGGGCAGACAGGTTCGAGTCCTTTACCAAGACACAGGAATGCAAGAACTTTCTTTTGGGACATACGAGACAACGGCGGCGTAAATGAACAGTCCTGTCAGGTATGTGGCGCAAATCATCCTGTTTGGAAATGCCAAATGTTCATACAAAAATATGTTTCTGAACAAGAGCACCGCATGCGGTGCCAACGCTCGTCTGCAGTTTCTTTTAGAAATCCAAAGTTCTAAGTCAAACAAGAGCAATCAAATTGCAAGATGGAGTTATAAAACCTGTAGGGAATGTAGCTCTTGTGATGGTGAGTATGTGTATGAAGTTTCATGAAGGTAGGCCAAATACTTTTGGAAATATGGTCAAGGTTAAGGTTTTCGGTTAAATTTTCGAAAAATAGGTCAAAGTTCAAAGGTAAAGGTCACAGATCAAAAAGTGTGGTATCACTGAAAAGGTCTTGTCCCAAGGAACATTCATGTGAAGTTTGAAGGCTCTGTTGTGAATAGTATTAAAATGAGAGCAAAAAATGTGTTTCAGAAAAAAATTGGAAAAGGGGAGATAATTCAGCCAAAATCAACAATGTTGTTATGGTCCTTGGTCAAAATGTAGCTCATGTGATGATGAGTGTGTGTATGAAGTTTTATGAGGCTAGGTCTAATACTTTTTATGTTATAGCCAAGGTTAAGTTTTTTTGGAACGACGACGCCAGACGACGCCAGACGACGACAACGCAGACGCCGGAGTGATGACAATAGCTCGAAAGTTTTTTTTTCAAAAAACAGACGAGCTAAAAATGGGGCATTGCAAAACGGTTCCAGCTTTGCTTAAGGTGCTTAAACGAGGGTCATCCTGGGATTTCTTGCCCAAGAAGTCGACCATGCGACCAAAATGGATGCAAGGCATTACATCAACGACTATTGCATCGACCATCTCGTGAAACAAAATCAGTCCCGAGCGTAATGAACACAATTGACAGCCCAATGTGAAAATGCCAGAGCCTGTTCACAGCGCGCAGACCACTTCGTGCACGGAAGGGAACGTGCAACAAACGACGATGACGGCGAACAACGTCACTACAGCAGATTTCATTGCGATTCGGACGATACCAGTACTTAAGAACGGAAGTCGGTCATTGAAAGTGAATGCGTTACTAGATGATGCGAGCATGAAGACATACGTTAATGCCGACGTGGCAGCGGGGCTTGGGCTTCAAGGTAATGTTGAGAAGGTTATGGTAAATGTACTTAACGGACAAGTTGAAACATTTGAAACGAGACCCGTTGATATGGAAGTAGAAAGCATATCTGGAGAAGTCAAACAATGGGTTACAGCATATACAACAACAAGAGTAACAGGAAATATGTCTGCTTTTGATTGGAATAAATGCACTAAACAATGGTCACATCTAAAGAACATCAACATCCCACGAACTGCAAGGAGACCAGTCGTTGATATACTGATAGGTTTAGATTGCGCAGAGCTTCATTGCGCAATTCAGGAAGTCAGGGGGAGACCAGGTGAACCAATCGCCCGACTGACGCCCTTGGGTTGGACCTGCATTGGAAATCCAGGATCTGAGGGTAGGACAATAGCACATACACACTTTGCAAGGACTTATTTCGTATAAGACGGAATTGGAATCGAAGAGCTGAACTCGAATCTAAAAAGATTCTGGGAAATTGATGATATGTCAGTAATATGTACAGGCACTATGGAGGAAAAAACTATTGTTCGAATTGAAGAACAGTATGCAATGAAGCAACTCGAAAAATCGATCCAGTTTAAAGACAATATGTACCGAGTGGGTATTCCATGGAAAACCAATGAACGGGCGTTGCCAAACAATTACGATATGGCATTAAGAAGATTAGAGAATACCGAGAAAAGGCTTGTTAGGTCACCAGAAATAGCAAAGGCATACAGTGAAACTATCACTCAATACGTTGAAAAGGGTTACATCAGAAAGGTCTCGAGGCATGAACAAGAAACGTCAAAGTGGTTCCTTCCGCACTTTCTAATAATCAGGCTTTATAAGGAAACGACGAAAACAAGAATAGTATTTGATGCGTCGACAAAGTGTGAATGGGTTTCCCTAAATGACGTCATCCATCAGGACCCGAAATTACAGCAAGACTTATTCGACGTTTTGCTTCGATTTAGGCGGTATCCGGTTGCAGTGGTTTGCGACATAGCAGAAATGTACCTTCGGATAGGGATAGACTCAGAAGCCAAGCCGTATCATCGATTTCTATGGAGGGGTATTTACCAGCATCTACCTCCAGATGTCTACGAATTCGACAGTGTCGTTTTTGGAGTCAATTCGTCCCCATTCCAGGCCCAGTATGTTTTGCAGCACCACGCCAAGAAACATCAAGGGGACTTCGAGCGAGCTACCGAAACGATTCTAATCTCAACTTACATGGACGACTCAATGTACTCTGTGTTAAACGAAGAGCAGGGCATCGAATTGTATCGGCAGCTATCGTGTCTATTGTCAAAGGCTGGTATGTACGCGCGTAAGTGGCTTTCCAACTCACCAAACGTGCTATCAGCAATTCCATCTCAAGACAGAAGTAGACTTAGGTCGGGATCAGCTGCCATGCACTAAGACGCTGGGTGTGTGGTGGCTTGCAGGCGAAGACACATTCACGTTTAAAGAGCATATTCCTGATAGTAGCATACAATATACGAAACGCACTTTTCTCAAGAAAATAGCTACACTCTTCAATCCTATCGGACTCCTTGCTCCATTTTCGATTCGGGCCAAAATGTTGTTGCAAGACATGTGGACTTCCGGTATTGACTGGGATGATCATCTGACCGAACCGCTGATGGTTTCCGCTCGTACATGGTTTGGTGAACTTGAGAAGCTCAGAGATGTACAAGTTCCAAGGTGTCTCCAGGAAAAAGCGAAAATTGCTGGAACTATGTCGCTGCATACATTCGTGTATGCGTCAGAGGTTGCTTACGGAGCGGTGGTGTACGCAACATGTACCTACGAAGATGGTTCCATTTCCTGCAACATAATAGCGGCGAAAACTCGCGTTGCACCAGCCATTGCAACCAGTATTTCTCGATTGGTATTGATGGGTGCGGTCATCGGAGCCAGGCTTACCTCGAGGGTATCCTACGTGCTGGGGTTTACAATAAGTTGTGCAATTTTCTGGTCTGATAGCGCGAATGTCCTTTGGTGAATCCGAGGCCGAAGTCGCGAATTCAAACCCTTTGTGGCCAACAGGGTAGGGGAGATCCAGACAATCAGTTTTCCAGAGCAGTGGCGATACATACCAACGGATCAGAATCCAGCTGACATGCTTAGCAGGGGTATGAAAGCGGCAGACCTCGTCAGATCTGATACATGTTGTAGAGGACCCGAATTAAAGAAATCTTTCAAGATGCCAATCGGAGATGCGGAGATGAAAATACTCACCAGCACACAACGAGGGCATCAAAGTACAAGCAAATTTCAGAACCCACGAATGACTTATATGGTTTCGTCACAATAACAGAAGAAATACAGTTTCCGGTAGATACAAATCGGTATTCGAGTTGGCTGAAGGTTAGAAGAATACTGGCTTGGTTCAATCGTTTCGTACAAAATTGCCGAAAATCGAAAACAGCCAGGGTTTCAGGGGAGCTCCTTGCTGATGAGTTGAAGAGGGTGGATATACAGCTTGTTAGACACGCCCAATGTAGAGAATTTCGCGAGGAATGGATCGCCTTATCGCGCGGAACACAGTTGCCTACAAACAGCAAGTAGATGGGATTACAACCACAAATGGATGAAGATGGATTGTTGCGCGCACATGGAGGACTAAAACATGCTAAGTTTCTACCGTATGACATTCGACATCCTGTCATATTACCCAGAAAAGGCTCAGTGACGAAACTCATCGTAAAAGAATTCCATGAAAAAGGTAACCAAGCGTCCGGGACCAATCAAACATTAGCTTCGTTGTCTTCTCGGTACTGGGTGATCGCTGGACGTGAGGTAATCCGGGCATGGGAAAAATAATGTGCCTTATCTCGGAGAAGGAAGGCCAAAACATGCCAACAAATCATGGCTCCACTACCCGTTGCCAGACTAAAACAACCGTTGAGGGCTTTTACCAGAGCAGCAGGGGACTTCGCGGGGCCATTCATCACCATACAGGGACGCGGTAAACAACGCAAAAACGATATTTGCGCCTTTTTACTTGCTTGAGCACGAGGGCAGTTCACCTTAAAATGGCATTTGGGCTTGATACGGATTCGTTTATGAACGTATTTTATAGAATGGTCATTCGCAGGGGAATTCCAGAAGAAATGTACTCAGACAATGGTACAAACCTTAAAGCGGCTGACAAAGAACTAAAATTGTTAATATCGCAACTGGACCAGGACAAGATCAAGGCATCAATCGCGAATAAAGGGATAGTTTGGCATTTCAGCCCCCAGTTAGCCCCACATTTCGGTGGGGTTCACGAATCTCTGATTAAATCTGCAAAAAGGGCCATTAATGCCATCCTAGGGAATGCTGACATCACAGATGAGGAGCTGATGACGACGATTATCGAGTCTGAGATCCTAATAAACTCTCGACCCCTTACCTACCAATCAGCAGATCCTACTGACGACACACCCTTGACGCCGAACCATTTCCTGCATGGGCAGGCGGGTGGTCAGTTTGCACCAACGACGGTGGACAGCACACAGTTCAACCCCCGAAAGAGATGGCGACGAGTACAGGAGTTAGTCCGCCATTTCTGGCACCGGTGGCTACGTGAATGGGTCCCCAGCCTTGGTGAACGATAGAAATGGCAAAAACAGCATCCAGATCTACGGGTCGGTGAGGTGGTACTAATCATATCTCCAGACACAGCACGAGGAAACTGGCCTCTTGGGAGAGTGGTGGAAGTCTACCCGGGTATCGATGGACGAGTGCGAGTCGCTAAGCTCCAGGTGGGACAGGGTACAGTGATAAGACCCTTGACGAAACTCTGTCCGTTAGAATGTGACGAATAGGACGTTTTGATATTAACTCAAACTGAAGAGAGACTTGTTTAACTCCTAGACAAATCCATACTGAAGATAATCTTTAAAATGTAATTTTAACTCTAGTACCATAAAATCACTGACCATCGTGATATGACTGAAAAATTGTTGAAAGCGACGTTAAACCCGAATTCACACACACACCATAATATCGCTTAAGTAGTTTTGACATATAATGCAATCACAATGTTGCCATTTCGAGGAGGGGAAGATGGAAAGAAGGACAAAATGTAATCAGAGACACTATTATTGGGCGTTGCACATGTTAGCGTAATGTCATTTTTGTAACGTTTGTGACGTTTGTAACGTACGTAATGTTTTTAACGTTGTTGCCAAGTGAGTTGTAGACGACGCCACCATCGGGCGCAGAGTCAGAAGAATAAAATAATTTTTAAGAACTTGTTATCGAAGTTCTGTCGTTAGACTTTGAGATTTCCACAATCGGGAAATCTCATGAACATTTTGTGGTAGCAAAGAGCGAGGTTTACATCGAAAATAGGTAGAAATCGACCATCGTACAATGGAATCATCGGAATATAGAGAAACCGTCGACGTCGGGGCGCTAGAAAATTAATTTAAAAAGGATAAATGTCGGGTGAAATCGAATTTTACAAAGTCAAGAACCAAACTGTTGGATTTAGTTGAGGAGCATGGTCAATCCAGCCGTCGTGATGTAAAGGAGGCTCGTCAAAGGATGGATACTTGCTTCGAATTAGCCATGGACATACTGACTAACTTTTCAGACTTTTATACCAAAAAGAATGAACATTTAAAAAGCAGACGGATTATTAGCGAGATGGAGAAAATGGAAGAGGATTTCTACGGGGCTACAGAACCGGCGCGTGAATGGTTGGACTGGTACAAGGACGGATCGTCAATTACAATTTCTGATATAGTGACGATTGATCTTCGTCGGAAATTGAACATCGCTGATGATAGTTCCAAGACCCAACAAAAGGAATGCTCGTCAAGGACATTTGATCAGGTAAAATTTTCCGCTAAAAGCAATAACGAAAATAGCTTTATGCCTGTTTCAAACAAAAATGATCAGTCGGACTGTGCACATTTGTCAAACAGAATAGACTGCCCGATTACGCACGAAAACGAGCTGAATCAGAACTTTGATGCAATAGACTATGAGCCGGGAGGGGCTACCGCGTACCCCTCTCAGGGACCTACTGATTCCTATAACAGTGCAAATAATTACCAGAAAGATGCTGAAGATCAGAAGGAGTGTTGGACACGCTTGGATACACGGGCATCATCATTTGTTCCGCGTGCGAACGGGTATGAAGGATCATATTTACCGCCGGATTGCAGAGAAGCGTCTTCAATCGGACAAGATCTTTGGCGTCAGTTGAAACGCGTGCAGATCCCAGTATCCTCCGGGGACAAGAGGACATACCAATCCTGGAAGTCGGCGTTTCTCCAGTGCTATGATTGTGCCCCAGCTACCGGTGAATATAAACTGTTACAACTGCGTCAGTATCTTTCGGGGGGAGCGTTAAAGACAATTGAAAATCTGGGACATTCAAGCACTGGATATGAGAAGTAGAAGTAAAACAAAGATCAGGAATTGATACAATTAACTTGCTCCATCCATAAAAGACACCAAAGGGAAAGAAATACAAACATTAAGCGACCAGACCATAATGGAAACCTAAACAAAGGAAGGCCATATGGACAGTTACTTTCCCACAAAATGGCCATATGGCCATCCAAAATTAAAAGACACAAGTGATACACACAGTAAGTAACAAACAACAACATAAATAAATCGCCACAGAAGAGCCGCCTTGGAACGGTCAGTGGAAGATTTCCACTGGGGGGCTTAAATCGATTTTACGTGGCCACAATCCTCGCCCTTACTTCCGTCGCGATTTAGACAAATAATTTGTTCAGTCCGCATGAAGGCCTCCTAACTCATCAGTGCAACATCTCCGTGAACACAGAAATCACAGAACCACAGAAGTGAGACAACGGTGAGGACTCAACAGCAAGAAACCACTGAAATGCTGGAGCAAAAGAAAACCAACAGAGGCCGCCAAAGAGAAGTTAGATCGGAAATGTGGGATATGAGGCGCCACATAGCTATTTATTTGGAAGATTTAGACAATTTTAAACAAATCAGATCGGGAAATGCTAAGGACCTTGAACAATTTCCTGATTAACTTGACATAGCAATAATCAACCTCAAAGAAACACATCAGCACCACGAACTTGGACCCGGGTCTCTATACACAAAATTACAGCGAAAATTGCCCCAGTTCATGAAAACCAACTACCGTCGCTGTATATTCGAAAATGACGTGTCAGAATCCGTAGAGGCTTTGAGAAAATGGATAATTCAGGAATCCAAATTCGAAACGGTGGCTGCTGAGACAGTGTACGGTGTTACAGGTGGGGAGACAGGTTCGAGTCCTTGGCCAAGACAGAGGAATGCAAGAACTTTCTTTTGGGACATACGAGACAACCGCGGCGCAAATGAACAGTCCTGTCAGGTATGTGGCGCAAATCATCTTGTTTGGAAATGCCAAATATTCATACAAAAATATGTTTCTGCAAAATGGGACATTGCAAAACGGTTCCAGCTTTGCTTAAGGTGCTTAAACGAGGGTCATCCTGGGATTTCTTGCCCAAGAACGCGACCATGCGACCAAAATGGATGCAAGGCATTACATCACCGACTGTTGCATCGACCATCTCGTGAAACAAAATCAGTCCCGAGCGTAATGAACACAAATGACAGCCCAAATGTGAAAATACCAGAGCCTGTCCCCAGCGCGCAGACCACTTATGACACGGAGGGGAACGAGCAACAAAGGACGATGACGGCGAACAACGTCGCTGCGGCAGATTTCATTGCGCTTCGGACGATACCAGTCGTACTTAAGAATGGAAGTCGGTCATTGAAAAGTAGAAGTAAAACAAAGATCAGGAATTGATACAATTAACTTACTCCACCCACAAAAAACACCAAAGGGAAAGAAATACAAACATTACGCGACCAGACCATAATGGAAACCTAAACAAAGGCAGGCCATAAGGACAGTTACTTTCCCACAAAATGGCCATATGGCCATCCAAAATTAAAAGACACAGGTGATACACACAGTAAGTAACAAACAACAACATAAATAAATCGCCACAGAAGAGCCGCCTTGGAACGGTCAGACGAAGATTTCCACGGGGGGGGGGGCTTAAATCGATTTTACGTGGCCACAATCTTCGCCCTTACTTCCGTCGGTGCGAATGCGTTACTAGATGATGCGAGCACGAAGACAAACGTTAATGCCGACGTGGCAACTGAGCTTGGGCTTCAAGGTAATGTTGAGAAGGTTATGGTAAATGTACTTAACGGACAAGTTGAAACATTTGAAACGAGACCCGTTGATATGGAAGTAGAAAGCATATCTGGAGAAGTCAAACAATGGGTTACAGCATATACAACAAAAAGAGTAACAGGAAATATGTCTGCTTTTGATTGGAATAAATGCACTCAACACTGGTTACATCTAAAGAACATCAACTTCCCACGAACTGCAAGGAGACCAGTCGTTGATATACTGATAGGTTTAGATTGCGCAGAGCTTCATTGCGCAGTTCAGGAAGTCAGGGGGAGACCAGGTGAACCAATCGTCCGACTGACGCCCTTGGGTTGGACCTGCATCGGAAATCCAGGATCTAAGGGTAGGACAATAGCACATGCACACTTTGCAAGGACTTATTTCGTAAAAGACGTAAGTGGAATCGAAGAGCTGAACTCGAATTTAAAAAGGTTCTGGGAAATGGATGATGTGTCAGTAATATGTACAGGCACTATGGAGGAAATAGCTATTGTTCGAATTGAAGAACAGATTGCAATGAAGCAACTCGAAAAATCGATCCAGTTTAAAGACAATATGTACCGAGTGGGTATTCCATGGAAAACCAATGAACGGGCGTTGCAAAACAATTACGATATGGCATTAAGAAGATTAGAGAATACCGAGAAAAGACTTGTTAGGTCACCAGAAATAGCAAAGGCATACAGTGAAACTATCCCTCAATACGTTGAAAACGTTACATCAGAAAGGTCTCGAGGCATGAACAAGAAACGTCAAAGTGGTTCCTTCCGCACTTTCCAATAATCAGGCTTGATAAGGAAACGACGAAAACAAGAAAAGTATTTGATGCATCGGCTAAGTGTGACGGGGTCTCTCTAAATGACGTCATCCATCAGGGCCCGAAATTACAGCCAGACTTATTCGACGTTATGCTTCGATTTAGGCGGTATCCGGTTGCAGTGGTTTGCGACATAGCAGAAATGTACCTTCGGGTAGGGATAGACTCAGAAGCCAAGCCGTATCATCGATTTCGATGGAGGGGAATTAACCAGAATCTACCTCCAGATGCTACGAATTCGACCGTGTCGTTTTTGGAGTCAATTCGTCCCCATTCCAGGCCCAGTATGTTTTGCAGCTATCGTGCCTATTGTCAAAGGCTGGTATGTACGCGCGTAAGTGGCTTTCCAACTCACCCAACGTGCTATCAGCAATTCCATCTCAAGACAGAAAGTCAGAAGTAGACTTAGGTCGGGATCAGCTGCCATGCACTAAGACGCTGGGTGTGTGGTGGCTTGCAGGCGAAGACATATTCACGTTTAAAGAGCATATTCCTTATAGTAGCATACAATATACGAAACGCACTTTTCTCAAGAAAATAGCTTCACTCTTCGATCCTATCGGACTCCTTGCTCCATTTTCGATTCGGGCCAAAATGTTGCTGCAAGACATGTGGACTTCCGGTATTGACTGGGATGATCAGCTGACCGATCCGCTAATGAAATCCGCTCGTACATGGTTTGGTGAACTTAAGAAGCTCATAGATGTACAGGTTCCAAGGTGTCTCCAGGAAAAAGCGAAAATTGCTGGAACTATGTCGCTGCATACATTCGTGGATGCGTAAGAGGTTGCTTACGGAGCGGTGGTGTACGCAACATGTACCTACGAAGATGGTTCCATTTCCAGCAACATAATAGCGTTGCACCAGCCATTGTAACCAGTTCGCCACTCTATGCTTTCATTTTTAAGTTCGTTACCCGTTTCTATTTTACGTCTTCTGGACACCGAGGCGAATAAATTCTACGATAGTTCTCATCAGTTATATGATGCGGCTCTCTTAACTAGAGGCTATACTCAGCATACTCTCCGTCCTTACATTGATTCTGAAATTAATCATAAACGCCATTTCTTCAAAATATCCTTCATTAATAAGGGTTTGGATTTTATAGATTTGCCCAGTATCTTCCGTGAGAGATCGGTGCTTTCTTCCATTCCTGCTTATTTTCAAAATACTGAAACACCTATAATTTGCTTTAAATATAACAAACCTGTTAGATCTATCATTTTTAATTTCAATAAACTTGTTTCAGATCTTGATATTGATACTAATACTCCTGATTCATGTGATTGTAAAAACTCAAAGTATTGCTATCCTGCTGCTGGTCATGTGAATAAACGCATTTCTTTCTATTCTCAAAATACTAACTTATTACCTCCTGAGCCCAAGACGTCTTTACGTCATCTTAAACTAGGTATTCAAGAATTTCATAAGAAGTTTGTTTTGGCCCCTGCAGACAAGGCCGCTAACAACGTCGTCGTTGTGTGACGGCTCCACTATGTTAACACGCTTAAGCAGGAGCTTGGTGGTACTAAGGCCTATGAACTTCAGCCTTTAGCTGAAGAGAGAGCTATAGTAGATAAACATGTTTGTCTTTCAGTCACCGAGTTTGCTGTGTGTGTTAACGAAGGCCAAGACAAGCTTCCTACGCTATACTGGTTACCAAAACTTCATACAAAAACCTTACAAAGCACGGTTTATTGCAAATTCTAGCTCTTGCACTACCACTGAACTTTCTAAATTATTAACTTCCTGTCTTACTGCTATTAATTATAATTAAATATTGTGATAAAGTCTTTGAAAGATCAGGAAGAAATCTGTTTTGGTCTATAAAAAATTCGAATGAGGTTTTAAATAAATTGAAATCTAGACATTTTCGTGCTTCTAGTCTGTCTACCTACGATTTTTCCACTCTTTACACTACACTTCCTCATAATCTTATAAAAGAAAAGCTTAATGATTGAATTGAATGGGCTTTTCACAGAGAAGATTCTCTCTATCTTGCATGTAATGTCAGAAATGCATTTTTTTACTTCTAAAGAGCATAAGAATTATACACTTTGGTCATGTCAGAAAGTGTGTGATGCCCTCACCTTTCTACTTGACAATATTTATATTAGATTCGGTACTAAGTTATTTAGACAAATTGTGGGTATTCCGATGGGTACTAATTGCGCACCTCTTGTGGCTGATCTGTTCTTGAATTGTTATGAAAGAGACTTCATTTTGTCGCTTTCCATTGATAACCAATCTGAAATTATTGAAGCTTTTAGCTCTACTTCTAGATATTTAGATGATTTATTAAATATTGATGATACCTATTTTGATGGTTTGATCAGTCAGATTTACCCCCTAGAACTTCAGTTAAATAAAGCAAATTCTTCTGATACCGATGGTGATGTTCCTTGTGCGCCATCCTATGGCGTTTATATTTCGCAATTAATTCGTTTTGCTAGAGTGTATAGTCATGTAACTGACTTCAACACTCTTAATAAATTATTAACGGCTTAACTCCTTAATCAGGGTTATCGGTACCGTAAACTACGCAAAGCCTTTTCAAAATTTTATAGACGTCATTCTGATTTAATTTCAAAATTCAATATTGGACTTAAATCTCTTCTGCAACAAGGTCGATCGGAACCCGAATTTCATGGTGACTTAGTATATAAATTCAGAAAAATATATAACCGCTATGACTTCAGCACCCAATTTCGTAAAATCATTCTTCGATATAAAAAGATTGGGTACAACATGGGTATTATACGACAGACTGCATGCATGGTAGTTAACCCAATCACGGTTGGCAAGTTTGCTTCCCTCTTTAATTGCACGCTGGTGGGTCAGGCCTCAGATTCTATGACGGCTCCAACGTAAAGGCTTATTGAAAATTAGAGAGATGTACGTTTTGTTGTCATAAAATGTTGACTCTCTACTCCTTCTTCCTGTCTTCTGTCTTTGAAGTGCGCAAAATAATGATAACAACACTCATAGAATGGCTTCGTTTGCGGATATTTGTGACCTGGTGGCCACCCATGCAGTGTTTGATTTTCTTGCTCTCTATTCAATCACGGTAAACACTTCTTATAGAAACTCACACTGCTTGGGTGGATACCTGGCTTCATCCATAGCATACCAGTTTCAAAGTCGCAGAACTGTTCATTATTTCAGGACAGTGCTCTTTCTAGTTGCACCTCTTGTATATTTAACCATATTCGCAAACTGAAATTTTCGCAACAAATAGTTTTAGTCTGAGTTTAACTCTCCAGTCTGACTGTATGCATGCCAAATATATTCGATATCCATACCGTAGATTGCAAAACACTTTATCACATGTTATATTACTTCACCATATTTTATACATGGCTGTTTTTATTAATCTTGCTTGCTGGTGATATTAGTGAAAATCAAGGGCCTTTTGACACGGACTCCTCAGATTCCTTGTCTGGTAGTTCAATATCAAATGACTCTATTGACTTATCGATATTTGAAAATAACTTCTCTATTGTTCACTACAACATTCAGAGTCTAGTCAACAAAGTAGACCAACTGCAGGTGGAGCTTTCTCATTTTGACGTTATAGCACTTTCAGAAACGTGGCTAAATCCCAATATAAGTGATGAAGAGATTTCGTTTCACAATTTTCAAAAGCCTTTCGGTAAAGATAGACTGCATAATAATAATAACGGTGGCGTCATTGTGTACGTCAAAGAAAACATTGCTTGTAAAATGCGACAAGACCTTGAAATTGATCGAATTGAATCAATATGGCTTGAAATAACCCTCAAAACCAAATCAGTCTTACTTGGTCTATTTTATAGACCGCCGAATTCTCCTGCATCAGCAATAGACGACATCGAAACATCAATTGACTTAGCATTTGACTCAAACATTCAAAACATAATTATCACAGGGGACTTCAACTTGAATTACCTAAACGAATCCTGTCGACGGAAAATTAATTCTATCTATCGACCTTATGATTTAAATCAAATTATTCAAGAACCTACGCATTTTACAGAATTTTCATCTTCCTTAATTGACTTAATTGCTACAAATAACATACCGGCTGTAATTTACTCTGGTGTTGGAGAAGCTATACTCATCCAAACAGTTAGATATCATTGCCCGGTATTCGCCGTTTTTAGATTTAGCAAGTATAAGCAATCGCGTTTTAAACGGAAAATTTGGACATACGAATCTGGAGATTATGACTTGTTGAATCTACTAATAAGCGATTTCGATTGGACTATTGTAGAAAATGATGACATAAATACATATGCTGAAAATTTTACTAGTAAAATATTAGATTTTTGTGATCGAGCTATACCAAATAAAGTTGTGACCATCCGTCCTTCTGACCCCCCGTGGGTAACTAATGCACTTAGGAAAGCAATACGGAAGCGCAAACGAGCGCATAGAAAGGCTAAACGCATCAACTCGCCAGACGCATGGAGAAAATTTAGGACTCTTCGTAATGAGAGTGTGAATATTCTGAAAAAACTAAAGCAAGATTATAAAAATAAGTTAACGTCAAATATCGACACAAACACTCTTTCTTCTAGAGACTGGTGGAAGACATTCAAATCCTTGATAGGTAGGTCGAATGAAAATCTGCCACCCTTAAATTACAATGGTAGGATTATAAATGACCCCGGTGACAAAGCTGCGTTATTTAACATGTTTTTTTGAGTCTCAAACGCAATTAGATGACCAAGGGAAGGAAGCACCCTATCTTGATCCGCCGCTAAACACTCTTGATATGATTCATTTAAACGCAGAAGAAATACTCGGTATTTTAAAGTCACTTGTTGTCGGTAAGGCTAGTGGCCACGACTTTATTAATAATAGAATTCTCAAGGCAACATCTGAAACTATATGTCATCCTCTAACAAACCTCTTTAATAGTTCTCTTAGAACTTCGACAGTCCCTGATACTTGGAAAAGGGCAAATGTGAGCCCTATCCATAAGAAAGATGATAAAAATTCTGTCGAAAATTACAGACCGATATCACTGATTAGTTCGGTTGGCAAAACATTTGAAAAGGCTATTTATAAACATGTACATAACCATCTACTTGATAATCAAATTATAACCCATTCCAGTCTGGGTTTACTCGTGGAGATTCCACCATTAATCAACGTGTAGATATCTATAACACTTTTTGCCGGGCTCTGGATGAAGGCAAGGAAGTCCGTGCAGTTTTCTGTGATATTAGTAAAGCCTTCGACAGGGTCTGGCACCGCGGTCTTATAGCTAAATTACATCACTATGGTATCAGTGGTCCTCTCTTGGATTGGTTTAAAAGTTACCTGTCTAATAGATGTCAGAGAGTAGTAATTCCGGGTGGTAACTCAGACTGGAAGGAAATCAAAGCTGGGGTGCCACAGGGTTCTATTTTAGGCCCGCTTCTGTTCATTATTTACATTAATGACATTGTAAATGAAATTCAATCTTCTATTCGTCTGTTTGCCGACGATACTACCCTTTATATTATTGTTGACTTGCCTGAATCTGCCGCCCAGATTTTAAATAATGACCTCCACCGAATATCATCGTGGTCCGATCTATGGCTTGTCAAGTTTAACCCAAAGAAAACAGAAACAATGTTATGCTCGCGTAAACGGAACAGAGTCAACCATCCAACTCTTTATCTTTCTAATGAACCAATTAAAGAAGTAACTTCTCATAAACATCTTGGATTAAATCTCACCTCCTTATGTGATTGGCATGTTCATATGGAATATATCAAAGATAAGACCCTAACCCGTCTGAATTTACTGCGATCGTTAAAATTTTCACTATCCCGTAAATCCCTACAAAAGATATATTTTACGTGTATTCGCCCTATACTTGAATACGCTGATGTAGTATGGGATAATTGCACTCAGCAACAAAAGAATGATCTAGAAAAGATACAATTAGAGGCAGGGCGAATCGTAACAGGGACAACAAAATTAATAAGCATCCAAAAATTATATGAAGAACTTGCATGGGACAAACTCTCTGACAGACGAAAACTTCATAAACTCCAAATGCTTTACAAAATGGATCACCACTTAGCTCCTACATATTTATGTAATTTATTACCACCTCATATTGGTGAGGTCTCCTCATATCCACTACGTAATGCAGACAATTATGCTCAAGTCAATGCAAGGACTGCACTTTATGGAAGCTCATTTCTACCCTCAACATTGCGCGAGTGGAATAAACTTGACAATGACCACAGAAATGCGGACTCACAGGAGGCTTTCAAACGATTACTGACGAAAACTAACGTTAAACCCCCACATTACTATTATTGTGGAAATCGACATGATCAAATTTTACATACAAGGCTTCGTACTGAATGTAGTTCTTTACACTACTACCTACATCAGCGAAACCTAGTACCTAGTCCTAATTGCGTTTGTGGCTCGATAGAAGACAACAAACATTATCTTTTAGTTTGCCATCGGTATGCCAATGCCAGAATGGAGATGTTAAACATAGTTAACAGATACTCAAACATCATATCAGTTGACATTCTTTTGTTTGGAAATATGGACTTTCCTGTTCGTGTAAACGAAGAAATTTTCAAGGCTGTTCATGCTTATAATCGTAGGACGAAGCGGTTTACGTCATGAGTACTACTGTCTATGAGCCTATCATATTGCGTGCAGCACTTCACTTCTCTCTCTCTCTCTCTCTCTCTCTCTCTCTCTCTCTCTCTCTCTCTCTCTCTCTCTCTCTCTCTCTCTCTCTCTCTCTCTCTCTTTTATATCATTCAAGCGTATATGTATCCAGTAATGTAATTTATTACTTTCAGATTATCGGAAACGGATATACCTGCTCCTTTATTGCAGGAGATGATTAGTATAAGCATTTATGCTTGTTTTCAAATCCTGTGGAACTTTTTTTTTTTCATACAACGTGTAATTGTATTCTTGTAATTCAAAAGAAGTTTATAAATAGTGTTTACACCAAAATTAGAGAGATAATGTTGGTTCGTGCCTGATGCTGTGTCTCTGGTCGGGCTCATCGGAGTCTAACTGTTGGTTTTCTTTTGCTCCAGCATTTCAGTGGTTTCTTGCTGTCGAGTCCTCACTGTTGTCTCACCTCTGTGGTTCTTTGATTTTTGTGTTCACGGAGATGTTGCACTGATGAGTTAGGAGGCCTTCATGCGGACTGAACAAATTATTTGTCTAAATCGCGACGGAAGTAAGGGCGAGGATTGTGGCCACGTAAAATCGATTTAAGGCCCCCGGTGTAAATCTTCCACTGACCGTTCCAAGGCGGCTCTTCTGTGGCGATGTATTTATGTTGTTGTTTGTTACTTACTGTGTGTATCACTTGTGTCTTTTAATTTTGGATGGCCATATGGCCATTTTGTGGGAAAGTAACTGTCCTTATGGCCTTCCTTTGTTTAGGTTTCCATTATGGTCTGGTCGCTTAATGTTTGTATTTCTTTCCCTTTGGTGTCTTTTGTGGGTGGAGTAAGTTGATTGTATCAATTCTTGATCTTTGTTTTACTTCTACTTTCCTCGATTGGAATTGATGGATGCGATCATCGGAGCCAGGCTTACCTCGAGAGTATCCTACGTGCTGGGGATTCCAATAAGTTGTGCAATTTTCTGGTCTGATAGCGCGAATGTCCTTTGGTGGATCCGAGGCCGAAGTCGCGAGTTCAAACCCTTTGTGGCCAACAGGGTAGGGGAGATCCAGACAATCAGTTGTCCAGAGCAGTGGCGATACATACCAACGGATCAGAATCCAGCTGACATGCTTATCAGGGGAATGAAAGCGGCAGACCTCGTCAAATCTGATACATTGTGGAGAGGACCCGAATTTCTTAGGCAGTCGGAAAGTATGTGGCCTTTAAAGAAATCTTTCGCGGCGCCAATCGGAGATGCGGAGATGAAAAGACTCACTAGCACACAACAGATGGCATCAAAGTACAAGCAAATTTCAGAACCCACGAATGACTTTTATGGTTTCGTCACAACAGCAGAAGAAATACAGTTTCCGGAAGATACAAATCGGTATTCGAGTTGGCTGAAGGTTAGAAGAATACTGGCTTGGGTCAATCGTTTCGTACAGAATTGCCGAAAATCGAAAACAGCCAGGGTCTCATGGGAGCTCCTTGCTGATGAGTTGAAGAGGGCGGAGATACAGCTTGTTAGACACGCCCAATGTAGAGAGTTTCGCGAGGAATGGATAGCCTTATCGCGCGGAACACAGTTGCCTTCAAACAGCAAGCTGATGGGATTACAACCACAATTGGATGAAGATGGATTGTTGCGCTGCCATGGAGGACTAAAACATGCTAAGTTTCCCTCGTATGACATTCGACATCCTGTCATATTACCCAGAAAAGGCTCAGTGACGAAACTCATAGTAAAAGAATTCCATGAAAAATGGTAACCACGCGTCCGGGACAAATCAAACATTAGCTTCGTTGTCTTCTCGGTACTGGGTGATCGCTGGACGTGAGGTAATCCGGGCATGGGAAAAATAATGTGCCTTATGTCGGAGAAGGAAGGCCAAAGCATGCCAACAAATCATGGCTCCACTACCCGTTGCCAGACTAAAACAATCGCTGAGGGCCTTTACCAGAGCAGCAGTGGACTTCGCGGGGCCATTCATCACCATACAGGGACGCGGTAAACAACGCAAAAAACGATATTTGTGCCTTTTTACTTGCTTGAGCACGAGGGCAGTTCACCTTGAAATGGCATTTGGGCTTGATACGGATTCGTTTATGAACCCATTTTATAGAATGGTCAGTCGCAGGGGAATTCCAGAAGAAATGTACTCAGACAATGGTACAAACCTCAAAGCGGCTGACAAAGAACTAAAGTTTTTAATATCGCAACTGGACCAGGACAAGATCAAGGAATCAATCGCGAATAAAGGGATAGTTTGGCATTTCAACCCCCCGTTAGCCCCACATTTCGGTGGGGTTCACGAATCTCTGATTTAATCTGCAAAAAGGGCCATTAATGTCATCCTAGGGAATGCTGACATCACAGATGAGGAGTTGATGACGACGATTAACGGATCTCAGAGCCTAATAAACTCTCGATCCCTTACCTACCAATCAGCAGATCGTACTGACGACACACCCCTGACGCGGAACCACTTCCTGCATGGGCAGGCGGGTAGTCAGTTTGCACCAACGACGATGGACAGCACACAGTTCAACCCCGAAAGAGAGGGCGACGAGTACAGGAGTTAGTCCGACATTTCTGGCACCGATGGCGACGTGAATGGATCCCCAGCCTTGTTGCACGAAAGAAATGGCATAAGCAGCACACAGATCTACGGGTCGGTGAGGTGGTACTAATCATATCTCCAGACACAGCACGAGAAAACTGGCCTCTTGGGAGAGTGGTGGAAGTCTACCCGGCTATCGATGGACGACTGCGATTGGCTAAGCTCCAGGTGGCACAGGGTACAGTGATAAGACCCGTGACGAAGCTCTGTCCGTTAGAATGTGACGAATAGGACGTTTTGGTATTAACTCACACTGAAGACTTGTTTAACTCCTAGACAAATCCATACTGAAGATAATCTTTAAAATGTAATTTTAACTCTAGTACCATAATATCGCTTAAGTACTTTTGACATATAATGTAATAAAAATGTTGCCATTTCGAGGAGGGGAAGATGGAGAGAAGGACAAAATGTAATCAGAGATACTAATATTGGGCGTTGCGCATGTTAGCGTAATGTCATTTTTTTTAACGTTTGCAACGTTTGTAACGTACGTAATCTTTTAACGTTGTTGCCAAGGAAATTGTAGTCGACGCCACCATTTCGACGAGATTTTTTCACCATACAGTTGGCCGCTATAAGGCTGATTTCTATAAAATTTGCCTAAAAATCGCCAACCGTCAAATTGTGCCATATATAATTTAAATTCCGGTCACGATGTTGTGTGTGTTCGTTTTGACGAGAGTTATACCACGCCTATACAAATACATTGTAAGCTTTATCGCCGATAAAATGAAAAATTTAAGATGACAAATTGTGATATTTTTCTTATTTCTGCTCAAAATATAGATTGTGGTACTCGTTAGAACGAGTACCAAAAATCTACATTCTGCGCAGAAATAAGAATAATATCATAATTTTTCATCTTAATTTGTTTCGGCGATAAAGTTTACAATGTATTTGTATAGGCATGTTTTCGGAATGGACTGTCAATCGACCAAAGTTACAAGTAACAATACAGCCAGCCCTTAATTATTGTCGACACGACCATTACTTATTATGAAAGTTAAAACTGCGAGTAAATGACCTAAGGATCGCCCGTTTCATAGCAATTAACAATTATTTTTAAACTTAATGGTTGTCTTGTTATTATGCGAACTTTTGTTAACTACGCAAACAGTGTGGTTCTGCTCGGACAACGGGCTTAGATTTGGTACTGCACTTTTTGTCATCGTCAAGATTTCGGGACACCAGGCCAGACACATGTAGATGTAAACAAGAGGCCCATGGGCCACTATGCTCACCGGAGCTCAGAGGGGCACCGCCCACTGGCAGCCGTGTATTTTAATAAACCATGGAAGCCTTGCGCCAAAGAACGCTACAGATAAAATTTAGACCCAAACATCCTAGCGGCTGCAGAGGTCTGATGTCGCTTGAATGTGATATTGCAAGACAACAGATGACAATTGACAACTGCCATTGCCAGACAACAGACGACAATTGACAACTGGCCATCTGTGGCAACCAATAGGCCTAAATCATATGACAGATATAATATTATATACGGAACATTTCAATGAAAGTTTGATAAAGTATCTTGAAAGATGTAATTGTCATTTTTCAATTTTCATCGTTATAAGTCTATAGAAACTCATAACGTAGCAGCCAAACACAACAGCCAAATTTCATAACAGATCACAAAACGTGTGAAGGCAAATATGGTGAATATTTCAATAAAGTCTCAGCCTCATAGAGCATAGTGTTTATAAGGTGATATCTTTAAGTATTTTTCTTTTATGTGTACTTTTTTATTATTTTGGTTTTACATGGCAAGAGGGTCCGTCGCCAATTCTGACCCGAGGGGCATGATTGGCAGGATTTATTTAGGTGACCATATTACGTTGCTACATATTTTAAAAAGATCTTAGCTATTGGCTTTATGGTTTCCGAGAAGAAGATTTTTGAAGTTTTTTGCCGATTATAAGTCTATGGAAGCTAAGGCCCCCCGGGGCGTGGTCAATTTAAATCTCAGGGACATTCTTGCCAGGATTAATGTAGGGGACCACTCGACGTTGCTACATACTGAATATCTTAGCTCTGGGCCTTGTGGTTGCAGAGAAGAAGATTTTCTAACGTTTTCCCATTGTAAGTCTATGGGAGATTATGACCGCCGGGGCGGGGCCAATTCTGAGCCCAGGGGCACGATATTACGTTGCTACATACTAAATATCTTGACTATGGGCTTTATGGTTTCGGAGAAGAAGATTTTAAAGCTTGTTTCCCCATTATAAGTCTATGGAAGTTAAGCAGCTCTGTGGCGAGGTCAATTTAGACCCTAGGGGCATAAATGACAAGTATTATATAGGGGACCACTTGGCATTGCTACATACAAAATATCTAAGCTCTGGGCCTTGTGGTTTCATAGAAGAAGAATGTTTAAGTCTTTCCCATTGTAAGTCTATGGGGAATATGTGTTGCCATACCAACCAAACTTATGAGCCGATTTTCATTAAAAACACAAACTTTCAATCCCCAAGCCCAAGAATGCTACAGATGAAATTTGGGCTGAATCGGCCCATTGGCTTCAGAGATGTTGTTTGAAAGTGTTGTCGCCAGACGATGACGACGACGATGCAGACGCAGACGACGACGGACATATGCCTATCCTATAAGAGCCTTCAGCTAAAAACCAAAAAAGTGCCCAGTGTTTATTGTTCCCAGAATTGAGTATTGTAGGTTCAATTTCAGGATACTCTCAGAAACACTTAACCCATCTGTGTTCTCAGCAAATTGAAAGTATGATCTTCTCTGTTTCAGCACCACCTGTTATAGTTTCTCAACTTGAGCATGATGTGTACCTTACACTTGCCGATACGTACTCACTTTGGTGTAGCGCCATTGGACTTCCTACACCAGAGGTATCCTGGCATAAAGAAGAGGGCCCTATCATCTTCGGGGAGCATGTTTCTGCTGACAGCGGACCCGATGGAGATTGCACTCTAACTTTTATAAGATTTCGACAGGCGGATGCTGGAACGTACACTTGTCGCGCAACTAACGTTTTCGGAACTGTAGATTCCACCCAGGTCTCTGTACATTTCGCAAGTAAGTGTATTGCACTACAAAACGTCATATAACGAAAATACGCCTATTTAAAATATCATTACGAAAACACGCCTATACAAATACATTGTAAATTTTACCGCCGAAAAAAATGAAAATTTTAAGATAAAAAATGATATATTTTTCTTCATTCTCCTCAAAATATAGATTGTGGGTACTCATTAGAACCGCCTCAAGTGGGGTTCAAGGGGATCAAAATTATATAGGCGTGTTTTCGTGATGAATTTGAAAGTTTGCAGGCGCTTTTGCCATGGTCTGTAGATGTAAATGTAATATTTTCATTATCGGCAATTTAAATTTTGTATCATCTTTCGACTTTTGTACCTAGCCATTTTGGGGGTTAAATACTATTAAAGTGCACTACAGTGGGTACCAAATGGTTAGAGCTAGAATCTTGTAATTATGTATGGCATGAAAAATAAGCACACCTATGTTTTTTTTTTATTTTATTTTATTTTTCTATTTTTTTCATCGTTGGCATTCTCCTTGCATAGTACCCCCCCCCCCCCCCCCCCACACACACACCTTAACTTACCTTTTCGACTTTGTGTAACTAATTTATTCCAATCAACTGGGTTAGAAGCCTCCGTGGTGTAGTGGTTACGCTACTCGCCTTGTAAACCAGGGATCGCAGGATCGATCCCGGGCTTCTCCAGACTTTCGGATGAGTCTTTAAACCCAGGTCCCGTCTCCGTATGACCTTAGCTATTGGTGGGACGTAAAACTCAAACACTCACTCACTCACTCCAATCAACTGGAAACTTCATATGATCTGTAGATATACATGTGATTTTTGCGTCATCATCGATTTAGTTTTGTCACCTCTTTTGGTGCTTGAGTATTATAATCAATGCATGTTTAAGAGAATGCATATAGCATCTAATTGGGGCAAGAGTGTCATAAGCTCTTTGGTTGGGGGCATAATGTTTTTTGTGTGTTAAAAAAAAACAAACAAACAAACAAAACACGTTTTCTGGTTATTACTCGTCATGGACTTTGAAATTTTATGATAAATGTTTTATAGAGCTCATGCATCAAGGGAACACGTCTGTGAAATTAACACCCCACTAAACCCCACTTTACATAGAGAAAACTGTTCTTATTTCTGCTCTAAGACATAGGGTGTGGGTACCCTTGAGAACCGCCTCAATGAAGCAGTTCAAAAGAGTACCGATAAACTATGTCTTATGTCAGAAAAACGAAAAATGTCACCGATTTTCATCAGAAAAAAGCCTTTGTAGAGATGTGAAAAAAGCAGTATGTTGCAGAGGAGTGTTATCATAATGTTTTCCAGACCATAGGATGGAGCTGGTCTACATGATATTCCTCAATATTTCTTATGCAATACCACAACCTATGCCCACGGCTTCAAATACATTCTTTCCAGGCGTGCAACGCTTTATAACGACAGCTTTTGTGATATCAATCACGAAAACACGCCTATACAATTTTGACCCCTTGAACACCACTTTATATTATAGTAAAACTGGGATTTACAGGTTTAATCCTGATTTTCCTCTTTTCTGCTTTAAAATATAGATTGTGGGTACTCATTAGAACCACCTCAATGAGGCGGTTCTAACGAGTACCAACAATTTACATTCTGCGCAGAAATAAGAATAATACCATAATTTTTCATCTTAATTGTTTCTGCGGTGAAGTTTACAATGTATTTGTATAGGCGTGTTTTCAGAATGGACTGTCAATCGACCGAAGTTACAAGTAACAATACAGCCAGCCAATAATTATTGTCGACACGACCATTACGTATTATGAAAGTTAAACCTGCGTGAAAATGACCTAAGGATCGCCCGTTTCATAGCACTGGACAATTATTTTTAAACTTAATGGCTGTCTTATTATTATGCGAACCTTTGTTAACTACGCAAACAGTGTAGTTCTGCTCGGACGAGCTTAGATTTGGTACTGCACTTTTTGCCATCGTCAAGATTTCGGGACGCCAGGCCAGACACATGCAGATGTAAACAAGAGGCCCATGGGCCACTCTGCTCACCAGAGCTCAGAGGGGCACCGTCCACTGGCAGCCGTGTGTTTTAATAAACCATGGAAGCCCTGCGCCAAAGAACGCTACAGATAAAATTTGGACCCAAACAGCCTAGTGGCTGCAGAGGTCTGATGTCGCTTGAATGTGATATTGCAAGACAACAGATGACAATTGACAACTGCCATTGCCAGACAACAGACGACAATTGACAACTGCCCATCTGTGGCAATCAATAGGCCTAAACTCATATGACAGATAGAATATTGTATAAGGAACATTTCCATGAAAGTTTGATAAAGTATCTTGAAAGATGTAAATGTCATCTTTCAGTTTTCCCCGTTATAAATCTATGGAAACTCTTAACGTAGCAACCAAACTAAACAGCCAAATTTCATAAAAGTGCACAAAACGTGTGAAGGCAAATATGGTGAATATTTCAATAAAGTCTCAGCCTCATGGAGCATATTATTTATAAGGTGACCATTTTTTAAGTATTTTTCTTTTGAATGTATATTATTTTTTTATTTTGGTTTTCCATGGCAAGAGGGTCGCCAATTCTGACCCGAGGGGCATGATTGGCAGGATTTATTTTGGTGACGATATTACGTTGCTACAATTTTTTAAAAAATATCTTAGCTATGGGCTTTATGGTTTCCGAGAAGAAGATTTTTGAAGCTTTTTCCCCACTATAAGTCTGTGGAAGCTAAGGAGCCCCGGGGCGTGGCCAATTTAAACCTCAGGGACATTATTGGCAGGATTAATGTAGGGGACCACTCGACGTTGCTACATACTCAATATCTAAGCTCTGGGCCTTGTGGTTGCAGAGAAGAAGATTTTCTAGCGTTTTCCCATTGTAAGTCTATGGGAGCTTATGACCGCCGGGGCGGGGCCAATTCTGAGCCCAGGGGCACGACTGGCAGGAATTATGTAGGTGACCATATTACGGTGCTACATACTAAGTATCTTGACTATGGGCTTTATGGTTTTGGAGAAGAAGATTGTTGAAGCATTTTTCCCCCATAATAAGTCTATGGAAGCTAAGGAGCTCTGGGGCGAGGCCAATATAGACCCTAGGGACATGAGTGGCAAGAATTATATAGGGGACCAATTGACATTGCTACATACAAAATATCTAAGCTCTGGGCCTTGTGGTTTCATAGAAGAAGATTTTTTAAGTTTTTCCAATTGTTAGTCTATGGGGAATATATGTTGCCATACCAACCAACCTAATGGGCCGATTTACATTAAAAACACAAACTTTCAATCCCGAAGCCCAAGGATGCTACAGATGAAATTTGGGCTGAATCGGCCCAGTGGCTTCAGAGATGTGGTTTGAAAGTTTTGACGCCAGACAATGACGACGACGATGCAGACGCAGACGACGACGGACAACTGCCTATCCTATAAAGGCCTTCGGCTCTGGTGAGCTAGAAACCAAAAAAGTGCCCAGTGTTTATTGTTCCCAGTATTAAGTATTTTAGGTTCTATTTCAGGATTCTCTCAGAAACACTTAACCCACCTTTGCTCTTAACACAATGAAAGTATGATCTTCTCTGTTTCAGCACCGCCTGTTATAGTTTCTCAACTTAAGCATGATGTTTACTTTACACTCGCCGGTACGTACTCACTTTGCTGTAGCGCCATTGGACTACCTACACCAGAGGTATCCTGGCATAAAGAAGAGGGCCCTATCATCTTCGGGGAGAATGTTTCTGCTGACAGCGGATCCGATGGAGATTGCACTCTAACTTTTATAAGATTTCGACAGGCGGATGCTGGAACGTACACTTGTCGTGCAACTAACGTTGTCGGAACTGTAGATTCCACCCAGGTCTCTGTACATTTCGCAAGTAAGTGTATTGTACTACAAAACGTCATATAACGAAAATACGCCTATTTAAAATATCATTACGAAAACACCCCTATACAAATACATTGTAAACGTTTACGCCGAATAAAATGAAAATTTTAAGATAAAAAATGTGATATTTTTCTTAATTCTGCTCAAAATATAGATTGTGGGTACTCAATAGAACCGCCTCTTCGAAGCGGTTCTATCGAGAACCCACAATCTTTATTTTAGATCAGAAATAAGAAAACATAAGACATACCCCTGTAAACCCCAGTTTTACTATATAAAAGTGGGTTTCAAGGGGGTCAAAATTATATAGGCGTGTTTTCGTCATGATTGGTAAACTTTAACCACCAGAAAATGAATATTTTCAGAAAAAAATTCTAATAGTTCCCATATTTCTGCTTAAAACATAGTTTGTTTGATCTCGATGGAACCGCGTCGGCGAGACAATTCTAACGACTACACACAATATCTGTTTTTAACAGAGATGGGGAAATCAGTATATACCCCGTAGACCCTAGTTTTACCATATAAAATTGGGGTTAAGGGGGTTACATGTAGAAATATATTGGCGTGTTTTCATGATGATATAGGCCGAGACAATAAGGATTTTCGAGCATATGTTGGCTCCGCGGTCTTTCAATATTATTTCATTTATTTCGATGCGAACACTCGGCCCTCCGTTGCAGAACTGTGACACCCGAGAGAGGCTCGAATCATAGCGATGGGAGACCTAAAGATTAAAAGTCAGCGCTTTAACCCACTGACCGCGTATCATCAGTGTATCATCACGAAAACACGTCTGTATAATTCTGATCCCTTGAAACCCCCACTTTTATTAGCTCACCGGTCACGTAGTGACAAGGTGAGCTTTTGGGATCACTTTTTGACCGTCGTCCGTCTTGCGTACGTGCGTCCGTGCGTAAACTTATTCTTCAAACGACATCTCCTCCTAAACCAGTGAATGGATTTTGATATAATTTAACATGAGTGTTCCTTTTATGACCCTCTTTCAAAATTGCCTAAATCATTCCGCTCCGTTAAACAAAATGGCCGCCAGAGCTAAAAATAGAAAAACCTTTAAATGACATCTACTCCTAGGTGAATTACCCGTTTTGAAAATAGTTTCACAGGAATGTTCCTTGAGTGGCCCTCTTTCAAAATTGCCTAAATCGTTCCGCTCCGTTAAACAAAATGGTCGCCAGAGCTAAAAATAGATAAACCTTTAAATGACATCTCCTCCTAGGCAAATGATCCGATTTGAAAATAATGTCACAGGAATGTTCCTTGAGTGACCCTCTTTCAAAATTGCCTAAATCGTTCTGCTCCGTTAAACAAATTGGCCGCCAGAGCTAAAAATAAAAATAAAAACATTTTAATGACATCTCCTCCTAGGCAAATGATCCGATTTGAAAATAATATCACAGGAATGTTCCTTGATTGACCCTCTTTCAAACTTGCCTAAATCGCCCCGCTCCATTAAACAAAATGGCCACCCGAGCTAAAAACAGAAAATCATTAAATGACATCTCCACCTAGACAAACGGCCCGATTTGAAAAGAATTTCTCAGGAATGTTCCTAGTGTTACCCTCTTTCAAAATTGCCTAAATCGTTCTGCTCCGTTGAACAAAATGGCCACCAGAGCTAAAAATAGAAAAACCTTTAAATGGCATCTCCTCCTAGGCAAATGGCCCGATTTGAAAATAATTACACAGTAATGTTACTTGAGTGACACTCTTTCAAAATTGCCTTAATCGTTCCGCTCCGTTAAATAAAATGGCCACCAGAGCTAAAAATAGAAAAACCTTTAAATAACATCTCCTCCTAGGCAAATGACCCGATTTGAAAATAAATTCACAGGAATGTTCCTTTAGCGACCCTCTTTCAAAATTGCCTAAATTGTTCCGCTCCGTTAAATAAATTGGCCGCCAGAGCTAAAAATAGAAAAACCTTTAAATGACAGCGACTCCTAGGCAAATTGCCCTATTTGAAGATAATTTCACAGGAATGTTCCTTGAGTGAACCTCTTTCAAAATTGTTTGCGTCGTTCCGCTCCGTTAAACAAAATGGCCGCCAGAGCTAAAATAGAAAAACCTTTAAATGGCATCTCCTCCTAGGCCAATTGCCCTTTTTGAAAATAATATCACAGGAATGTTCCTTGATTGACCCTCTTTCAAACTTGCCTAAATCGCCCCGCTCCATTAAACAAAATGGCCACCTGAGCTAAAAACAGAAAATCATTAAATGACATCTCCACCTAGACAAACGGCCCGATTTGAAAAGAATTTCACGGGAATGTTCCTAGAGTGACCCTCTATCAAAATTGCCTAAATCGATCCGCTCCGTTAAATAAAATGGCCACCAGAGCTAAAAATAGAAAAGCATTTAAATGACATCTGCTCCTAGGCAAATGGCCCGATTTGAAAATAATTTCACAGGAATGTTCCTTGAGTGGCCCTCTTTCAAAATTGCCTATATCGTTCTGCTCTGTTGAACAAATTTGCTGCCAGAGGTAAAAATAGAAAAAACCTTTAAATGATATCTCCTCCTGGGCAAATGGCCTGATTTGAAAATAATTTCACAGGAATGTTCCTTGAGTGACCCTCTTTCAAAATTGCCTAAATGGTTCCGCTTAGATAAAATAAATGGCCACCAGAGCTAAAAATAGAAAAACATTTAAATGACATCTCCTCCTAGGAAAATTGCCCTATTTGAAAATAATTTCACAGGAATGTTCCTTCAGTGACCCTCTCTCAAAATTGCCTTAATCGTTCCACTCAGTTAAGTATTTTAGGTTCAATTTCAGGTTACTCTCAGAAACGCTTAACCCACCTGTGCTCTCAGCACATTGAAAGTATGATCTTCTCTGTTTCAGCACCACCTGTTGAAGATTCTCACTTTGAGCATGATGTGTACTTTACACTCGCCGATACGTACTCACTTCGGTGTAGCGCTATTGGACTACCTACACCAGAGGTATCCTGGCATAAAAAAGAGGGCCCTATCATCTTCGGGGAGCATGTTTCTGCTGACAGCGGATCCGATGGAGATTGCACTCTTACTTTTATAAGATTTCGACAGGCGGATGCTGGAACGTACACTTGTCGTGCAACTAACGTTGTCGGAACTGTAGATTCCACCCAGGTCTCTGTACATTTCGCAAGTAAGTGTATTGCACAACAAAACGTCATATAACGAAAATACGCCTATTTAAAATATCATTACGAAAACACGCCTATACAAATACATTGTAAACATGAAAATTTTAAGATAAAAAATGTGATATTTTTCTTAATTCTGCTCAAAATATAGATTGTGGGTACTCAATAGAACCGCCTCTTCGAAGCGCTTCTATCGAGAACCCACAACTCTATATTTTAGATCAGAAATAAGAAAAATAACACATACTCCTGTAAACCCAAGTTTTACTATATAAAAGTGGGGTTCAAGGGGGTCAAAATTATATAGGCGTGTTTTCGTGATGATTGGTAAACTTTTACCACCAGAAAATGAATATTTTCAGAAAAAAAAAATTCTAATAGTTTCCATATTTCTGCTCAAAACAGATTGTTCGATCTCGATGGAATCGCGTCGGCGAGACAATTCTAATAACTACACACACTATCTGTTTTTAACAGAGATGGGGAAATCAATATATACCCTGTAGACTCTAGTTTTACCATATAAAAGTGGGGTTTAGGGGGTTACATGTAGAAATATATCGGCGTGTTTTCATGATGATATAGGCCGAGACAATAAGGATTTTCGAGCACATGTTGGCTTCGCGGTCTTACAATATTTTTCATTTATTTCGATGCGAACACTTGGCCCTCCGTTGCAGAACTGTGACACCCGAGAGAGGCACGAATCATAGCGATGGGAGACCTAAAGATTTAAAGCCAGCGCTTTAACCCACTGACCGCGGACGTCCCGTCAGTGTATTATCACGAAAACACGTCTGTATACTTCTGATCCCTTGAAACCCACTTTTTTAGCTCACCTGTCACGTAGTGACGAGGTGAGCTTTTGGGATCACTTTTTGTCCGTCGTCCGTCGTGCGTGCGTGCGTCCGTGCGTAAACTTTTCCTTCAAACGACATTTCCTCCTAAACCAGTGAATGGATTTTGATATAATTTCAAAGGAGTGTTCCTTGAACGACCCTCTTTCAAAATTGCCTAAATCATTCCGTTCCGTTAAACAAAATGGCCGCCAGAGCTAAAACTAGTGAAACATTTAAATGACATCTCCTCCTAGGTTAATGGCCTGATTTGATAATAATTTCACAGGAATGTTCCTTGAGTTGCCCTCTTTCAAAATTGCCTAAATCGTTCCGCTCCGTTAAATAAAATGGTCGCTAGAGCTAAAAATAGATAAACTTTAAATGAGATCTCCTCCTAGGCAAATGATCCTATTTGAAAATAATGTCACGGGAATGTTCATTGAGTGACCTCTTTCAAAAGTGCCTTAATCTTGCTGCTCAAATAAACAAAATGGCCGCCAGAGCTAAACCAAACAAAAAACCAAAATTTGAATGACATCTCCTCCTTGGCAAATGACCCGATTTGAAAATAATTTCTCAGGAATGTTCCTAGTCTTACCCTCTTTCAAAATTGCCTTAATCGTTTCGCGCCGTTAAACAAAATGGCCACCAGAGCTAAAAATAGAAGAACATTTAAATGACATCTCCTCCTAGGAAAATGGTCGGATTTGAAAATAATTACACAATAATGTTCCTTGAGTGACCCTCTTTCAAAATTGCCTAAATTGTTCTGCTCCGTTAAATAAAATGGCCACCAGAGCTAAAAATAGAAAAAACTGTAAATGACATCTCCTCCTAGGCCAATGACCCGATTTGAAAATAATTACACAGTAATGTTCCTTGAGTGACCCTCTTTCAAATTTGCATAAATTGTTCCGCTCCGTTAAATAAATTTGCCGCCAGAGCTAAAAATAGAAAAACCTTTAAATGACATCTCCTCCTAGGCAAATTGCCCTATTTGAAACTAATTTCACAGGAATGTTCCTTGAGTGACCCTCTTTCAAAATTGTTTACGTCGTTCCGCTCCGTTAAAAAAAAATGCCGCCAGAGCTAAAAAAAGAAAAAAAAACTTCAAATGACATCTCCTCCTAGGCAAATGTCCCGATTTGAAAATAATATCACAGGAATGTTCCTTGAGTGACCCTCTTTCAAAATTGCCTAAATCGCCCCGCTCCATTAAACAAAATGGCCACCTGAGCTAAAAATAGAAAACCTTTAAATGGCATCTCCA
This sequence comes from Lucinisca nassula, assembly GCA_963580285.1. Lineage (NCBI taxonomy): Eukaryota > Metazoa > Mollusca > Bivalvia > Lucinida > Lucinidae > Lucinisca > Lucinisca nassula. The sequence goes on from OY757012.1 coordinate 27,298,679, forward strand.
CCTAGGCAAATGGCCCGATTTGAAAATAAAAATCAAAAATGAGTTCCTTTAAGAGCAATGAAAACATTTATAAGAAAGAAGATGGGTCATACTACGTAGTTTCGGCTAATAAAGCCTCATCAGTGACCCTGTACTGATCCGGAAAAGAAAGCCAGAGGAAACATACTGCAATTTTGCGAATTTCGAATAGGCAGTCGATTCAAAGACTGATAAAAATCAAAATGGGGTCCAAATAATTAAAAACCTGTCTAGAATATGAGTCTAAACCAATAATTTATTTCCGATTTCTCAGAATATTCACGCTGATCTCAAAGGACCAAAAGTAAAATATAAACTGCACTATGGTTGATGTACGGGGAGACGTTTTACGGCCGCCACACGGCACAACACCAGCTGCAATGAAGGCAAATAAAAATCAAAAATGAGTTCCTTTAAGAGCAATGAAAACATTTATAAGAAAGAAGATGGGTCATACTACGTAGTTTCGGCTAATAAAGCCTCATCAGTGACCCTGTACTGATCCGGAAAAGAAAGCCAGAGGAAACATACTGCAATTTTGCGAATTTCGAATAGGCAGTCGATTCAAAGACTGATAAAAATCAAAATGGGGTCCAAATAATTAAAAACCTGTCTAGAATATGAGTCTAAACCAATAATTTATTTCCGATTTCTCAGAATATTCACGCTGATCTCAAAGGACCAAAAGTAAAATATAAACTGCACTATGGTTGATGTACGGGGAGACGTTTTACGGCCGCCACACGGCACAACACCAGCTGCAATGACTTTCACGGGAATGTACCTAGAGTGCCCTCTTTTGAAATTGCCTAAATCGATCCGCTCCGTTAAATAAAATGGCCACCAGAGCTAAAAATAGAAAAGCCTTTAAATGACATCTCCTTCTAGGCAAATGGCCCGATTTGAAAATAATTTTACAGGAATGTTCCTTGAGTGACCCTCTTTCAAAATTGCCAAAATCGTTCTGCTCTGTTAAACAAAATTGCTGCCAGAGGTAAAAATAGAAAAAAACAGCTTTAAATGATATCTCCTCCTAGGCAAATGGCCTGATTTGAAAATAATTTCACAGGAATGTTCCTTGATTGACCATCTTTCAAAATTGCCTAAATGGTTCCGCTTAGTAAAACAGATTGGCCACCAGAGCTAAAAAAAGAAAAACCTTTAAATGACATCTCCTCCTAGGAAAATTGCCCTATTTAAAAATAATTTCACAGAAATGTTCCTTCAGTGACCCTCTTTCAAAAATGCCTAAATCGTTCCACTCCGTTTAGTATTTTAGGTTCAATTTCAGGATACTCTCAGAAACACTTAACCCACCTGTGCTCTCAGCACATTGAAAGTATGATCTTCTCTGTTTCAGCACCACCTGTTATAGTTTCTCAACTTGAGCACGATGTGTACTTTACACTCGCCGATACGTACTCACTTTGGTGTAGCGCCATTGGACTACCTACACCAGAGGTATCCTGGCATAAAGAAGAGGGCCCTATCATCTTAGGGGAGCATGTTTTTGCTGACAGCGGACCCGATGGAGATTGCACTCTAACTTTTATAAGATTTCGACAGGCGGATGCTGGAATGTACACTTGTCGTGCAACTAACGTTGTCGGAACTGTAGATTCAACCAAGGTCTCTGTACATGTCGCAAGTAAGTGTATTGTACTACATAACGTCATATAACGAAACTACGCCTATTTAAAATATCATTACGAAAACACGCCTATACAAATACATTGTAAACTTTACCGCCGAAAAAAATGAAAATTTTAAGAAAACAAAATGTGATATTTTTCTTAATTCTGCTCAAAATATAGATTGTGGGTACTCAATAGAACCGCCTCATCGCGGCGGTTCTATGGAGTACCCGCAATCTATATTTTAGATCAGAAATAAGAAAAATAAGACATACCCCTGTAAACCCGAGTTTTACTATATAAAAGTGGGGTTCAAGGGGGTCAAAATTATACAGGCGTGTTTTCGTGATGATTGGTAAACTTTTACAACCACAAAATAATTATTTTCAGATAAAAATTCTAATAGTTTCCATATTTCTGCTCAAAACATAGCTTGTTCGATCTCGATGGAACCGCGTCGGCGAGACAATTCTTACGAGTACACACAATATCTGGTTTTTAACAGAGATAGGGAAAAATAATATATACCCCTGTAGACCCTAGTTTTACCATATAAAAGTGGGGTTAAGGGGGTTACATGTAGAAATATATCGGCGTGTTTTCATGATGATATAGGCCGAAACAATAAGGATTTTCGAGCATATGTTGTCTTCGCGGTCTTTCAATATTATTTCATTAATTTCGATGCGAACACTCGGCCCTCCTTTGCAGAACTGTGACACCCGAGAGAGGCACGCATCATAGCGATGGGAGACCTAAAGATTAAGAGTCAGCTCTTTAACCCACTGACCACCCAGTGTATCATCACGAAAACACGTCTGTATAATTCTGACCCCTTGAAACCCACTTTTATTAGCTCACCTGTCACGTAGTGACGAGGTGAGCTTTTGGGATCGTGCGTGCGTGCGTAAACTTTTTCTTCAAACGACATCTCCTCCTAAACCAGTGAAAGGATTTTGATATAATTTTACAGGAATGTTCCTTGGATGACCCTCTTTCAAAATTGTCCAAATAATTCGCTCCGTTAAACAAAATGGCCACCAGAGCTAAAAATAGAAAAAACATTTTAATTACATTTCCTTTTATGCAAATGGCCCGATTTGAAAATAATTTCACAGGTATGTTCCTTGAGTGACCCTCTTTCAAAAGAGCCTAAATCGTTTCGCTCCTTTAAACAAAATTGCCGCCAGAGCTAAAATTAGATTAACCTTTAAATGATATCTCCTCCTAGGAAAATGATCCGATTCGAAAATAATGTCACAGGAATGTTCCTTGAGTGACCCTCTTTCAAAATTGTCTACATCATTCTACTCCGTTAAACAAAATGGGCACCAGAGCTATTAATGGAAAAAAACATTTTAATGACGTCTCCTCCTAGGCAAATAGCCCAATTTGAAAATAATTTCACAGGAATGTTCCGTGACCCTATTTCAAAATTGCCTAAATCGTTCTGCTCCGTTAAACAAAATGGCCGCCAGAGTTAAAAATAGAAAAAATCTTTAAATGAAATCTCCTCCTAGGCAAATGCCCCGATTTGAAAATAATTTCACAGGAATGTTCCTTGGGTGACCCGCTTTCAAAATTGCCTAAATCGTTCCGCTCCGTTACATAAATTGGCCACCAGAGCTAAAAATAGAAAAAACCTTTAAATGACATCTCCTCCTAGGCAAATGGCATGATTTGAAAATAATTTCACAGGAATGTTCATTGAGTGACCCTCTTTCAAAACTGCATAAATGGTTCCGCTTAGATAAACAAAATGGCCACCAGAGCTAAAAATAGGAAACACCTTTAAATGACATCTCCTCCTAGGCAAATTGCCCTATTCGAAAATAATTTCATAGGAATGTTCCTTGAGTGACCCTCTTTCAACATTGCCAAAATCGTTCCACTCCGTTAAGTATTTAGGTTCAATTTCAGGATCCTCTCAGAAACATTAACCCACCTGTGCTCTCAGCACATTGAAAGTATGATCTTCTCTGTTTCAGGACCACCTGTTATAGTTTCTCAACTTGAGCACGATGTGTACTTTACACTCGCCGATACGTACTCACTTTGGTGTAGCGCCATTGGACTACCTACACCAGAGGTATCCTGGCATAAAGAAGAGGGCCCTATCATCTTCGGGGAGCATGTTTCTGCTGACAGCGGACCCGATGGAGATTGCACTCTAACTTTTATAAGATTTCGACAGGCGGATGCTGGAACGTACACTTGTCGCGCAACTAACGTTGTCAGAACTGAAGTTTCAAATCGGGTCTCGGTACATGTCGCAAGTAAGTGCATTGCACTACAAAACGTCATATAACGAAAATACGCCTATTTAAAATATCATTATGAAAACACGCCTATACAAATACATTGTTAACTTTACCGCCGAAGAAAATGAAAATTTTAAGATAAAACAAAATGTGATATTTTTCTTAATTCTGCTCAAAATATAGATTGTGGGTACTCAATAGAACCGCCTCATCAAGGCGGTTTTATCGAGCACCCACAATCTATATTTTAGATCAGAAATAAGAAAAATAAGACATACCCCTGTAAACCCCAGTTTAACTATATAAAAGTGGGGTTCAATGGTGTCAAAATTATAAATGCGTGTTTTCGTGATGATTGGTAAACTTTTACCACCAGAAAATGAATATTTTCTGAAAAGAAATCTAATAGTTTCCATGTTTCTGCTCAAAACATAGCTTGTTCGATCTCGATGGAACCACGTCGGCGAGACAATTCTAACGAGTACACACACTATCTGTTTTTTAACAGAGATGGGGAAAAATACTATATACCCCTGTAGACCCTAGTTTTACCATACAAAAGTGGGGTTTAGGGGGTTACATGTATAAATATATCGGCGTGTTTTCTTGATGATATAGGCCGAGACAATGTTGTTTTCGCAGTCTTTCAATATTATTCCATTTATTTCGTTGCGAACACTCTTCCCTCCGTTGCAGAACTATGACACCCGAGAGAGGCACGAATCATAGCGATGGGAGACCTATAGATTAAAAGTCAAAACTTTAACCCACTGACCGCGGACGTCCCGTCAGTGTATCATCACGAAAACACGTCTGTATAATTCTCACCCCTTGAAACCCACTGTTATTAGCTCACCTGTCACGTAGTGACGAGGTGAGCTTTTGGGATCACTTTTTGTCCGTCGTCCGTCGTGCGTGCGTCCGTGCGTCCGTGCATAAACTTTTTCTTCAAACGACATCTCCTCCTCAACCAGTGAATGGAATTTGATATAATTTCACAGGAATATTCCTTTGATGACCCTCTTTCAAAATTGCCTAAATCATTTCGCTCTGTTAAACAAAATGGCCGCCAGAGCTAAAATGGAAAAACCTTTAAATGATATCAGCTCCTAGGCAAATGACCCGATTTTAAAATAATTTCACAGGAATGTTCCATGAGCGACCCTCCTTCAAAATTGTCTAAATCGTTCCGCTCCGTTAAACAAAATGGCCGCCAGAGCTAAAAATAGATAAACCTTTAAATGGCATCTCCTCCTAGGCAAATGATCCGATATGAAAATAATGTCACAGAAATGTTCCTGGAGTGACCGTCTTTCAAAATTGCCTAAATCGTTAAACAAAATGGCCGCCAGAGCTAAAAATAGAACAAAATCTTTTAATGGCATCTCCTCCTAGGCAGATGGCCCGATTTGAAAAGAATTTCACAGGAATGCTCCTAGAGTGACCCTCTTTCAAAATTGCCTAAATCGTTCTGCTCCGTTAAACAAAATGGCCACCAGAGCTAAAAATAGAAAAACCTTTATATGAAATCTCCTCCTAGGCAAATGTCCCGATTTGAAAATATTTTCACAGGAATGTTCCTTGAGTGACCCTTTTTCAAAATTGCCTAAATCGTTCCGCTCCGTTAAATAAATTGGCGGCCAGAGCTAAAAATAGAACAGCCTTTCAATGACATTTCCTCCTAGGCAAATGGCATGATTTGAAAATAATTTCACAGGAATGTTCCTTGAGTGACCCTCTTTCAAAATTCTCTTAATCGTTCCACTCCGTTAAACAAAATGGCCGCCAGAGCTAAAAATAGAAAAACGTTTAAATGACATTTCCTCCTAGGCAAATGGCCCGATTTGAAAATAATTTCCCAGGAATGTTCCTTGAGTGACCCTCTTTCAAAATTGTTTAAACTATTCCGCTCTGTTAAACAAAATGGACACCAGAGCTAAAAATAGAAAAACCTTCAAATTCCACTACAATGATAAAGCCTCCAAAGATAAAAGTATTTGGTCTACATCTCATTAAAGCAGTGAATCCTTCATTTCCATAAGCTTTGAAACATCTTGGATTCAGGTGAGCGATTCAGGGCCATCATGGCCCTCTTGTATAGTAAAACTGTGGTTTACAGGGGTATACCTTAGTTTTCTTATGTCTGCTATAAAATATAGAGTGTGGGTTCTCGTTAGAACTGCCTCAATGAGGCGGTTCTAAAGTGTGCCCTCAATCTATATTTTGAGCAGATATAAGAAAAATGCCACAATTTTTCGTCTTACAATTGTTACTTTTTTCGGCGGTAAAATTTACAATGTATTTGTAAAGGCATGTTTCGTAGTGGAAGATATTGTTCTTAACTACATTGTATCCATGTACCGAAGAGAATATTGTGAGCAGACCGTGTGGACGCAGAACGAGGGGTCTGATCAGGATCTACATTGTTTGCTTACTGTACATGTACAGGAACTAAAGAGTCAGACGCCAAAAACCTTACTGCCTCATCAAGAGCTACAGTTGTGATTTAAAAACGAATTGACGTTCGTAAGGGTTAAATGAATCAGTCAAAGATTATTTTCCCAACTTACACTAGGATGAAAAACATTTTGTACATCCTTTGGAAGCAAAGAATATACCAAGCAAACGAAAACATCAGACTCGGTTGTTATTGAGTCTGTTCGTGACCAGTACTGAAATGTTCAACATCGGGCATGCCCTCTATCACCGACTTAACCAGAATTCTGCAATTATGTACTTACGGTAGGGTTCATTACACGTATAACCTGTACAGGGGTGACTCTCCTTGCATGCTGGGGCCTCCAGTTTACCTCCCGACCCGACGGACGGTGCAGATTTTGACATTCTTCCCTGCAAACGATACCAAAGGAGCGTGATCGGACACCGAAATAATCACCGCTGCCGGAGATCGAAACGGGGCGCCTCTAGCATCAGAGGCAAGGTCACTAACCACTGAGCTATCACGTTCCTGAGTTTTTGGACATCGAACAACACGGACTTGCAATATTCACCAATATCTTTCTCTGTTTTTAAGGGAAATGGATACGCCTTCAGGGGAGGCAACTCCGGCAATAGTATTTTTGTCTCCCATGTCAATAGCACCGAACCCTCGGATTTCATCGTTAATATCTTATCACCAAATATCAAATTAAATAGCCTTGTACATGTAATATGGGTGCATGAATGTGTAGTTACATGCCAAAAAAGCGCTATCATACACATGTTATAAGTTTTATTCTTATTCAGCACATGAATGTGCAGTAACATGCCAAAAAAGCGCTATCAAACACATGTGTTTCCGTTTTCATCTTATACAGCACCACCCGAGGTAACTATGATTCCTTCCACTGATACTGTCGAGGTGCAGCGAGGAGCAAATATGACCCTGATATGTCAAGTTGCCGGCAACCTAATCATGTCAATTGAATGGCTGAAAGACTCCAATGTGATCACTTCTGATGAGCGAACTTCTATTTCAAGGGACAACAACGATGTAACTTTGACTGTTGGGAATACTCAGCCAGAAGACGCCGGTATTTACACATGCGGAGCTATGAGCAACATTGGTGTTGACACAAAATCAAAACCTGTTGTGGTTGTGAATTAAATTTGACAATACACTCAATACAGCCATTGATTTATTTATTTTCTAAAGTCGGCCTCGGTAGCTCTGTCGGATGCGTCTCTGACTGGTGATCAGGAGGACGCAGGTAAGATACCTGCCGGGGTCGGCAACATTCGTTCGTGGTGATTGATCATGAAATCTTTTCTACGGTCATTCTCTCCCTTCCGCTGATTCAAGAAGGGCAGTTGTCAGTTTCTGTCGAAAGAATGTGCACTGTACTGGTTAACCACTTACGTATAAGACTGCCCATGAAAAGTGAGGATAGGTAAACTGACCGGCTCAAAAATGACCTAAATAATAGTGTGACTGCGCCGTTAAACTCCTATACAAACAAACAAACAAATCATTTATTTTGTTTGTTTGATTTGAGTATAACGTTCCCATCAACACTGTACATGTCATTTTTGAGACGTTGCTTTCAATTTTCTGGGACTTTTACCCGACATTGAGATGAAATGACATCTCAAGCCCTGTCGCCCAATGAAACCAATAGGGTTTATAAGCATGGACGGTCCGACTCGCACCGCTTTGCAGGTTTAGATCCTCTAAGCGGTTTACCAGTACTCGTGTGCGGTCGGTTTCTCTGCGTGGAAGTACATGCAGCTCATCTATTTCTTCAAGCCCCGATGGGCGGGGGCCTAATTTTATCATTTATTATAGAAAAAATATTAGTAAAAATGAGATAACTTTCTTATTTCTGTTTGCAGCATAGATTGTGGGTGCCCGTTAGGGGCGGTTCTAACGAGTACCCACAATCTATGGTTTTGGGCTAAAATAAGGCTGATAATGTATACCCCAGCAAACCTCACTTTTCTCTATATAAAGTGGGGTTAATAGGGATCTCCGTTTCGCGGACTTCTTATCGTAATGGTATATTGTGTTGGGGCCTAACCAGGTCTAAGAAAGTTGTTATATTTAAAGACTGTCTCTAAGTCTAAAGACTGTCTGTAAATTTAAAGACTTTTTTGTCTGTAGATTTAAAGACTAACACAAGGAAATCATGAAAGAGATGAAACACGAAAAAATCGCATTCTCATACGTAGCCTCAGTCTTCATCTCAATAAAAACATGCGATGCTAAAGACGGTATGTATTTTATTGTCTTTAAATATCGTTTTAATGATAGAAACAATTAAGAAATAAAACAACACAGTTCCTTCCCTTAGACCTAAAAAGCCGTGAAACTCCGCAGAAAGGGAAGAAAAATCTGTCAAAGGTCGAACATAAGATGAGTTTCGCACAGACAACATTTCGTTTTCGGACATTTTACTGTTGTAGTCAGTCTGAAACTTTCATCAATTTTAGTTGTCAGAAAAACTGTCTGTCGAAGCGTATGGTCGGTATGTTGACAAAATGATAAAAGCGTTATACACATTCATTCCTTTGCTCATTTTACATATAATCTTTTTTCCTGAGAACTCTTCAATTATGGTTGAAGGAATTTTATTAAATAAAGACAACTATATAATATGCAGTTAAACATAATTAAATAATCTACAAATAACGCCCAAATTACTATACTTAGCAAAGTGCGATTTTTCCGTTTTACACCATTTTCATGATTTTATTTGTGTCAGCCTTTAAATTTACGCACTAAAACGTCTTCAAATTTACAGAAGTCTTTAAATTTATAGACTCTTTAAATAAAACAACTTTAACATGTTAACGGCACCTCAACGTTTATGTCGTCTCCCAGAGAAAGGCAGAAAAAAGCTAGAAGAGCTAGCAGAGAAGATGAAAGTGATTTGTTGGGGAGAATAAGGAAGATGAGAGAAATTGATGTAACAGAAAAAATAACATCCCCCCTCTACCCTAACTTGCTGCACGGACAGCAGTCCTTGCCGAACTGTACGCCAATATCAGTAAGGCGTAAAAAATAGCAGTGTTTCCGCTAACATGCTGAAAAATTGGTCGGTAGTTAGGAGAATTTTTTATTTATTTTTTTTCTCCCGAAAACAACAGGGTCGGGCCTGTATTTTGTATGTGGTTTTGTTTTTCTCAAAGGGTTTAGATAATACAATTGTCATGTTGAGACTGACACTGTTTATCATAATTCATTTTAGATGCCACAAAAGTCAGCTCTGTGTCATGAGTTTTGCTTCATGGGATGGCTGTCACCCACATGATTATCTGAAGCTATTTGGCAACTTGATATCACGTGAGCTTGCGATTCAGGGCCATCTAAGCCATCTTGTTCATGTATTCGTGTGTTTTAGTTCACCTGAGCGAAGCTCAGGATGAGCTTTGTTATCATTCTGCGTCCCTCTTCCGTCGTCAACAATTAGATTGTTAACACTCTAGAGGTCACAGTTTTGACAGTTAATGAAACACTCAGAGTGTCTGCATCTATGAAATCTAGGAAATGTTGGATACTGGGTCACTTTGGGTCTAAAACTATGTCACCAGGTCAAATCAAAGAAAAACCTTGTTGACACTCTAGAGGCCCCAGTTTTTGGCCCAGTTTTAATGAAACTTGCTCAGAATGTTTGCCTGTATGAAATCTAGGTCAAGGTCGATACTCGGCGACTTGACGTAAAAACTAGGTCATCAGATCAAATGAAGTGAAAACATTGTTTACACTCTAGAGGTCACACAGTTTTAGACCTATGTCAATGAAACGTGCTTACAATATTTGCCTCTATGAAATCTAGGTCAATTTTGATATTTGGACACTCCGGGACTAAAACTAGGTCACCAGATAAAATCAAAGTAAAGCCTTGTTAACACTCTAGAGGCCAGTTTTTGAGCCAGATTTAATGAAACTTGATCGGTTTGGTCGGTGCAATCTAGGTCAAGTTTGATACTTGGTTACTTGGGGTCAAAAACTAGGTCACCAGGTCAAACGTAATGTAATTTTTGAACTGTCTAGTTGTCACAGATTTGATCCGATTTTGATTAAAGTTGTTCTGAAGTTTGCCTCTATAAAATCTAATCCATGTTTGATGCAAGATCATTTGGGGACAGAAATAAGTCACCAGGTCAAATCAAAGAAAAACATTGCTAACATTCTAGAGTTCACATTGGTGTCCAAATTTCGCTGAAGTTTGTCTCTACAAAATTTATGTCAATTTTGACACTGGGTTACTTGAGGTCAAAAACTTGTTCATCAGGTCAAATCAAAGGAAAACCTAGTTAACACTCTCGACCTTGAGACCATGGGCATGGGTGCTGGTATTTGGGAATAAAAAGTTTGACTTACACCTACCATTATGCCAAATAAAAAAAAGCATATCCATCATTAGGTTTGGAAAACACGAGTTCTTGTAAAATTTAATGTAAATACGGACGCCAATTCCGGGGTTGTCCAAAAGCTCTTCCTGAACTTTCAAAGTAACTGTCCTTTTGGCTTTCCGCTATTGGCGTTTCCATTAGGGTCTATTTATTTCATGTTTGTGTTTCTTCCTTTGGTGTCCCTGGGAGTTGTGGGTTAATTTTATAGATTGCTGATCATTGCCTTCACTTCTTGTTTGTCCAGGCAAGCTAAAAGTTTGGAACATAAGTAGGAGATTTGTAAAATTCTACACTGCCAGCATCATGTTTCAAATAATTAGGGCATTTATGTTTTCAATATGTTTTCGGGCTGAGTAGTTTTGAAAATAAAAAAGGATACACAATTGCGAGTTATGTATGTTCCTTTCCCATTCGGACATTTTCCAACTGTTTAACATTGCCGTATGAAGTAGGTCTTTGACATATCAGTCGTATATGATGGAATTTTCTTGCATTACACATTGTTCGATTTATCGTCAAGGATTTTTTAACGTAATAACTATTATTACCCTTTCTTGATGAGCTTTGGCAGTGATGTTAATCCAAAGCTTAAAAAGACTGCGTATGCTAGTCTCTGAACACTTTAAGTGTACCGTATATTTCCTTTTTCATTGGATTTGTACCTACAGAGTTAATTGCAGTCTAACTGTTGGTTGTTATTTTGCCCCAGCGTTTCAGTTATTTCATGCTGTCGAGTCCCAGTCGTTGTTTCATCTCTGTAGTCGTTTGACTTTTATGTTCTTGGACATGTGGTACTCCTTCATGCAGGTTGAAAGGGCCGTTCGTCTAAATCACGGCAGGTCCAAGGGCGATGATTGTGACTACTTAAGATCGATTTAAGCCCATCCCCCCCCCCCCGCACCCAGTGAAATACTTTTTACTGTCTCTATGTCTCTATTTCTGCCGCTGTTTATTTTTATTATATTTCGTCTTTTGATCTTTTAAGCATGGCGTGATACATGTATACAAAACGAAATTTCCGACTCTTCTCCTGTCGGTTTGTCAAGCCATCAAAATTAGGCACCGCCCTAGCGTTCATCCTAGAGTTCAATATGTTCTATGAAAGGGTTATCCTTTGGAAGTACTTGTAAGGGATACACTACATAACTGAAAAAATATGGAGTGTACACTAGTTTTACCAGACTAGCTACTCCTTGCCTCATCGGTGAACCACAAATACATTGTATTTTCTAAAACTCAACAATGAAATCAAAGGAGAAGAAAATGCAAACTACACTACAATGAACGACAGGTAGACTTTTACGGCCAATTCAGATGATAAGATTTAACTCACCAGAGCCGAGGGCTCTTACGGAGCTTGTAGGATAGACAGTGATTCGTCGTCCGCCGTCTTCGTCTGCGTCGTCAACATGTCCAAACAAAATCTCAAAAACAAGGCCAACCGAAAACAAATTACATGTGGAGCCTCCATGGGTTGGGGAAAATTAAACACTGTTCAAGAATTTGGTCAAACAACCAAGATGACCGCTATTAAGATATATATTAAATTCTCCTCAGAAATTAAAACGGCCCGTTGCCTTTAAACTTGGTATGCAGCCTCGGGAACACGGGCCATAAGAAGTTTGTTTGAATAGTGACCTTCAGTTGACATTAACCTATTTTTGTCAAGGTAAAATTAGGTCACTTAGAAATTTTTACGGAATAAAAAGGCCAAACAGCAGTTTTTTCTGATTTTGTTCGCATTTCGCATCAGAATTAATATTTACATTCGGCTGAATTGAATGTATCAGTTCCAAAGTTCAAGGTAAAAGTAAAACAAAGATCAGGAAACGATACAATTAACTTACTCCACCCATCAAAGACACCAAAGGGAAAGAAACACAAACATTAAGCGACCAGACCATAATGGAAACTTAAACAAAGGAAGGCCATAAGGACAATTACTTTCCCACAAAATGGCCATATGGCCATCCAAAATAAAAAGACACAAGTGATACACACATTAAGTAACAAACAACACCATAAATAAACCGCCACAAAAGAACCGCCTTGGAACGGTCAGCGGAATGATTTCCACTCGGGGGGGGGTGGGGGGGGGGGCTTAAATCGGTTTTACGTGGCCACGATCCTCGCCCTTACTTCCGTCGCGATTAAGACAAACAATTTGTTCAGTCCGCATGAAGGCCTCCTAACTCATCAGTGCAACATCTCCGTGAACACAAAAAATCAAAGAACCACAGAGGTGAGACAACGGTGAGGACTCGACAGCAAGAAACCACTGAAATGGTGGAGCAAAAGAAAACCAACAGTTAGACTCCGATGGGCCCGACCAGAGACAGACCATCAGGCACCGACCAACATTACCTTGAATTAGATATCTCTAATTCTCAATAACCCTTTACGTTGGAGCCGTCATAGAATCTGAGGCCTGACCCACCGGCGTGCAATTAAAGAGGGAAGCAAAGTTGCCAACCGTGATTGGGTTAACTACCATGCATGCAGTCTGTCTAATAACATCCATGTTGTACCCAATCTTTTTATATCGAAGAATGATTTTACGAAATTGGGTGCTGAAGTCATTGCGGTTATATATTTTTCTGAATTTATATACTTAGTCACCATAAAATTCGGGTTCCGATAGACCTTGTTGCAGAAGAGATTTAAGTCCAATATTGAATTTTGAAATTAAATCAGAATGGCGTCTATAAAATTTTGAAAAGGCTTTGCGTAATTTGTGGTACCGATAACCCTGATTAAGGAGTTTAGCCGTTAATAATTTATTACGAGTGTTGAAGTCAGTTACATGACTACACACTCTAGCAAATCGAATTAATTGCGAAATATAAACGCCATAGGATGGCGCACGAGGAACATCACCATCCAAAAAAGGAAAATTTACAATCTCAAAATCAAAGTCATCGCGTTTATCATAAAGTTTGCACAAAACAAATCCATCTACAATAGATAGATGTAAATCCAAAAACGGGTCATTTGCTCACCCTTGTCCGGGATGGCTTAGAAACATTACGTTTATCTTCTTCACCAAACCTGCTAAGCTGGTTGAAACCATATAACATGTGGAGCCTCAATCTACGGAACCCGGGATGGGACATGATTTTTTTTTATTTTGTATGTTGTGCGCACAAGATAATATCTTTTGCGGACAAGATATTATCTTATTCGGACAACATATTATCTTGTGCGCACAACATATTTTCTTGTCCGCACAAGATGTTATCTTGTGCGAACAATATATTATCTTGTGCGGACAACATATTATCTTGTCCGCACAAGATATTAAGTTGGCCATTTTGTGGGAAAGTAACTGTCCTTGTGGCCTTCCTTTGTTTAGGTTTCCATTATGGTCTGGTCGCTTCATGTTTGTTTTTCTTTCCCTTTGGTGTCTTTGGTGGATGGAGTCTTCTCGGGAACCAAATGGCTGATGGCTGATGGTTGGAGTAAGTTAATTGTATCGACTCCTGATCCTTGTTTTACTTCTACTTGGTATGCAGCATTTGGGGACAAAGGCCCTACCTAATTTATTCAAATGATGACCTTCCGTTGACCTTGACCTATTTTACGTCAGGAGCAACTTTTGTCACTTGTATTCTCTGAATCAAATGGTGTTTATAGAGGTGTTAATTACACAGACTTGTTGACTAAATGAATCGTTTAAATTTCGGCAGTTGGACACATATTGTTTTAAGCTTGTAACCACAAGAATGGTGCTGGATTTAGTAATCGATTAATGGCTGTCAAATTTAATCAGATTAATCAGATTATCAAGTCATTCAAACTGATATTTTTTTCTTATTTTCTGAAATACTAGCGAATTGCAGTTGATTGCATAGCCATATACGGAAACAACCTAAAAACATGTTCTTCTCCAGTAACACTGGGACTATTGCCTTGGAACATATTATGCAGCTTTGGGTAACAAATAACTACAACATATATTCAAATGATGACACTGGGTTGACCTTCTTACGACGAGGTCAAATCTAGTCACTCGGACTTTGGGATGGGAAGAAGTAGAGGAATGCATTTATCGAAAATGGCTGAGATTGTGGCATGAAAGAATGTACTTCATGAATATTTGTGAATGCCCGCCGGTCAAGGTCATTCAGTGATTTTTGCCAATTGCAATGAGACATTCAGCCCCACCATGGTAATAGTTAAACAAAACATGTTCGATTGGTTCAGAAAAAATGACCAAGATACTCGACATAGCTATGTATGGCTAAAACTTTAAAAACATCTTCTTCTCAAGATGTCTTGAAGCTTGCTAAGTAGCGCCAGGCGACTGAGAACTTATATATATTTTTTTAAAAAATCACGACACTAGGTTGACCCTTTTTTACGTCGATGTCAAATTCTGACCCTTGGGCCTTTAAATGGGTGAAAGGTAAAACAAAAACAATAATTTAATAAGATGCAGCCACCTGGCAACTTGAGACATTTTTTCCAAATGTCAAGGCAATGTGTATTTTATACATAAGGTAACACAGTGCCTATATCCAAATCTGTTGCCATTTGAGGAAGGTAGGTAAAACACATAAGGTTAACAAGTCCGTGGAATAAATAGAGTACATTTACTTTTTTTAGATGAATACCAAAAATATTTCATCGAGTGTGTGAAAATATCAGAATTTGCACGAGTTCGAAGCACGGGTAACAATTCTGATGTTTTCAACACACGAGATGACATATATTTGATATTTATCGGAAAAATGTAAATTTTCTTTTTATCTTATAATATTTTAGGACACTGACTGTAATTGATCAATCGGATCTTACTTCTTAATTTTTACTTGGCTATGTCGTCACAACTGTAAACACATCGCCATTCTTAATACAGGATTTTTACAGTTCAAATAATTCTTTGTCTAGGTACATGTATTTTAAAGAACTATTTCATCGATAACCTAATATGTCTTTGGCAAAAAGTAGACCGGGCTGCTTCTGTGAAAATAATAAGGTATTCTTATTTTTCACAGAATGTAAATATCATTTATATTTCGCACTGTGAAAATATCACTTATTTGTTTCAGATATGCATTGTTTTCACTGCTAAGTATATTATTTTCCTTATATTTGCTCAAACTCATAGATTGTACGTACTCGTTAGATTCTCTGACGAACAACCCTATTCTTGCACACCGGATAAGGAAATCTTGGGATAGAAAATCTGTCCTAACCCTGGTATTCTTACCCCAAATCGAATTTTCTCGCGTGTTTATTAAATTCACAAGTTGAATACGGCCTCACATGCGCCGCCGTTAAGGTTGACACCATAGCACGTTACGTGAGGTCACTAAATATTCCTGTAGTGTCATCACAATATGGCGGACGTCGGTAACCGAAGTGACTACATCATTAAAATCCGCGCTAAGAAATGTACATGTAAGGTATGCAAGAAAAAAAAAACCTTCATGGCTGTGAGGGTTGGATAGAAAAATCCGTCCGTCAGGATCACTGTCCGGCATCACTCGGCAAGCCTCGTGATACCGGGCAGTGACCTTCGGGACGGATTTTTCCATCAACCCCTCACACCCATAAAATATTCTTATAATCTGTCTGGAACAGAAATAGCAAACTTATCAGACATTTTCATCTGATAAATAGAAGAGAAGGCAATGATCAGGAATCGATAAATTAACCCACAGCTCCCATCAGATTGACCTGCACAGGGCATGACTCTGGCCTCAAGTTAACGTACCGATCCGAAGGTCGGTGCACTTTTCTGACATGTATCCCTGCAATTGATGTCAATGGAGTGTGTTCGGACACCTAATTAATCACCGCCGCAGGGGACCGAACCGGGAACCTCTAGTTTCAGCGGTAAGTGCATTAACCAATGCGCTATCACTCTCCTTCATATCTATATCAGAATGCTAAAAATAGACAAAACTGGCGAAAAGAACACATAAATATGTCTTTCGGTAAATCGGGAATACTTTGAAGATTCCGAATAGAAATAAAGTCCGACAGATAATACTTCTGTGGAATATAAGAATCTTATATGGGTGTGAGGGGTGGATGGAAAAATCCGTCCCGAGGGTCAGGACGGATTTTTCTATCCATCCCTCACATCCATATAGGATTCTTTTTTCTTGCATACCTTCCATTTCAATTGCGAATTTTAATGCTGCTGTCACTTCGCTTATCGACGTCCGCCATTTTGTGATGACACAACAGGAATGTTTAGTGACGTCACGCATGACGACGCCGCGCATGAGGTTGTAATCAACCAGTGCATGTATCAAACACGCAATTATATTCGATTTGGGGTCGGAACACCAGGGTCAGAACATAAATTTCTATCCCAGGGTAAAATCACGGATTTCCTTGTCTGGTGTGCAAGAAAAATTCATCCCTGGTAAAAGGACATTTTGTAGGACTCTCCCGTGCACTGGACGTGGCGGAATGTTTGCTTATTACGCCGACTACCCAGTTTCAAATCCGACTCGTCCAAACTTTCTGCACTGATAATCTACGACAGTCACTATACTATGCTGGTGTGTGGGACTGTGTGGCGGCGGTAAAACGTCTCCCTGCCCTACATCATAGTGTAGATTATATTTTCTTGTCCTTTGGGATCATTGATTCCATTTTGGAATTTTGAAAATATCTGAGGGTCACTGATGAGGCCTAATTGGCCGAAACTAGCTAGTCTGGCCCAGAAAACATGTACACTCCATACTTTTCAGTTCTGTGGTGTATTCCTTGCTTCCAAAGGATAACCCTTTTATAGAACATATTATATACATGTACTTGGTAAATGCTTCATTGGTATTTGTTTATTGGGTGCCCTGTTTGCATCACTGGGACAACAGCCGTGGGTAACGACGAAGGCAAGTCAATAAAGTAACCAGCAGTTGCCATAACCAATTGACCGAGACAACCAAGATTGCCATTCATTGTTTCAGTACATGTTTTAGGCAAGATGTAACAATTGCACCCTTATCGTGTCATTCACTCATAAGATAGTGAACGTCAAACATGGCTAGCGATGCAACAGCAAGCATAGTTGAGTACCGTGCTGTAATTCGATGCTTGTACTGTATTTGATAGGGAAAACAGGTTAGGAAATATATCGCGAGTTGTGGACGGGGAATTCGCACGCCGTAGTACATCTTTAGAAGACGAAACCAGGTCTGAACGCCAGTCAGATGCAACCGATGAAGAAATGTGTAACTAAATGCGGAATCTGCTGTATTCTGAGGGACGTTCCATTTCCACTTATAGAGGTGAAAGTGTAGACCCTGATCAGACGCCACTCTCTGTGACGTCGTTTATGGGTCTTCACATTTGGCCAATGTCCCAAAAGCATATATTGGTTAATAAAATAACTGATCAGCGAACCGGGCTGTGCGTGGATTCAATCCGAAGTAAAAATACAGTCGAATTTCATTGGCTCGAAACCCTTTTGGACCTTGGAAATTTGTTCGAGACAGCGGTAGTTCGATTCACCGAGGCAGGTCAGGAGGCATACTACGGACAGTCTTCAAAATAAATGTATGATATAGAGGATCTTACATGAGTGCTCATGTATTATTGAATTTATTAAACGAGTTGAGGAAAAGGGATAAAATGCGAGGCTTTGCCGAGCATTTTATCCCTTTTGATCAACGAGTTTAATAAATTCAATAATACATGAGCACGAATGCAAGATTCTATTTATCATATGACATTTTAAACGCATTTTATTCACGATTGTTTACAAAATTGTCAATATTCCGCCATTAGTGAACGCGACGTCGTTAAGGACGTCGTACATGTAACGTTACGGAACGTAACTAGCTAATTTGCATATTTAGTCCACTAGTGGATTATCGAAAATAATACATGACGTTAGTACACTCTCAGACGCGACGTCATATGATAAATTGGTGTATTCATTAGTATCGCCTCATCAAGGCAATATTGTGTGTATTTATTAGAATCGAGGCGATTCGAATGAGTACACACAACATACATTGTAAGATCAAATAAGACAATTATCCCAAATATATTAATATCTACAGGAAGTATTTTCCTACCATGAGTTCCTAACAGTTATGGTAAACGAGCAATCGGTGTCCGAGCCGTCGAAGTTTTATCCCCGTTTATTTCTCCATCAATTGCTAAAAGACACATTCACAATTACATCAATTTTACATGTACATGTAACAACATTAACAATTCCATAAAACAATCTTCGTTGTAAGCGCCACTTCATATATAGAGAAAACTGGGGTTTAAAGGTGTATACAGTATTTCTAACCAAAGACATGGCTAATTCTCCTTATATCCAGATTAAAATGGTGAGAACCCACAGTCTATGTTTGGAGACGAAATTGGAAACATTTTTTAGATATGAAGGAATGCCCTATGTCACATGCATCGTCCTAATACTGAGCAACAACACATGGCTGATTGAGAGTATTAGAAATGACACTCGCAGGGTATCACAGCTAGAAACGCAGTGAAATTTACAAGATCCGTCGTCTATTCTTGCTTTCGGGTCATAATTGATAGCGGCAGCATATGTGCAACCTCTTGAAGCATACAGTGGAACATATTCCTGACATTCAGACTTTCGAATGCATTGGTCTAAAGAGTTACTAACATCGATTCCAGAATAGTACGCCCCGTGCATAAATCCATAATAGAAGTAGTTTGTATGTTCTCCGCCAAAATATATGCGACCGACAGGCGCTCTTAGTCCATCATGGCTATCTCGGGAGTAACCTGGGGGCCAGTGGCTGTATGAACCTTCAAATAAATCACTTCGGGAAAAACGCGAAATTCCATAATTCACGGGATTAGGAACGGTGATATTAGAAGGCCCGTATATTTCTTGAAGTTTTGATACAACTTCATTTACTATGTCGAGATCACTTAGCTGTTCAATACGAATGGACTCTCTATTAGTAGCCTCAAGGTTTAGAATATTTGAACCCGGGAAAATCGTATTAAAATTCAATACAACGTTGAAATTTTCCCGTTCCCCAGCGAAGAGAATCCACTGATTATCATCCCAGAAGCTTGAATTAAATTGTACGTAAACGTTTGTGTAATGTGCCATTCGGAATTGATCGATCGAGTCTATCTTCCAGTCTGGCAGCGTTGGCTTAAACTTCACCCGGCCTTGCTGCAGTACACCTAAACTAAATGTAACAACAATATAATCGGCTGTGTATTTATCGCCTGACTTTGTCGTCACTATTACATGCTCATCCGTTTGTTCTATTTCTGTAACTGTTTGATTCAGTTTCAGCTTGTCAGTGCTGCCTTGTGTTACTTCATTTAGCATTTCCTGAATCATATAGCGATACCCTTTATCGCCCACTCTTACGAAATCCACACTAGAGTTAACAGTTTTCAATGGATCATAAACAAAGTCATGGATTCCGGAAATTTCTCCCGCGTCAAACGCGTAATGATAATCTAGCTCAAAATATTCCAGTAAATTATCTAGAAAGGATTTTGGATGCCATCCGGCTTTCAGTAAAGTGGACCTTAGGCTGTAATCGGGTCTTTTCTCTATATGAGCCTTTTCAGCATACGCTGCTACTTTTTTCTTGACAGGCACAATCATGTCCTCGAAGATTTTATCTGCGCGATCGGTAATATCAGAACCAGTATTATCCCTAACAATCCAATCTTCTTCGTTAGTTATAACGTAAGAGATGTTATACTTTTCCAGGAATGGAAAAAGAGGATTTGTTTTCCCACCGTTCAGAAATATAGGACCCAAGTCCAATTTGTAGCCACCAAGTGTAATAGGATACCCGGCTCTACCACCAACTCTGTCAGCGCCTTCGATAACTTGCAAATCTAAGTAACCTAATTCCTTGAGCCGTGTAGCGGCTGTAACACCAGATATTCCTGCGCCCAGGATCAAAATTTTTGGGCCTAAAATGATGAATAAACATTATCACTGAAACATGTGAATTAAGTAATAAACTGTATGTTATTTTAACTGTGGATTGTTTCATTTTAAGGCTATCACACTTCTTAAGTCAGCAACAGCGACAAACGTTACGCTATTTTGCGCAAAAAGTGGGTTATGCTCTCTAGTAGAAGCTCCCTATAGCTGCATAGCACATGGTATAAAACCATACGCTATGCAAGTATGAAGTACGTTAGCTAAGATGTGTTTCGCACAATGTCATATAATGTTGTACACGCCTATATGTATATAATACACGCCTATATAATTTTGACCCCCTTGAACCCCACTTTTATATAGTTCACGAGGGTTTAAAGGAGTAAACCTTATTTTTGCTCTAAAATATAGATTGTGGGTGCTGGTTAGAACCGCCTCGATGAGGCGGCTCTAATGAATACACACAATCTATATTTTGAGCAGAAATAAGAAAAATATCACATTTTTTACATCTTTTTTTGCAGTAAAGTTTACAATGTATTTGTGTACTTAGGCGTGTTTTGTGAGGCTGGAAACTAGGCTCAAACAGCTGATCTATACTTTTAAAGAATGGCCAATTGAAACCTGACATACATGTAGTATAAAGGTATCCGCCCTTTGGGACTTGGAGAAATGGATAGGGCTATTTGGTGATACCACGCCGGCTGAAACCGACCGCATATGAGTACTGGTAAACCGCCTAGAAAGATATAAGATTGTCCATGCAAAGTCGTTCCTATTGGTTTGTTTGGGCGGTAGGGTTTGAGATGCAATTCCATGTCAATGACCGGTAAAATTCCCACACAATTGGAAGAACGTCTCCAAAATGACATAAACAGTGGTGACAGGGACGTTAAAAATAGCAGTGAAGGCAATGTTCAGGAATCGATGCAATTAACCCACAGCTCCCATCAGAGACGCCAAAGGAAACAAAACGCAAACATGAAAAACTAGACCCTATTTGAAACATCAATAGTGGAAGGCCAAAAGTACACTTACTTTCCCACAAAATGGCCAATTGGCTATCCAAAACAAAAATATAAGCGATACACACACTCAAAGACAAACCATAACAAAAATAAACCGCGACAGAAGAACCACCTTGGAACGGTCAGTGGAACGAATTCCACTGGAGGGGCTTAAATCAATTTAAGGCGGCCGCAATCCTCGCCTTTACTTCCGTGACGATGTTCAGTCTGCATGAAGAGCTTCTAACTCATCAGTGCAACATCTCCGAGAACACAAAGATCAAACAACCACAGAGATGAAACAACGGTGAGGACTCGACAGCAAGAAACCACTGAAATGCTGGAGCAAAATAAAACCAATAGTTAGACTCCGATGTGCACGACCAGAGACAGAACATCAATTGCTTTAATTGCATACCATTCATTTCTGTGAGTGATTTTTTATATTGCGGTATTTTCAATTGTGGACGTCCTTCATATTTTGATGACAAATACAGAGGCGTTCCTGACGTCAATGTACTGCAGGGATGCCACTGTACTTGCATTTACAAAACTTGACGAAAAACGTGAAACTTCTAGATTTTTACCCTATTGCTGGATGGGATAGAGATATATCCCGGCGTGAGTTCGGGGATTTCAGGAATTTGTACTTGTAGAGGATGTGTGTTGGGATTTATCTGTAAGCTAGTGAGCGAATTGGCCTCAACTACCCAGCGTTAGGGATACTGAAGTCTGTTGCAGGTATGGTTACTTGATCATGAGGTTTACCCCTGCAAACCCCAGTTTTACTATATAAATATGGGGTTTAATGGGGTCTAAATTATATAGGCGTGTTTTCGTGATGCAATCAATGTCTTTTAGCAGAAATAATAATAATGATATTTAGAGGGATTTGGAGGGGTGTTCATTTCATGGACTCATCACGTGAACAAGTCCGTGAAATTAAGACCCCCTTAAACACCACTTTATATAGAGAAAACTGGGGTTTACGGGGGTATTCATTATTTTTCTTATTTCTGCTCCAAGATATAGGTTGTGGGTACTCGTTAGAACCGCCTCAATGAGGCGGTTCTAACGATCACACACAACCTATGTTTTGAGCATTTATAGGAAAAATATGAAGTATTTTCGTCAGTAAAGTAGCCATTTTGGAGATGTCACAAATGCACTATGCCGTACGGGTGGGTAATCGTAATGTTGTGATTGTGATGCTCGGAAGTTGGGATATACTTATCTTTATCGCCACTAGCCTCCGTATAACAGCCAGTTATCAGAGATGTGAGCACCACAGCTCCCAGAATTAACACCTACAAAAAGACTACAATGCGAATCATTACGAAAAGACGCCTATACAAATGCATTTAAACTTTACCGTCGAAAAAATAAATAAATAAATAATAACAAAAACATTTTAAGTTAAATGTGTGATATTTTTATCACTTTTGCTCAAAGTATAGATTGTGGGTACTCGTTAGAACCGCCTCATCGAGGTGGTTCTAACGAATACCCACAATCTATATTTTAGAGCAGATATAACAGAAAAATAAGGTTTACCCCTGTAAACCCCAGCTGTACTATATAAAAATGAGGTTCAGGGGGATGGGGTGTGGAGCCGAGCGCTGGTCTCCCTGTTCACCGGAACGGGGAAAAGCGGTGTAGTGCCAGCATGGATTCGTTCCCTGGGACCCCACCAGCTGACGACCCGCGACACGGGGAAACTGGAAAACAACAACGTCTGCTCGTGGGGGAGGTAGGGGGGGGGGCAAAATTATTTAGGCATGTTTTCGTGATGAGAGATGTCAGCCAGCACCACAGCCACCAGCTTTAACAGCTACAAACAGACTAAAATGCGCCGTCTAAGAACAAAGTTGTTGGAAGCTATTCTTCCGGTCTACGAAAGCTGGACAGGGCCATTTGTTATTTCTAACTTCTAACTTCTTACTTCTTACTTCTAACTTCTAACTTCTTACTTCTAACTTCTAACTTCCAACTTCTTACTTCTAACTTCTTACTTCTAACTTGTAATTTCTAACTTCTAAATTCCATGGTGTTTTTTTTTTTTTTTTTTTTTTTTTTTTTATTTTCCGGCCCTTTCAAGATTTTTACAACCATATCGAGAGGATCGTTAATCAGAGGTAAGCAAAAGTCGAAGTACCCGGAGAAAAGCCATCTGGACTTCTGTTTCAGAACTTGGCGTTATGTAGGGGTGTGGTGTGTGCGTGCGTGCGTGCGCGCGCGCGTGTGTGTGTGTGGGGGGGACATTTCTTATTTCTAACTTATAACTTCTTACTTCTAACTTATAATTTCTAACTTCTTACTTCCAACTTCTAACCTCTTACTAACTTCTTATTAACTTCTTACTTCTAACTTCTAACTTTAATGTTGTATGTTTTTTTTTTTTTTTTTTTTTTTTGGGGGGGGGGGGGGTGATTTTCCGGCCCTTTCAAGATTTTTACAATCATATCAAGACGATCGTTAATCAGAGGTAAGCAAAAGACGAAGTACCCGGAGAAAAGCCATCTGGACTTCAGTTGCAGAATGTGGCGTGTGTGTTTGTGTGTGTGGGGGGTGGGGGGGGTGAAGGGGGGCTGTGGTGTGTGTGTGGGGGGGTGGCAATTTCTTATTTCTAACTTCTAACTTCTTACTTCTTACTTTTAACTTCTAACTTCCATGTTGTATGTTTTTTTTTTTTTTGTTGTTTTTTTTAGAAATAAGAAATGTCCCCTTCCCCCTCACACACGCACGCGCGCGCACGCACACACACACCACACCCCCCACACACGCCAAGTTCTGCAACGGAAGTCCAGATGGATTTTCTCCGGGTACCTCGGCTTTTCCTAACCTCTGATTAATGATGGTCTCGATATGATTGTAAAAATCTTGAAAGGGCCGGAAAATCAATACGAAAAAAAAAACATACAACATGGAAGTTAGAAGTTAGAAATTAGAAGTTAGAAATTAGAAGTTAGAAGTAAGAAATAAGAAATGTCCCCCCCACACACACACACACGCACGCGCACGCACGCACGCACACTACGCCCCCAACACATGCGCCAAGTTCTGCAACGGAAGTCCAGATGGCGTTTCTACGGGTTTTTCTCTTCGGCTTTTGCTTACCTCTGATTAACGATCGTCTCGATATGATTGTAAAAATCTTGAAAGGGCCGGAAAATAATAAATAAAAAAAAAAAATACATTCAACATGGAAGTTAGAAGTTAGAAATTAGAAGTTAGAAGTTAGAAGTAAGAAGTAAGAAGTTAGAAGTTAGAAATAAGAAATGGTCCTACCCGGCTTTCGTACAAATAAGAAATGACCCTGCACGGCTTTTGTACGAGGGTGATTTTTTATTTTATTTTATTTTTTTTTTTCACATTCCTAACGATTGATTACGATGGTTAATCCAAATCATTACACAAGTATAGCTTTTACAAAAAAAGCTATGTCTTCGCTGAGCAAATATTAACTGTGAATGTCTCGAATTATATCCCAGAAATATGTTTTATACAGTTTACTGTCTTTGGCAAAATTCTAATTACCAGTCCGACACTTTGTGATACTACAAGACCTTGTGCGTTTCCATCATGGTCTGATGCTTGTGGATCTCATATAACCAGTGCGACGTGTTACGCTCGCAACCAGTCTGTAAAGGCGATTATATAAGTCCGAACGCCAAAACGGTACAGAAAATACATTACGGAAAGACGCCTATACAAATGCACTATATCCTTTATCGCCGAAAAAATGAAAATTTTATGATCAAAAATTGTGATTTTTTTCTTATTTCTGCTCAAAATACAGATTGTGGGCACTCGTTAGAACCGCCTCATCGATGCGGTTCTAACGAGTATCCACAATCTATGTTTTAGAGCAGAAATTAGAAAAATATTTCTTTTAGAGCAGAAATAAGAAAAATAAGGTATACCCCCGGAAAACCCAGTTTTACAATATAAAAGTGGGGTTCAAGGGGGTCAAAATTATATAGGCATGTTTTCGCGATGAAGTCCAAATGTCAAGTCGGTACAGAAAATAAATTGCATGCTTAACATATTGGTATTGTTCTCAATAAAAAATGTTGCTAACGGCGAGGCAAGTTTTCTATCTCACCAGAGGGAGCTTATATGATAGACAGTTGTCCATCGTGGTAGAGAGTTTGTAGATGTATATTTTGTATTAGACTGTAGAAATGTAACAGCAAATATGGGCTTGTACAAATATGATAGCAATTCTCTGCCAGATCTCTGCCCGTGGGCATTTTTTGTGAACGCTTATAAATACATGTTATGGGCTTCTTTGGCTTGTACAAATGTGATAGCAATTCTATGCTACAGCTCTGCTCGTAGGCTTCTTGTTCGTGTGAAAGCTTGTACCTGCTATGTGCCTCTTTGTTCTTTCTGTGAAAGCTTGTTCTTGTTGTTGCATTTTTAATATTAAGGTCAACCTGCATTGTGGGTAACTAATGACTATACTTCCGTGTAAAAACCTAAGTCTATAGTGACTTCGCCCATGGGCGAATATAAATAAGTGCCTTCGCATCACTTACAAATTATTCTCATACAAATCATGCTGAGCTTTGATGTCAGCCTTATTTTTTCTTCTCATTTTGTTTCTCTTCATAGTTTCATAGTCAATATTTTGATTTGAGTACACCTTCTCCCGATGTTTCTTTACAGATGCGAAGAAAACTATTAAACAGTTTGTCTGGAGAGGGGATGTCTTCAAATTGTCCTGGTTAAGTTGTTTGAATCAAATCCAAATCGTTCTTATCAAAGACCGGAAAGTAAGCCCTAACCAGTCATAGAGCCAATTAAGTTTGTCCTTCGGACTGACTCGGCTCTGTGCATTGTTTCCTGAACCAGGCAAGGCAACCTAGAAGACGGATTTTTGACTCCTCAAGATGGTTTTCAGTCTTTTATATGAGCAAGATGAAAACATAAAAACCTTCTCATCTTTTAAGGTGGATTTGTCATCTAGGCCCCGTGAAGCGATTTTGGTACTTATCGCCTATGCGAGCAGCGAAGGTTCAGGCGAGCCTGCGCATCCGCGCAGTCTCGCCAAACCTTCACTGCTCGCTCATACAAGCAGTGAACCAAGAGAACCTTCAGACAGAAAGCCATATCCCTGGCCCCTCTGAATGGCTGGGCATGCGCAGTTAAAATTTGTCATGACGGAATGCTCGAAGACACAAATTCCCTTGGCGGGGCTCATCTGAATCTGTGACTTTGGAACAGCATAATCGTTTAGCTATAACAAAACCATTCCTTATAACTTAGTAAACGGCTAAAGTAAAAGAAAACGTGCAATATAATCATAATACCTAAAACATATTTTTATCAATCAACACAAAGTTACTGAGCACAGCAGCTTTTTAGGCCTGATGTGTTCGTGACTATAACTGATTTGTAGGGAATCCAGGCAACATTTATTCGGAGAAAATAACCCCGCTATTCTCATCTCTGTAAGCTGCGAGTGTTGCAGAGGGTTGTCTATAGAATCTGGACAATAATCATATGTTGGTTTTGGCAAACAGTGTAGACCCAGATTAGATTAGATTAGACGCCACAGAAGGCGGTGTCTGATCAGAGCCTACACCGTTTGCCTACATTACAAAAAGGTTAATCGATAAGTACATATAGGCCAAATTATCCAACCTACAGTAAGAGACAATCTACCTACCAATATTATCAGCACTTTGATTACGGAAGTCTCAAAATACACCTCGTATCAGACATGTTTATCAAAAACGTGACATACATTTCTGATGATTTATTTTCTGTTTTTTTAGTATGTATAACTACACGGATAGGGTTAATCGAAAATGGTTTGTCAAGCTTGTGCACAAAGCGAAGATTCAGATGCATATGCGCATTCTGATCTGAGTCTGCGCTGGGCGTTTTTCTGGTGCCTGCTATCCCATTGCTTCTCCATGCACACAGGGAAGGCTGTATTTTCATTGAGCGCCTAAGCGGACCGATTTTTGTCTTTTTTCTAATCTGAGCGCCCCTTCTCGCTTGGCGCGATTCGGTATTATTGTCGTATCATATTTACTATTATATAACTGCATATATACCTCTAAAAATATTTACCTACATATTTTAATCAAAGCACTGAGAGTACTGGTGGGTCGATTGTCTCCGAGTGTAGATTTGGAACGAGGACTTACACTTAGACATTTTGCCCTTAAATTTTGTGCTGTAAGCAAACCATGTAGACCCTGATCAGACGCTGCGTATTTTTTGGTGGCTCAACATTAAATTCCTGTACTGTAAGCAAACAGTGTAGACCTTGATCAGACGCCGCATTCGTCTGATCTGGGTCTACAATTTTTGCCAAGCCCAAACCATGATTCCAGCCCAGATTTTACAGATAACCCTTTTACGCAACACGCTGAACTAACTCTACTATTTTCTATAAATAAGTTACATTGATTTCGATAGTCACGTGGACAAAAGCACGAATTCAGTTTCCGTCCTTTATAACATTGGGTCGATTGTAAACCAATCGACCCAAAAAGGAATTTTGACAACTCTAGAAAATTCATATCCGTTTTCCTACATATAAGACCCTTATGAAAGGATCGACCCCTGCCACTCACGCGCACACACGCACACAAAACATACACGTGGGAGTCATTCACACGTAAGTCTATACATATGTAACATTGTAATCCTTTCAGTTGATCCAGCTGTGCTGTATACTAAGTATCGTTCTCGTCTGAAGAGGACCTCGGTTCACAGTAGCACCTAGACCGATGTTGACCCGGCCGTATGGCTTCTTACAGTTGACGTGTGCACTATCTGTTTTGTATGCTCCGGGGATTATGACATTTTTGAGACCAATTTACCCCTATATTAAGCCGACGGTTGATCAGGGAAAACCTATATAGTACACGGAGCTCCCCAGCTGACCTTCTGTCGTATAACATGGCGCCTCACATGTGAGCGAGCGAGGCTCCAACCCAGATCAGTAGAATATCTAATGTTATAACTGGACCGGCTTATGATTAAATGGTCTTTAGGCGGACGACAATGGGACAGGCGAGCATGCGCATAAGCGCAGACCGTCAGAGCCCTTGCTGCACCTAGACATGTAGTGGTGACCTCGAAGAAGTCACTAGCTGGCTACACACGAAGATGTGATGAACGTTAATTGGAGAGTACTAAAATACCTTTTCGCATGTATCAACTCGTTCAATTACATTGATATTTTTCATAATTCTGCTCAAATGATAAATTGTGGAAGCTCGTTAGATTCTAACGAGTAGCTACTGTAACACTAAATGTTTAGCAGAACTAAGACAAATTGTGTATGTCACTGTATATCCCAGTTTTGCGATATAAGTGGTGGGGGGGGGGGACGGGCCGTGTGGTTAAGAGCGCTGACTCTTGATCACCGCCGTGTGGTTCGAGCCTCGCTCGGGTCACATTCGAGACGCCAAGTTCTGCAACGGAAGGTCAGGTGGTTTTTCTCCGGGTACTCCGGTTTTCGCCCACCTCTGATTAACGATCGGCTCGATATGAGTCACGGAAATAATCTTGAAAGGTCCGTAAAACCAAAACCAAAAGAGGGGGGTCAAAATTATATTCTTGATGATTAGAAATCTTCTCAAACATGTCAGGCAGATTGTCCCCGTTTAGATAAAATGAAAAGGTATTCATACCAGCGTAATAGGGCAGAACATCTTCCTAAAATCCAATATTTTTCTTTTAAATTTTTACTTTACACACACATGTACCAACGCTTTATTTAAGGCTGTTTGTAATATTACATAGTTGAGCCAGAGCACGACAAAATCTACAATAAGACATGTGTGCCCAGCGAAGTCTCAGCTCAGCCTGCGCATCCGCGCAGTCTGGTCAGAGTCTTCAATGTGTGCTCCATTGGTCTTTCAGGGCCCAATTCTCCTTAATGCAGCAACAAAAGTCTTTGTTTAGACTATTAGGATGCACAGGCTGATCAGATTGTTCGGTTGGCGCACATGTAAGTTGTAGGAAATGCTGTGCACCGGCACATATGTTTGAGCCGCATCACAAGAAAACTTACAGCTGATTGGACTAGACGTATGACGTCTAGCCGGTCCACGAACAGCATGACTCGTGAAGCGAGTCTGCGCTTATGCGCAATCTCGCCTGAGTCTTAACTGGTCACCTATTTACCATGTGCTGGCACATTTATTTAAAATTTTGAAAATTCGACACTTAAAATAAATTTGTATTGCGGATGCAAATATCCTAGTTTAAACAAAATCTTAATGATGATTTATGGTTACATAGAGGATCTTACATGAGTGCTCATGTATTATTGAATTTATTAAACGAGTTGTGGAAAAGGGATAAAATGCGAGGCTGTGCCGAGCATTTTATCCCTTTTCTCAACGAGTTTTATAAATTCAATAATACATGAGCACGAATGCAAGATTCTGTTTATCATATGACATTTAAAATGCATTTTATTCACGATTGTTTACAAAAATATCAATATTCCGCCATTAGCAAACGCGACGTCGTTAAGGACGTTGTACATGTAACGTTACGGGGCGTATCTAACTAATTTGCATATTTAATCCACTAGTGGATTATCGAAAATAATACATGGCGTTATTACACTCTCAGACGCGACGTCATATGATAAATGTATTTAGTTTGTTTGTGTTGAGGTTTTACTTCGCCGTCAACACTATTTAGGTCATTTTAATGACGTTGCTTCCGATTATGTGAGACATTTACGCGACATTGAGATGAAATGGCCTCACAAAACCTTAATGGACGGTTCAACTCGCCCTGTCAGCATTTGCAACCAGAGAAGACCCAGCTCATGCTGTGCATATGCCCTATTCGACCAGAGACTTGACCAGTGCATCACTTTCCTGTGTATCTTGAGGCTTCTACAAAGCCATTCTTGCTGCCCTAATGCAAATGGTGACCAGCATGTTATCACGTGAACAAGTGAAATGAAGAAGACCCCCTGATACCCCACTTTATATAGAGAAAACTGGGGTTTACAGGGGTATACATTATTTTTCTTATTCTTGCTCCAAGACATAGGTTGTGGGTACTCGTTAGAATCGCCTCAATGAGCCTGTTCTGAGCATCCACAACCTACGTTTGCAGTATTTATAAGAAAAATGTCACGGATTTTCATCAGAAAAAAGACCTTTTTGGAGATGTGTAAAAATGCACAAATTTGCACGGGTGTGTTATCGTAATGTGAAGGGTGCCAATCACACGTGATATTTAAGGTGAACCTTTTGCCGTATTTAATCAAGAAAACACGCCCATATAATTTTGACCCCCTTGAACCCCACTTTTATACAATAAAACAGGGGTTTGCAGGTGTAAACCTTATTTTTCTTATTTCTGCTCTTAAGTATAGATTGTGGGAACTCGTTAAAACCGCTTCGATGAGGCGGTCTAAAGTATATATTGTGGGTACTCGTTAGAACCGCATGCTTTTACGTCAGCAGTTAAACAGTACAGTACACATTCTTTCGCCCAAAACTGACAACTGCCTTTCTTGAATCAGTGGAAGGGAGAGAATGACCGTAGAAAAGATTTCATAATCAACCTCCACGAACGAATGTTGCTGACCCCGGCAGGTATCGAACCCGCATCCTCCTGATCACCAATCAGACGCGCAACCGACTGAGCTACCGAGGCCGGCTAGTAAATACATAGTAAATTATTTCGCCGAAAAAAAATAACATTTTGTGATGAAAAATTGTAATCTTTTCCTTATTTCTGCACAAAATATAGATTGTGGGTACACGTTAGAACCGCCTCATCGAGGCGGTTCTAACGAGTACCCACAATCTATATTCTAGAGCAGAAATAAGAAAAAAATAAGGTTTACCGCTGATAACCCCAGTTTTACTATATAAACGTGGGGTTCAAGGGGGTCAAAATTATATAGGCGTGTTTTCGTTTTGTCTGTTTGTTTGTTTGTTTGTTTGTTTTGAGGTTTAACGTCCCTGTCAACACTGTAAAGGTATTTTTGGAGACATTGCTTCCAATTCTGTGGGACTCCTACCCGACATTGAGATGAAATGACATCTCAAGCCCAGTCGCCCAATGAAACCAATGGCATTAGCATGGACGGTCCGCCTCGCACCGCGGTTCCTGGACAGGCTTAGGTCCTCTAAGCGGTTTACCAGTACTAGTGTGCGGGCCGGATTCAGCTCTGCATGGAAGCATCATACAGCCCATATATGTCTTCAAGCCCCTATGGGCGGGGGCAAGGCGTGTTTTCGTAATGTTTTACATGTGGCAAATTATCAATTTATATCTTTAGCATAATCCGATAATAACGTACTGACACCATGTAACAACACAGATTTTACAATATCATAGCGAGTATGCAAGTATCCAAAAATAAAACACATCGTGCATCATAATGCGTTCTGTTAATGCATACCATTGTCAAACCTAGGTCAGAATCAGAATCTGAAATTAGAGTACTATTTGAAACAGTTCCATAGGGTTCCCACAAACTTTGCTTTCAGTGACTTGTAGCGACACGTTCGCGTCCAGGGCGTCGTCTATCTTCAACAGACCCTTTCAACCAATCGAGCAATCGTAGTGTGCGAACAACCCATACGCTCTGCAACTTGGTGGTATGAAAGCCCGCCATCAACCATATTGAGGGCACAATGACGATCGACGTTACTTAGGCGACCCATTGGCTTCTTCTTATGAAATGTTTTGCTGGCTTTTAACGTAAAGGATCAGGACCTTATAATGGCAGTAAAGAAAGTGCCAAACATATCGTGATTACGAAAACTTTGCATATTTTTTTCCATTTGCAAGTGCACATGCACATCATGAAAATTACGCAGTATTCGTGACAAACAAACTCATGCTTCGGTGACAACTTTACAATACCGTATTTATCAGTTGAAAAAGGTCAGTCATTTTCACCGTAAACGGAAGAAATCAAAATTCTAAAAGTGGCACGCGCTTTCATTGAATCTGAGTATAAACGTTGCTTGGACGGACTTAAATCCTCCCAGCAGTTTACCAGTACTCATGTGCGGTCTGTTTCGGCTCTGCGTGGAAGCATCACGCAGCCCAAACAACAGAGGACCGTCGTGAAAACGACAATATTTGCTCCCTACTATTGTGCCGTTACAAAGAATTTGTCGTTGTAAAGAATTGCAGTTAGGAGTATTGTATGTAATAAAACGCTTTTCCCCATTATTTCTCCAAGAAACAAATGTTATTGACATTTGTTAGAACACATTTGTTTTATGAGTATTGACTCGATTTAGACCCCTTTTATCAGATGGACAGGCCTTATAGAAAAGAGTAAGAATGTCTCGAAAGTTGTCTCCCTTTGAAAAATGGCGGACAAATCTGCCAGGTGTTCCCATTTCCATTAAGAAAGAGACTGAAATGGGTTTTTATCTCAGATATTTATATTTTTTCCTTACTGCAAACAGTTTTCAGAACGCACGCGCATACGGAATATAGGCATTACGAAAACACGCCTATACAAATATATTGTAACCTTTATCGCCAAAAAATGAAAATTTCAAGACGAAAAATTGTGATTTTTTTCTTATTTCTGTTCAAAATATAGATTGTGGGTACTCGTTAGAACCGTCTCATCGAGGTGGTTCTAACGAGTACCCACAATCTATATTTTAGAGCAGAAATAAGAAAAATAAGGTTTACCCCTGTAAACCCCAGTTTTACTATATAAAGCGGGGTTCAAGGGGGTCAAAATTATATAGGCGTGTTTGCGTGATGGTCTCTTGCACACTCCACAGTTTCTGGTTCTGTGTTGAATTCTTCGCTTCTCAGGATTATCTTTTGTAAATCATTCCAACTTACCACTTTTGCCGGCCTCGGTAGCTCAGTTGGATGCTCCTCTGACTGTTGATCAGGTTGACGCGGATTCGATACCTGCCGAAGTCGGCAATATTCTTTCGCGGAGATTGACCATGAAATCTTGTCTACGGTCATTCTCTCCCTTCCGCTGATTCAAGAAGGGCAGTTGTCAGTTTCTGGCGAATGAATGTGCACTGTACTGGTTAACGCTGACGTATAAGCCTGCCCAGGAGAAGTGTTGAGAGGTAAACAGACCGGTTCAAAATGACTTGAAATAGTGTTGGCTGTTAAACTCCAATACAAACAAACTTACTACGTTTGGTTCTGAGGGATAATATGTCCCCATCTCTTTCTATATTTGCAAGTTCATTGGGATCATGAGTTGGTTGGTTGAGGCAAAGGTGACGTGTACCTTGCGTCACTGGGGCGTCCAACTGATTTTGGCTTACAGTTGGCCAAAGTCGGCTGTCCTTGCAGCAGGTAAGGGTAGAGGGGGAATGTTGTTATTTCTTTTATTTCTACACTTTCGTCCATTTGTCTCTTTCTCCTTTGTCCATCACTTTCAACTCCTCTACTATCACCTTTATCTCTTTTCTCCCTGTCTCGGGGCGACATTACGATAACACATCCGTGTGATATACTACTTGTTTCAAACCTCAAAAAAGGCAATTTTTCTGATGAAACTTGGTGATATTTTTCTTATTAATACTACAAACATAGTTTTTGGGTGCTCGTTAGAACCGCCTCATTGAGACGGTTCTAACGAGTACCCACAACCTATGTCTTGGAAAAGAATTAAGGAAAATAAGGTTAACCCTTGTAAACCCCAGTTTTCTCTATATAAAGTGGGGTTTAGGGGGTCTTTATTTCACGGAAGTGTTCAAGTGATGCGACACAAAATGACCCACAAATAAACAGAAAACGATATATCAATCAATCTTTTCGGACCATTGGTTCCACTGCTGAATTTCGAAAACATTATAAGAATCTTATATGGGTGTGACGGTGGATTGAAAAATCCGTCCAGAGGGACACTGTCCGGCATCACGAGGCTTGTCGAGTGATGCCGGACAGTGATCCCGAGGGACGGATTTTTCTATCCACCCCTCACACACATATTGGATTCTTTTTCTTGCATACCTTACATTTCTATTGCGAATTTTTAATGCTGCTGTCACTTCGGTTACATGTACCGACGTCCGCCATTTTGTGATGACACAACAGGAATGTTTAGTGACGACACGCATGACGTCGCCGCACATGCAGTTGTAATCAACCAGTGCATTTATCAAACACGCAATTATATTCGATTTGGGGTCGGAACACCAGGGTCAGAACATAAATTTCTATCCCAGGGTAAAATCACGGATTTCCTTTTCTGGTGTGCAAGAAAATAGTGTCACTGATAATGTCCAATTTGACCGAAACTAGTTACATGCACACATAGTCTGGCCTACAAACAATAACGTTGTAGTTCTAGTCTTTGCTTCCAAAGAATTAACTCTTACAAACAAATTGCATATAATAATCAGGAATTGGGAAGAATCTTTCCTTAGAGGACCATGACACGAAAACATGCTATTTCAAATATCACGCCATATCATTGTCAGAAATGAGACCATATTTGAGGTAATAAGAGCCTGCACATGCCAAAACCAACACCTAGTTATATCAGCGATTCATAACTCGCATGTGGCCTTTGTAGCCTCTTGGCTGTCTCCATCACGTGAACAAGTGCGTGAAATGAAGACCCCCTAAACCCCACTTTATATAGAGAAAACTGGGGTTTACGGGGGTCTTCATTATTTTTTTAGTTCTGCTCCAATACATAGGTTGTGGGTACTCGTTAGAACCGCCTCAATGAGGCGGTTCTAACGAGCACACACAACCTATGTTATGAGCATTTATAAGAAAAATATGGCAGATTTTCATCAGAAAAGTAGCCATTTTGGAGATGTGAAAAATGCACTATGTCGTACGGGTGTGTTATCGTAATGCAAAGTGTAACAAGCAAAGGGCATCACGAAAACACGCCTATATAATTTTGACCCCCCTTGAACCCCACTTTTATATAGTAAAACACGGGTTTACAGGGGTAAAGCTTATTTTTTCTTATTTCTGCTAAAAATATAGATTGTGGGTACTCGATGAGGCGGTTCTAACGAGTACCCACTTCTATATTTTGAACATAAATAAGACAATTATCACAATTGTTCATCTTATTTTTTTTTCGGCGGTAAAGTTTACCCAGAAAAACCTGGGTCTGGTCTTCGCTGCTCGCGTGGTTTAATCCAGTTTTTTCTTGCGTGACCTTATGAATAATCATTACGTGAACAAGGCCGTAAACAGAACACCCCCAACCAACACCCCCCCCCCCCCCCACACACACACACACACACACACACCAAACCCCACTCTGTATAGGGAAAACTTGGAATTGGGGTGTATGCTTTTTTTTCTTATTTCTGCTCCAAGACATAGGAATTGTTAGAACTGCCTCATAAGACATAGGTTTTGGGGCGGTTCTAACGAGCACGCCCAACATATGTTTGCAGTATACAGGTGTAAATAAGAAAAATATCACAGTTTTTCATCAAAAAAGTAGCCATTTTGGAGATAATAAACATTTCATAATGTCGCACGGGTGTGTTATAATACTGAATAACAGTGAATTGCGCCCTTGCATTCTGGTTGGAACTCTCAGCCACTGGCGAGTGCAAGCACACCTTACCTATCAGAGAACTTTGTTGTATTATAAATGAACATTAAAATATTTTTACTGATCTTCCAAACCTCATATTAGTGCGTTAATTAGTTAAGTGGAGGCCCACAGAGTTTTTCAAGGATTGATAGTAATTTGCGATAGGAATTTTCTTTAAATTTCAAAACTTGATATGATAGTAATTATTAATAATGAAGTTAAAGCCGTATTTACTCTACCATTTCTGAAGATCATTACGACGAAACACCTCGGGCCCCGCCCATCGGCGCTTGAAGAAATAGATGGGCGGCATGATGCTTCAACACAGAGCTGAAACCGACCGCACACGAGTACTGGTAAACCGCTATGAGGATCTAAGCTGCCAAGGCAAAGCGGTGCGAGTGTCAGACCGTCCATGCTTATAAACCCTTTTTATTTCATTGGGCGGCAGGGCTTGATATGTCATTTCTTCTCAAGGTCGAGTAACGGTGCAACAAAATTGGAAGCAAAGTCTCCAAAATGACCTTTACAGTGTTGACTGGGACTTCAAATCAAACAAATACGGCGAAGCACACGTCCAACATAGTGCATTTTTCTTCAATTATTCAAAAAGGCTACTTTTGTGACGAAAATCCATGATATCTTTCCTATTGATACAGCAAACATAGATTGTGGGTACTCGTTAGAACCGCCTCATTGAGGCGGTTCTAACGAGTACCCACAACCTATGTCTTGGTTTGTTTGTTTGAATTGATGTTTAACTTCCCTGTCAACAGTAGTTAGGTCATTTTGGAGACGTTGCTTCCAATTTTGTGGGATTTTTACCCGACAATGAGATGAAATGACATCTCAAGCCCTGCCACCCAATGTAACCAAAAGGTTATATGCATCAGACGGTCTGACTCACACCCATACCTATGAGCAGAAATCCGAAAAAAATAATGTATAACCCCGTAAAACCAATTTTTTTTTCTGTATAAAGTGAGGGGCGGTCATTTCAGGGACTTGTTAATGTGATGATAATGTTTAATTGGGCCAGTAAATATTGAATAACCATCCTGTGTATAAAGTACGCTTCACAATGTAATTCACACCATCATAAGAAAATCAGAAGTGGAGGCAATGATCATGAATCGATGCAATTAACCCACAGCTCCCATAAGAGACACTAAAGGGAAAGAAACACCAACATGAAACAACAGACCCCAATAGAAACATCAACAGCGGAAAGCCAAAAGGACAGTTACTTTCCCACAAAATGGCCAAAAGGCTATCCAAAATAAAATAATATAAGCGACACAAACACCCAAAGACAATCCATAATAAACATAAATCGCGACAGAAGAACCGCCTTGGAACGGTCAGCGGAACCGAATTCCACTGGGGGACTTAAATCGATTTTACGTGGCCAAAATCCTCGCATTTACTTCCGTCGCGATTTAGACAAATAATATGTTCAGTCCGCATGAAGGCCTCCTAACTCATCAGTGCAATATCTCCTTGAACACAAAAAAATCAAACAACCACAGAGATGAAACAACGGTGAGGACTCGACACCAAGAAACCACTGAAATGCCGGTGCAAAAAGAAAACCAACAGTTAGTCTCCGATGGGCCCAACCAGAGACAAGAGTATCAGGCACCAATCAACGTTACATTGAATTAGATCGCTCTAATTCTCAGTAAGCCTTTACGCTGGAACAGTCATAGAATCTGAGGCCTGACCCACCAGCGCGCAATTAAAGAGGGAAGCAAAGTTGTCAACCGTGATTGGGTTAACTACCATGCATGCAGTCTCTCGTTTAACATTTATTTTGTACCCAATCTCTTTATATCGAAGAATGACTTTACGAAATCGGGTGCTGAAGTCATAGCGGTTATATAATTTTCTGAATTTATATACTAAGTCACCATAAAATTCGTGTTCCGATAGACCTTGGTAGAAGAGATTTAAATCCAATATAGAATTTTGAAATTAAATGAGAATGACGTCTATAAAAAATTGAAAAGGCTTTGCGTAGTTTATGGTACCGATAACCTTGATTAAGAAGTTTAGCCGTTAACAATTTATTGCGAGTGTTGAAGTCAGTTACACACTCTGGTAAATCGAATTAATTGCGAAATATAAACGCTATAGGATGGCGCACGAGGAACATCACCAGCCAAAAAAAAAGGAAAATTTACTATCTCAAAATCAAAATCATCGCGTTTATCCTTAATGTTGCAAGAAACAAATCCATCTACAAGTCCGTATAATGAACACCATTCTAAGCCCCACTTTTGTTGAGGAAACTGCGTTTTACTTGAGTATACAGTACTTTTCTTATTTCTGTTCCAAGACATGTATTGCGGGTACCCGTTAGAACCGCCTCATTGAGAAACGTATGTTTGGAGTATAAATGAAAAAAAAATATCACGAATTTGCATAAGAAGATTGACCATTTTGGAGAGATGAAAGAATGTATATTCTTGCACACCAGACGAGGAAATCCATAGTTTTAGCTTGGGATAGAAATTCTGTTCTAGCCCTGGAGTTTTTAAACAAAATTGAATATTTTAGCATGTTTGATAAATGCACTGGTTGAAAACGCCGTCGTTAAGGTTGACGTCACAGCACATTTCGTGACGTCACTAAACAGCTCTGTAGTGTCATCACAATATGGTGCTCATCGGAATCCGAAGTGACTGCAGTATTAAAAATCCTCGCTAAGACACGGAAAGCATGAAAGAAAAAAGAATCCTAAGCCCCACTTTTGTTGAGGAAACTGCGTTTATCGGAGTCTAACTGTTGGTGGATAAAAAACCGTCCCTCGGGATCACTGTCCGGCATCACTCGGCAAGCCCCGTGATGCCGGTCAGTGATCCTCGGGACGGATTTTACCATCGAACCCTCACACCTATGTAAGATTCTTATGATGTCACACGGATGCGTATCACAATGATTGCACTTACTTGCGACCGACTGGAATATACATATATGCTTTCAAAAGAACAGACATGTTATACAAATCGAAGTGTCAGTTCACAAACCCTTATAGACCCCAATTTATGAAGTGAAAATTGGGTTTACACGTTCAATCAAAAATTTTTCTAATTTTTGTTTTACACATAGATTGGGGGCATAGGCTGAACTAACGTCAGAGCAAACAGTATGCAGTACAGTAACAATCCGCTTTAAGTAAGACAAATTCTTATTTTGGTTTCGGTTTTACACATATGTCACATCACGAAAACACGCCTATTTAATTTTGACCCCCTTGAACCCCACTTTTATGTAGTAAAACTGGGGTTTACAGGGGTAAACCTTATTTTTCTTATTTCTGCTCCAAACTATAGATTGTGGGTACTCGTTAGAACCGCCTCGATGAGGCGGTTCTAACGAGTACCCATAATCTATATATTGAGCAGAAATAAGAAAAATATCACAATTTTTCATCATAAAAATTTCATTTTTCGGCGATAAAGGTTACACTGTATTTGTATAGGCGTGTTTTCGTAATGAAATGATTTAATTTTGCTTGAAACGACTCATGAATAAAATTGTCTCCCTGTTGATACGAATTTACACCATAAATGTGGTATGACATTAGGTCACAATTGACGTTAAATTGGCTTCCATTAGAAGCCCAAATGCAAGTTATGCTATACACAGTTGTTCGTCTGCTGGCACAGACGACTTAAGCAGACAGAGAGACTATTATAAGAGTCAAAAGGAACATACTGAATCGAGTAAGTCCATTTTTATCGACTGCTTCTTTTATTTGACTCACAAAAAAAAAACAAAAAAAAAAAAAAAAACATAATCCAGATTTGTGTTTCGTTTGCGTTTTGAAACCAACCAACAATAGCAGTGAACAATAAATAAATAAATAAATAAATAAATAGATAAATAAATAAATAAATAAATAAACATACGTCATGCCTCACGTCAAATAAATGGAACCTACTTGTACTTGCAGTTTTTCCAGCTCCGAAAATCCCGAAAAAAAATAAAACAACCTCAAAATGACCCAATTTGTTTTCGATTTGATTTTCTAAAATTTGACATTGGAGGGAAGAAAACTCATTTTCTACTTAAATTGCCTGTCACATTTTTGATTGCATAATGAATGTTTTAATTGCTACAGTCTAAAATCAGATTTTATTTTGCTAATTTACTATTGAAGTATATTAGACATAGGGTCCTATTTCTATTCTAAAATTGACCAATCTTAAATTCATAATATATATAAAAAATATATTCAAATTAACGGTAAAACAGTATTATAATCTTAAACCACATTTCCGCTATATAGAGAAGTAATGAAGTATCTAGAGAGAAGTATCTAGAGAGACGGGACCCCGGTTTACAGAAAGTCTGGAGGAGCCCGGGATAGATCCTGTGATCCATGGTTTGCAAGGCGAGTAGCATATCCCCTACACCACGGAGGTTTCTAAATAAAACATCCAAATATCTGGAAGTGGAGCTTATGTTACAGTCACTCGGCCACTTACGGTAGCTGCGGATGCTTACGGATAAAAATCCGCAAGCATCCGCACATCCGTATCAACCATAATAATCCGTATACCAATCCGCAGGAACCGCAGACATACGCAGATCCGCAGCGAGAATTTTGAAAATCTCAAAATTTTTATACGGATGACATATACGTACGCATCCGCAGAATATACGTTATCCATACGTAAAATAAGTAACTCATACGTAAGAAATGTAAACTCATCCGCAGGATACGTAAGATAATTAACTGATCCAGACACTTTGTCGGATGTGCGGATGCCATGCGGATACATAGGGGTACATAAACACAGTTATGTATGAGTTATGTATGTTTAACGTATTTTTGGCATATATATTGCGAATCTTACGATATGACTTCCGGTAATTGCGTATGCTTGCGGATGGGATACGGATATTACGGATTGATTATTCTTCCTGTTTTTTCTGCTACTTCTTCTGCCAGACATGATGCACACCAAAGTCTAGAAAGATGGAATAGAAACTGTTGAAATAACTGAAACTAGCTCTCAGACTTGATGAAATGCGACTAAAGCAAGCTCCGATCCGTGTGGGTTTATATGTGGGGGGCGGATGCCAGATGAAGCCGACATGCGCAGATACGAGCGTAACGCATCCGTATCGCCCGTAAGTCATCCGTAAATGCGTAACATAGAAGTGTAAACAATGATCAGGAATCGAGTGAAGGCAATGATCAAGTCATCCGTAAAATATGTTCTAGGAAGGGTTATCCTTTGGAAGCAAGGAATACACCACAGAACTTGAAAATACGGAGCGTACATGCTTTCTTGGCCAGACTAGCTAGTTTCGGCCAATTAGGCTTCATCAGTAACCCTCAAATATTTTCAAAATTCAACAATGAAATCAATGATCCCAAAGTACAAGAAAATATAACTACATTATGATAAGTCGCCCGTGACATGTGTCAGCGGATTGGCAGCGGACAGGCTGATCCGCAGGTTTTACCCGTAGCATCTGCCATTCATTTGTAACACCCGTAACTAATCTGTATCGTCCGCAGAATATAGGTAACTTTTGCTCAAATTTGCGTAATGTGGGGATCATTATCCAAATATACGCAGGCATCCGCAGGTCCGTAACATGGCCTTGTAACTGTAGCATTAAGGCTTCAATGATTTCAGGTCAGTTTTCAATGGAACGGGATATCATGAAGTATCCTTCATATCAGAAATCCAAATCTCCATGTCACCATGATGCCGCCCAACAAGTATCAGCTTATCCTTTTTCCGGTTCTGGAGGATAGGCCGAAATGTGAAACATTTATGACGGACAACGGACGGATTGCCGACTACATTCCGTGGCGTAAGCTGACATGAAGAAGAAGATATTATTAACAAATACTGCAAAGACGAGCTATAATAATATTACCCGTATACCACGACATATTAAAATAGAAGTGAAGGCAATGACCAGGAATCGATACAATTAACACGCAGCTCTCATCAGCGACACCAAAGGGAAAGGAACACAAATATGAAACAACTAGACCCTAGTTGAAACATCAATAGCGGAAGCCAATAGGACAGTTACTTTCCCACAAACTGGCCCATTTGCTATCCAAAACAAAACAAAACAAAAAAATATAAGCGATCAAAGACAAAGTATAGCAAAAATAAACGGCGACAGAAGAACCGCCTTCAGCTCCACTTCTAGATATTTGGATGATTCATTAAAATGGAAAATACCTTTTTCGATGGCTTGAACTGTCGAATTAAGCCACCAGAACTTCAGTTAAATAAAGCAAAATTCATCTCTGATACCCAGGCCCCGTTTTTGGATTTACATCTGTCTGTTGTAGCAGTGTTTGTTTCCTCCAAAA
Source organism: Lucinisca nassula (assembly GCA_963580285.1). Lineage (NCBI taxonomy): Eukaryota > Metazoa > Mollusca > Bivalvia > Lucinida > Lucinidae > Lucinisca > Lucinisca nassula. The sequence goes on from OY757012.1 coordinate 27,341,207, forward strand.
TGAATGAATAACGCGATGATTTCGATTTTGAGATTGTGATTGTAAATTTTCTTTTCTTGGATGGTGATATTCCTTGTGTGGCATCCTATGTCGTTTATATTTCGCAATTAATTCGATTTGCCAGAGTGGCTAATTATGTAACTGACTTCAGCACTCGTAATAAATTGTTTACGGCTAAACTTTTTAATCAGGGTTATCAGTACCATAACGTACGAAAAGCCTTTTCAAAATTATATAGACGTCATTCCGATTTAATTTCAAAATCCAATGTTGGATTTGAATCTCTTCTGCAATAGAAGAACCTGAATGTTATGGTTACTTAGTATATAAATTCAGAAAAATATATACTTGCACTGGTTTAGCACCCAATTTCGTAAAATCATTATTCGAAATAAAAAATTTGGGTAAAACGTAAATGTTCTACGACAGACTGCATGAATGGTAGTTTACCCATCACGGTTGACAACTTTGCTTCACTATTTAATTGCACACCGGTTGGTCAGGTCTCAGATTCTATGACGGGTCTAAGGTAAATGCTTACTGAGAATTAGAATACCATTTAATTTATGTAAAGTTGGATGGTGCCTGATACTATGTCTCTGTTCGGGCCCATCGGAGTCTAACTGTTGTTTTTCTTCTTCTCTAGTATTTCAGTGGTTTCTAGCTGTCGAGTCCTCACCGTTGTTTCATCTCTGTGGTTGTTTGATTTTTGTGCTCGGAGATGTTGCACTAATGAGTTAGGAGGCCCTCATACGCACTGATAACATTATTTGTCTACATTGCGACGGAGCTTATATTTGTTTTGTTTTGGATAGCTAATTGGGCATTTTGTGGGAAAATAACTATCCGTTCGGCTTTCCGCTATTGATGTTTCTATTAGGGTCTAGCTGTTTCATGTTTGCCTTTGATGTATCGGATGGGAGCTGTGGGATAATTGTACCGATCCCTGATCATTGCCGTAATTTCTATTTTGATAGAGTGGTTCCGTTTCTATATCGACGCCATGGCAGCCATCTTGAAATTCTTCAAACGACATCTCCCGAGCCAAAGATCGGATTGAGTTTAAACTTGATAAGAGGCATCGGGGCGACACGTTTCGATTCCTGAGCATTGCCTTCCCTTCTATTGTGGACTGGTCAGTGAAAAGAATTTCACTCGGGAGCTTAAATCGATTTTACCCGGCCGCAATCCTCGCCCTTACTTCCGTCACGATTTAGACAAAAACATTGTTCAGTCAACATGACTCCTAACGCATCAGTGCAACATCTCCGAGAAAAAAGACTTAATTTTCGCACAAATTCTGAATATTTTTATTTTCTTCAGAAGTAAAACGATTTATGTACAAAATGTATAAAATATTACGAGGATGTTGAGAGAACAAATGTTAGAGTAATGATAGCCAAAAATCCGACGTCAGGTTCAATGGCATGAATTTTGCTATGTATTGCACGGTTCAATGCTACTTGCCGTTCAGAAAAAAGATGTATTTGTTGATAAATGGTTTGAACTTCTTAAAGGGGTTTTAATGGCAGACATATCAAGATTAAGTGCTTGTCAGCAGATTCGTTGCCGATAACGTCAATATGGCATGGGAGCCAACAAAATAAGAAACAAATATTGTTTTAAGCAAATAAAATTTCGTTGTGTTTTCTGAAATTTCGTGATGTTTTTCTATAGAATTTGGAATTTGAGGATTTTGATGATGAATGTTCAAAATGTTCTATAAAAGGGTTATCCTTTGGAAGTAAGGAATACACCACAGAACTGAAAAATATGGAGTGTACATGTTTTCTGGGCAAGACTAGCTAGTTTCGGCCAATTAGGCCTCATCAGTGACCCTCAGATATTTTCAAAATTTCACAATGAAATCAATGATCCCAAAGGACAAGAAAATATAATCTACACTATGATGTACGGCAGGGAGACGTTTTACTGCCACCACACATTCCCACACACCAGCTGTAGTGAAGTTAAACATGTTCCATAAAAGGGTTATCCTTTGGAAGTAAGGAATACACCACAGAACTGAAAAATATGGAGTGTACATGTTTTCTGGGCCAGACTAGCTAGTTTCGGCCAATTAGGCCTCACAGTGACCCTCAGATATTTTCAAAATTCCACAATGAGGTCAATGATCCCAAAGAACAAGAAAATACAATCTACACTATGATGACTTGTACAGAAAGGGAGTCGGAAAATATAATTGTTTTATTGAATTTTTGAAATGCTAACAGAATCTCAAGCTATGTCTATTGCTTTGACTTCAGCTCATTACGAATATACGCCTATTCAAATACATTGTATATTTTACTACCGGAAAACGAAAATTTTCAGATGAAAAAATGTATTAATTTTCTTATTTCTGATCAAAATATAGATTGAGGGTACACGGTTCTTACGGTTATTCACAATCTATATGTTTGAACATAAATAAGAAAAATAAGTTTTACCCCTCTAAATCTCCATAAAAATTGTGGTTCATTGCACCGTGTACATAAATAAGAAAAAATATGTTTTACCCCTCCAAATCTCCATAAAAGTGTGGTTCACTGCACCGTGTACATAAATAAGATAAGATATGTTTTACCCCTCTAAATCTCGATAAAAGTGTGGTTCACTGCATCGTGTACATAAACAAAAAAAAATATGTTTTACTCCTTTAAATCTCCATAAAAGTGTGGTTCACTGCACCTTGTTCGCGGAGATGTTGAAATGATGAGGAAGGTGGCCTTTATGCACACTGAACAAATTATTTCTCTTAATCGCGACAGAAGTAAGGGCGAGGATTGTGGCCACGTATAATTGATTTAAGCAACCCGCCCCCCCTTACACACAACACAAAGTGGAATTCGCTGACCGTTCCAAGGCGGTTCTTCTGTCGCGGTTTAATTTTGTTATGGTTTGCTTCTGAGTGTGTGTATTGATTATATTATTTTGTTTTGAATAGCCAACTGGCCATTCTGTGTGAAAGTAACTGTCCTTTTGGCTTTCCTCTGTTGATGTTTCCATTGGGATGTGGCTGTTCTGTCCCTTCGGTGTCTCTGATGGGAGCTGTTTTTAATTGTATCGATTCCTGATCATTGCCTTCACTTCTGTTTTTCAAAGGGGCCAGAACTATAAAGGCGTGTTTTATTGATATGATAAAATAGGTGAACCACCTGGAAGGCGCAAGTTTTGGTGCGTACCTGTCGAATCATTCGCATAGTCAACTTTATCTCCTTCTTTGGAACAATTATTATAGAATGCTGGTTATCATTGTAACCTAACTTGAACACCTGAAAGTTTTGTTTTAGTAATGGTGGATTTGATTCGGAATTTTTGCCATCGTGTAAGTCAAACGGAATAGTAGATTGAACAAAAATCCAAACTGAGATCCTTTAAGAGCAATGAAAACATTCATAAGAAAGAAGATGGGTCATACTACGTAGTTTCGGCTAATAAAGCCACATCAGTGACCCTGTAATGATCTGGCAAAGAAAGCCAGAGGAAACATACTGCACTTTTGCGAATTTCGAATAGGCAGTCGATTCAAATAAAAATCAAAAAATAGTTCCTTTAAGAGCAATGAAAACATTCATAAGAAAGAAGATGGGTCATACTACGTAGTTTCGGCTAATAAAGCCTCATCAGTGACCCTGTAATGACTGATATAAATCAAAATTGGGACCAAATAATTAAAAACCTGTCTAGAATATGAGTCTAAACCAATAATTTATTTCTGATTTCTCAGAATATTCACGCTGATCTCAAAGGACCAAAAGTAAAATATAAACTGCATACTGCATAAGCCTCTTTCATACACAAACACGAACAGACCTTGAACAAGAACACAACCTAGTGTAACTGCCTGCTGTTGATCATAAAGATCTGACAGGGTCGATCCTACTCGCACCTGAAAATTGCGCACCCATAACAACTTTGAATAAAACTGGGTAGTTTTTTCCTCTGACTAATGTTATTGAGATCCCTTAATATGCCACCGCGCCATGTGGTATCATATGCTTTCTCCATGTCTAACTGTTGGTTTCCTTTTGCTCCGGCATGTCAGTGGTTTCTTGCTGTCGAGTGTTGTTTCATCTTTGTGGTTCTGTGTGTTCACGGATATGTAGGAGACCTTCATGCGAACAGAACAAATTATTTGTCTAAATCGCGACGGAAGTAAGGACGAGGACAGTGGCCACGTAAAATCGATTTAAGCACCCCGCCCCCGCCAGTGGTATTCGTTTCCGCTGACAGTTCCAAGGCGGTTCTTCTGTCGCGGTTTATTGTTGTTATGGTTTGTCTTTGAGCGTTTGTATCGCTTATATTATTTTGTTTTGGATAGCCTATTGGCCATTTTGTGGGAAAGTAACTGTCCTTTTGGCTTTCCGCTTTTGATATTTCCATTAGGGTTTGTTGTTTGTGTTTCTTTCCCTTTGGTGTCTCTGATGGGAGACGAGGGTTAATTGTATCGATTCCTGATCATTGCCTTCACTTCAATTTTGACAAATATTGATTCTACATAATCTTTGTTAAGGGAAGCATTTGATATAAATGTGTCTAGTATTATTAAATTGTCGCTGGCTTTGTATGATCTGTTTTGAAGAGTAAGTGATCAATATAGCGTAGGAGCCTATCGTGGTCTTATTTAACACATAAAGTTAACTTGGACTTGTTGCCCGAAACTAACTTATCTGGCCCAGGATTAGTGTACACTCGACAGTATTATAATGTCATTAATCAAGTAATTTCGTATTGGCCAAGGTACAGGTCCGAGGTCTGCTGTATTGGCACGAGGCCGAGGCCAATACAGCTGACCGAGGGCCAATACGAAATTACTTGATTAATGACAATTTTAATAATTGAAGCAATTAAAAACATGATTTATGATTTTTGAATATTGGTTGACCTTGTGTTATATAGGATAATCAATTAATAATCATTCATAATGCGTATTTCTTGCTTCCAAAGCATACATCTGTATAGAACACATTAACTACAGCTAGAGTTAAGGACCAGTTTGGTTTTATCATTTGCAATTTTAGAAGAAGAAAAACGTTAATTTATATTTTGTATTCATTTTTGCAAGTTTTTCAGCTCAATAAATTTGTAAATAATCTTGTGTCTAATAAATATTAGCAATGCCTACTTCGATGGTTCAGCTGCATAAAGCGAATTCTTCTGATATCGAACTAGTGAGAAACCTAACTTAGGAAAGGCCACAAACCAAGAACGCAGCCACCTCAAGTCACCTATAGAAAGTGACACGGAGGCACACACAGAAACAGACTGAACATGAACCAACGGTGCAAAGCCAAATAACAAATAAAACACTGCAAAAGAACGACCGCCTTGGGACGGTTAGTAGTAAAAGTACTGGGGGCTTCAACTCCGAAGCCTCGTTTTTAGATTTTTTCCTATTTGAGATGGGTTTGTTTCATGCAAAAATTATGATAAACGTAAATGTTCCTTTCTTGGTTAGTGATGCTCCTCATGCTAAATCCTACGATATTTATATATCGAAAATAATTATGTTCGCAAGTCTAAACTTACTACGACACCCGTAATAGATTATTATCTGCTCAACTTCATATTAAGGATATAGAGGATCTTACATGAGTGACCATGTATTATTGAATTTATTAAACGAGTTGTTGAAAAGGGATAACATGCCAGGCTTTGCCGAGCATTTTATCCCTTTTCCTCAACGAGTTTAATAAATTCAATAATACATGAGCACGAATGCAAGATTCTTTTTATCATATGACATTTCAAACGCATTTTATTCACGATTGTTTACAAAAATATCAATATTCCGCCATTAGTAAACGTGACGCCGTCATGGACGTCGTACATATAACGATATGCCTGGACGTATCTAGCTAATTTGCATATTCAATCCACTAGTGGATAATTGAAAATATCACATGGCGTTATTACACTCTCAGACGCGACGTCATATGATAAAAGCGGTATAAGAAAACTTCACAAAAAGCCTTTTCTAGATTCTCATGACGTCATTTCGATTTAGTTTCAACAACCCGTTGAAAAATACTGACAATTCTAAGGTGGCACTTCTGATATGTTTTTTATTGTTATAGCTCGTCTTTTCATGTATGCATTGCAAGCACCATTATATTTGGCAAAGCTGTTTGACCAGTTTATCTTTGCATATCTTTCCCTTTCGTTTCTTTGCAATAAGGGCAATCATAAACTAAATTTTACTGTGACATACTATATAAATTCAGGAAAAAATATATGCTTTCAATGATTTCAGTATCCGATTTTGAAAAATCATTCTTCGATACAGAAAGGTTGGGTCCGACAGAAACGTTATACGACAGACTACATGCATGATAGTCAACCCAGTCACGATAGACAACTTGCTGGCGGTTTGCATCTCTGACTGTATGACAGGTGAAGGCAATGACCAGGAATCAGTACATATACAATTATCTCACAGCATCCAAGACATCAAAAGCATTACGAAAACACGCCTATAAACATACATTGTAAAGTTAACCACAGAAAAAAAGAGAATTTTCAGATGAAAAATTGTGATAGTTTTTCTTAATTCTGCTCAAAATATAGAGTGTAAGTACTCGTTAGAACAGCCTCATTGAGGCGGTTCTCGCGAGTACCCACAATCTATATATTCGAACAGAGATAGGAAATATAAGGTATACCCCTGTAAACCTCAGTTTTACTATATACAAGTGAGGTTCGAGGGGGGTTAGAATTGTATAGGCGTGCTTTCGTGTTGGGGAAGGAAAATACAGTACATTAAACAACTTCGCCACAACGCAAAACGCCTCAAGCTGAAAGCAAATAAAAGGACATTTACTTTCCCATAAAATTTCCGAACGGCTACAAAAATAAAAATAAACAAACAATTGCTAGTAATACACACAAAGCAATAACGATTAATAACTATAATTATTAATTGATTATCCTATATTACACAAGGTCAACCAATATTCCAAAATCATAAATCATGTTTTCAATTGCGTCAAATAATAAAATTGTCATTAATAAAGTAAGTTCGTATTGGCCTAGTTACAGGTCCTCGGTCAGCTGTATTGGCCTCGGCCTTCGGCCTCGTGCCAATACAGCAGACCTCGGACCTGTACCTGGACCAATACGAAATTACTTGATTAATATGCCCCCCCGCCCATAGGGGCTTGAAGAAATATATGGGCTGCATGATGCTTCCACGCAGAGCTGAATCCGGCCCGCACACTAGTACTGGTAAACAGCTTAGAGGAACTAAGCCTGTCCAGGAACCGCGGTGCGAGGCGGACCGTCCATGCTAATAAACCCTATTGGTTTCATTGGGCGACAGGGCTTGAGATGTCATTTCATCTAAATGTCGGGTAAAAGTCCCACAAAATTGGAAGCAACGTCTCCAAAATGACCTTTACAGTGTTGACGGGGACGTTAAACCTCAAATCAAACAAACAAAACTTGATTAATAACATTATATAATTAGCGACAGAAGCGCGGCATTTGAACGGTCAATATCACAAGACCACGCCTTTATAATTATGATCCCTTTCAATCCCACATATAGTAAAACTGAGGTTTACAAGGATACATATTATTTTTCCTATTTCTGCTAAAAATATAGATTGTGGGTAATCGTTAAATCCGCCTCGCTGAGGCGGTTCTAACGAGTTCCTAGAATCTATGTTTGAGCAGAAATAAGATAAATATACATATATTGTGGGTACTTAATAGGACCGCCTCGCTGAGCGGTTCTAACGAGTTCCCAGAATCTATTTTTGAGCAGAAATAAGAAAAATATCACAATTTTTCATCTAAAAATACCGTTTTTATGGCGATAAAATTAACAATGTATTTGAATAGGCATGTTTTCTTAATGATAAAAAAGTATTTTCTGGGAATGAAACAACGAAATCATCATCTTTGATTCATCCCAATTATTCAATTTGTTTTGTTTGTTCTAATTTGTCTTTCATTCTGCGACGAAGGATAGAGTACACCTTGGGATAGTAGTCAATTGTGAATAGTTGTTTCTCAACCTTAACAATTCACAATCCTACTATGTCATACATCCAATTAAACTAATTACGATAACACACCCGTGCGACATAATGCATTTTTCACACCTCCAAAATGGCTACTTTTCTGAAGCAAATTTGTGATATTTTTCTTATTTATACTGCAAACATAGGTTGTGGATGCTCGTAAGAACCGCCTCATTGAGGCGGTTCTAACGAGTGCCCACAACCTATGTCTTCGGGCAGAAATAAGAAAAATAAGGTATACCCCCGTAAACCCCAGTTTTCTCTATATAAAGTGGGGTTTAGTGGGGTGTTCATTTCACGGACTTGTTCACGTGATGGATAAGAAACTGAATAGGCGCGTTGCCGAACCAAGTTCAATGGACAAAAACATACCTCACCGTCATAAAGGACGAAACTGGTCTCAAATTAAAGATAAATGTCCCTACTTTATTTATTAGTTGGTCGTACGCTCCAAAATGGGAAGCATCATACTAAAGAATGGGGAGAAAACTCTTCATTCGTTGAAAACAAAATCAAAGAGCTCGTTCTTCAACATGATTTTTTTCTCATTTCAAAACTGTCTTTTTTCGCAAATTGTTCCGTTTTTTGCCAAGAATATTTCAAGTTTGTACTTTCTGTGTGCAATTTGGGTGCTTTTTTAGATTGGTTGATAATTTATGAGGAGACAACTCTTCCTACCATATGAAATCAGATTTTCACCTACGATCGTTCTTTCTGCTACCTTTAGTTTTCAAAACACAGCATAAAACTTGTAATTTTCTAAACATGCAACCATTTCGCTTATCAAAACATTACATTTGGACATCCTGATACCCATAGTGGCTTTGAAACCCACTGTCAAAGGTACACACCCTGTGTGAAAAGTATAGGTTTAATGCGTAATGCGTTTTCCAATACATTTCGTAAGCAACTTTAAGAAAGTCATTTTACATCCCATCGTCGGCGCATTTATCTCCGTGAACACAGACGTCGATATGTGAAAGTTAAATCAACGCCGAGTCGATGTTAAGGCGTCCAAAATTTTACATTGATTCAACGTTGTACGAATTCAGTGAGTCCAGCGACTCTCTGTCTGATCAGCCAGTAGACTTAATTTCATGGACAGCTGTTCATGTAAATGCGAGGTTCTCTGAAAGAAGATTATATATGTAGCAATTGCACCAGGTTGTGCTGGCACAAATTTAAAATGTCATTACATTAACAAGCTCATGCAACGAAAGGTTCGGTAAACCCCACTTCGGGAAAGTGAGGCCTACTCCAACATTGTAAAAGTGGGATTTACAGAGGCAAACGTTATTGTCTTTATAACCGTTCAAAACAGAGCGTTGGTACTCGTGCGAACCACGAAAATGAGGCGGTTTTAACGAGCCCATACAAGCAATATTCAGCGTAAAATAACACAAATAATAAAGTTATCTTTTGTTTTTTCTTCTGAAAATGTTTCCACGTTAAAGTCCTAAAATCGCTTTATACTGCAAAGTCGTGTTAATGAAATGAACAGGCTCGACGTGCAAAAAAATGAAAAGCCTTAAGTTAAGCATTTTATAGTGTTTATAAATTTCGGTGCGAAATCATTTTAAAATATTTTCAATGACTTATAATACCTGTCCACTCCTCAGCCTCTGTACACTCCTCCCCGGCACACACTATCAAAGGCCGTGGGATGGGGTAAGTATCATTGTGGCATAGTTATCAATATTTGCATGCTGAGTCTGAGCTCTGTATTGCCGTCTTATTTAGTTCAAAGACTCTGTCTAAACACATCGGAACTATTATTCACTTGGCCGCAAAACGTGAATAAAAATCAAGCCAACAAAATACAGTATTTGTAAAAATAGAAAGTACGCACTCGAGACTGATCGTTGTCGATGTAAAAATACTATGTACGCATTTTGAGTGAACTTTGTAAACAACGACACGCAAAACATATGTAGATCAAGTATCTGATTCCTGTGACAGCAACGACAAATTTAAAGCAATCAGAATCAAAAATACTGAGGTGATCTATCACCCGGCATCTGGCAAGTGTATAACAACACCGCTCCTAGTTATTTACAGGAACTTTTCCAAATGAGGGATATAAATCTTAATAATACTGCAACGAATTTTCGATCTGTAAATAGTGCCACAGCCAAAATGTAATTTATTTAAGGGAAGCCTCTCATACGCCGGTGTGATCGTATGGAATAGAATACCAGTTAACATAAAGAATTCCTCATCGTTAAAAGTCTTTATAACTAAATGTACCGACTGGATAAAAAGTTTAAATAACAACTAAGTAAGGACCTCCACCACCATAAAGTCTACATTTTGAAACTATGAGTTCTTGGTAATGAATCAAGGTATGTACACCTTAGCATGTTCTCTCTCTCTCTCTCTCTCTCTCTCTCTCTCTCTCTCTCTCTCTCTCATTTCTTCATTTTGAAATTTTGAATGTGTATTAATATTGTTTCTTGTACTGTATTTTGATAATATGACTGTTACATGTCAAGTTTTGAGAGCCCCAAGGAAGATTGGGTAAACCAATTGGGTTACCCTCGTTATATAAAGTATTTACTTACTTACTTACAAAGGGTTCACCTTCCCAATGGACGATCAAAGACTGCAAATGCCTACCTTGGGGTACACTGTCAATAGCAGTGCATATTGATGATGAAGTCAAAATGACAGGATTGCCAAGGCTAGTACAGCATTTGGCCAGCTACGTGGCCGTGTTTGGTATCAAAGTAGAACCAGACAGAAACCTGAAAACCTACAGAGTTGCGGTGCTGCCAACACTATTATATACATGTGAAACGTGGGCAGTTTACAACGGCACGCGAAAAGACTGAACCACTTCAATAACCCATACAAGCTGTCTTAGGAAACTTTTAAATATTAAGTGGCTACATAGGATTCCAGACATAGAAGTCATGAAAAGGTCAGGGGTGCAGATTGTACATGATCTTCTGAAACTGGCACAATTGAGATGGACAGGCCATGTTACCAGGGTGCTTCAGAACCGTTTGCCGAAGAAAATCCTATATGGAAAACTAGAAATGGTCAAACGCTCCTAAGGTGGTCAGGAGACGCGTTACTATACCATCTGTAAGCCTCCTTCTAGGACTTAAGCATACCAGCAGATTCGTGGGAACAAACTGCACAGGACCGAGTAAAGTGGCAAGGTCTCATCGGAAGGGGTGCTAGTGAAAAGAATCAGCGAAGCCGAGAAGAGACGTGCAGAGTGCAATGCCAAAGCTAAGGCATAGCCAACAGCGCTGTCTTCCTCTAACCCCTGTTGCTTTATCTGCAACAGACAGTTCAAATCTAGAATTGGTCTCATCAACTATCTAAGAACACACGAAGCGTAGCATTTGTCGCATGCGAATAAGATTGGTCACTTTCAGTAATGATAGACGAAATATTACTTTTAAAACTAACTGTCAGGATTTCGATCTTAATAAAACCGTAAAAATATTAGACAGTAGGGAGATTTAATATTTCTTTATATGGCCACTTGTTAGTACGAAGTGCTTAGGCCGATTTGATTGAAGCTTCTAGAAACGTACGCAGGTGGAGCCACACCAAAAATGCTAAAACCATTTCGCCCCGATGAACAGGATAGCCGCCAGAGCTAAAATAGTAAAAACAAACTTCAAACGACATCTCCTCCTTTACCCCTGGGCCAGTTTTATCCTTGCTGTTGCTGAATTGACCATCTAAAATATGAAAAAAAAAACGTCAACAATTTGCTTTAAATGTTAACTCCTCATGAACCCTTGTGCCAACTTGATTCAAACTTTACAGGAATATTCCCTATTGGCTCCCTACCAAAATAGCTAAAATTGTTTTACATTCATGACAAGATGGCTGCCAGAGCTAAAAATAAAAAAATATCTTCAATCGATAGTTCCTCCATTATCCCTGGGCCAATTTTAATTCTAACTTAATGTGAATGTTGCTGAGATGAACCTCCGAAAGCAGAAAAAATGTCAACAATTTGCTTTTTATGCATATTCCTCCTTAACCCTAGGGCCAATTTGATTTAAACTTCACTGGAATGTTGCTTAGCGCGCTCCCTACCAGAAAAGCTAAATTGCTCCGCTCCGATGAACAGGATGGCCGCCAGAGGTAAACTAGAAAAAGTCTTCAAACAAAACGCCTTTACCTTGGGCCAATTTCGTCCAAGCTTCATAGGAACGTTGATTAGGTGACCCTTTACCAAAATAGCTAAAACTGTTTTGCTTTGATGGTCAAAATGACCAACAGAGCTTAAAATAGAAGCAAATTAATTTTGCTTTAAATGCTAACTTCTCTCAAACACTTGTGCAGATTTGATTCAAACTTTACGGGAACATTGCCGAGATGGCCACCTACCAAAATTGCAAAATTTGTTCCGCTCTGATGAACGAGATGGCCGCAAGAGCTAAAATAGACAAAAAACGTCTTCCAACGACAACTTCTTCTTTATCATTGGGCATTTGCAAAGGTGACCCTCTACCAAAGTAACAAAACGGTTACGCTCTGATGAGCAAAATGGCCATCAGAGACAAAATTAGAGTAACGTTAACACGTTAATTTAACGTTGCTGCAAATGCTAACTCTTCCTAAAGCATTGAACCACTTTGATTCAAACTTCAAATCGCCCATCCTTCGAAAATATACTAATCCGTGGAAAAGAAGTGGAATGTATCCTAGTATTTCTAAGTGCAATGCCAAGAGGTGCAGATGTTGTTCGTATTTAAGCATTGCGTCTACCGTTACTTCATCTGTAAACGGTAGACGCTTCTCTGTAGTTAACATGTCTGATTTGACATGACAGTCTACAGATTTAATTTATCTAATTACTTGACGTGCTGCAAACTGTAATATGCAGTACGTCGGTCAAACTAACCGCATGCTTAAAACTAGATTGAACGAGCATTATCGTAGAATGAGTAAGCCTAAGAAAACTGACACTTTCTTATACCGTCACTTTCGAAGTACAGGTCATTCTGTAAATAACATTGTTATACAACCAGTGGAAAAACTTTATTACGATACAAATTCTACATCTAGATTCAAAATTATCAAAAGACATGAAGCTGAACTGAAATGGATTAAATTTTTACAGACCCCTTTTCCACTGGGATTTAATGACAACATTTATCATGAGGGTAATATTTCCAGAATGCCGGACTTTGATATTTTCTCACTCCTGGAATGTCGAAAACGCAGAACTAGATCTCACGGCACCAGGAAAAATGGTAACTTTAAACGTAAATCACGTGCGTTTAAACGAAACGATACTAGACTGAAGTGACTGTCAATTATATTATTTAATCATGGACGCCACTCTATATGCTTTCATTTTTAAGTTCATTACCCGTTTCTGTTTTACGTCTTCTGGACACCGAGGCGAATAAATTCTACGATAGTTCTCATCAGTTATATGATGCGGCTCTCTTAACTAGAGGCTATACTCAGCATACTCTCCGTCCTTACATTGATTCTGAAATTAATCATAAACGCCATTTCTTCAAAATATCCTTCATGAATAAGGGTATGGATTTTATAGATTTGCCCAGTATCGTCCGAGAGAGATCGGTGCTTTCTTCCATTCCTGCTTATTTTCAAAATACTGAAACACCTATAATTTGCTATAAATATAACAGACCTGTTAGATCTATCATTTTTAATTTCAATAAACTTGTTTCAGATCTTGATATTGATACTAATACTCCCGATTCATGTGATTGTAAAAACTCAAAGTATTGCTATCCTGCTGCTGGTCATGTAATTACTGGCAATTTGAAAATTATTCCTGATTCTAGGATAAGGAATATAATTTCTAAAGGACCGAAATATCGGTTTCCTTCTAAAATTGATTTCAGTAAATGTAGAGATGAAATCGCTGCTTCCTTGAATGAATTCGGTAATCGATGGTGTAAGCGAGAGTATGTTGAGCATAAAGCCCTTAAGGACTGGAAACTTAGCATTTTAAAACTAGTGAATAAACGTATTTCTTTCTATTCTCAAAATACTAACTTATTACCTCCTAAGCCCAAGACGTCTTTACATCATCTTAAACTAGGTATTCAAGAATTTCATAAGAAGTTTGTTTTGGCCCCTGCAGACAAGGCCGCTAACAACGTCGTCGTCGTGTGACGGCTCCACTATGTTAACACGCTTAAAGAGGAGCTTGGTGGTACTAAGGCCTATGAACTTCAGCCTTTAGCTGAAGAGAGAGCTATAGTAGATAAACATGTTTGTCTTTCAGCCACCAAGTTTGCTGTGTGTGTTAACGAAGGCCAAGACAAGCTTCCTACGCTATACTGGTTTCCAAAACTTCATAAAAAACCTTACAAAGCACGGTTTATTGCAAATTCTAGCTCTTGCAATACCACTGAACTTTCTAAATTATTAACTTCCTGTCTTACTGCTATTAAAACGCATGTAATTAAATATTGTGATAAAGTCTTTGAAAGATCAGGAAGAAATCTGTTTTGGTCTATAAAAAAATCGAGTGAGGTTTTAAATAAATTGAAATCTAGGCATTTTCGTGCTTCTGGTCTGTCTACCTACGATTTTTCCACTCTTTACACTACTCTTCCTCATAATCTTATAAAAGAAAAGCTTAATGATTTAATTGAATGGGCTTTTCACAGAGAAGATTCTCTCTATCTTGCATGTAATGTCAGAAATGCATTTTTCACTTCTAAAGAGCATAAGAATTATACACTTTGGTCATGTCAGAAAGTGTGTGATGCCCTCACCTGTCTACTTGACAATATTTATATTAGATTTATTTAGACAAATTGTGGGTATTCCGATGGGTACTAATTGCGCACCTCTTGTGGCTGATCTGTTCTTGTATTGTTATGAAAGAGACTTCATTTTGTCGCTTTTCATTGATAACCAATCTGAAATTATTGAAGCTTTTAGCTCTACTTCTAGATATTTAGATGATTTATTAAATATTGATAATACCTATTTTGATGGTTTGATCAGTCAGATTTACCCCCTAGAACTTCAGTTAAATAAAGCAAATTCTTCTGATACCGAGGCCCCGTTTTTGGATTTACATCTATCTATTGTAGATGGATATTTTTCGTGCAAAATTTATGATAAACGCGATGACTTTGATTTTGAGATTGTAAATTTTCCTTTTTTGGATGGTGATGTTCCTCGTGCGCCATCCTATGGCGTTTATATTTCGCAATTAATTCGATTTGCTAGCGTGTGTAGTCATGTAACTGACTTCAACACTCGTAATAAATTATTAACGGCTAAACTCCTTAATCAGGGTTATCGGTACCATAAACTACGCAAAGCCTTTTCAAAATTTTATAGACGCCATTCTGATTTAATTTCAAAATTCAATATTGGACTTAAATCTCTTCTGCAACAAGGTCTATCGGAACCCGAATTTTATGGTGACTTAGTATATAAATTCAGAAAAGTATATAACCGCAAGGACTTCAGCACCCAATTTCGTAAAATCATTCTTCGATATAAAAAGATTGGGTACAACATGGATATTATACGACAGACTGCATGCATGGTAGTTAACCCAATCACGGTTGGCAACTTTGCTTCCCTCTTTAATTGCACGCCGGTGGGTCAGGCCTCAGATTCTATGACGGCTCCAACGTAAAGGCTTATTGAAAATTAGAGAGATAATGTTTATTGGTGCCTGATGCTCTGTCTGCTCATCGGAGTCTAACTGTTGGTTTTCTTTTGCTCCAGCATTTCAGTGGTTTCTTGCTGTCGAGTCCTCACCGTTGTCTCACCTCTGTGGTTCTTTGATTTTTGTGTTCACGGAGATGTTGCACTGATGAGTTAGGAGGCCTTCATGCGGACTGAACAAATTATTTGTGTAAATCGCGACGGAAGTAAGGGCGAGGATTGTTGCCACGTAAAATCAATTTAAGTCCCCCAGTGGAAATCTTCCACTGACCGTTCCAAGGCGGCTCTTCTGTGGCGATTTATTTATTTTGTTGTTTGTTACTTACTGTGTGTATCACTTGTGTCTTTTGGTTTTGGATGGCCATATGGCCATTTTGTGGGAAAGTAACTGTCCTTATGGCCTTCCTTTGTTTAGGTTTCCATTATGGTCTGGTCGCTTAATGTTTGTATTTCTTTCCCTTTGGTGTCTTTTATGGGTGGAGTAAGTTAATTGTATCAATTCCTGATCTTTGTTTTACTTCTACTTTTCAAAGGAATATTAATACGGTGGCTCCCTTTATAGCTACCAAATAACTGAAATTGATCCGTTTCCGATGTACTAGGTTGCAGCAGGAGTTAAAGTTAGAAACATATTTGAACGACATTTTTGTTTCAAATTTCAATAAAACTTCATAAAAATGTTGCTTAGGTGACTCTTTATCAAAATAATAAAAATGTGGTTCCATTCTTTAATATAAAATGGCTACCAGAGATAAAATTAGAAAAACGTCAACAATTTGCTTTAAATGCCAACTTCTCCTTAACCTCTGGGCCACTGATTCAAACTTCACAGGAATGTTGTCACAGGTGGCTCCATACTGAAATAGCTGCAAACATAAAACTCTGATGAACAATATGTCCGGCAGTTCTGAAAATTAAAAAAAAAAAAATGAAAACTTCAAACGACAACTTTTACTTTACCTCCTTTACACCTAGACGAATTTCATTCAAACCCCATGGGAAAAGTTTTTAGGTTACTGCTATCAAAATATAAAAAAAGGCTTCTTCTTCATGGCACAAACTGACTATCAGAGCTAAAAATAGAAAACACCGCAACTATTTCTTTAAACGCCAACCCCTTCTTAACCCTTGAGTCAATTTGATTCAACCTTTACAGTTATGTCGCCTGGGTGACTTCCGACCACTATAGCTAAAACAGTTTCACTACGATGAATAAAATGGCCGCCAATGTTAAAAATAGAAAATAAAAACATCCTTAAACGACCACGCCTCATACGAGGACTGTTCAAATATGAATGCAAGTAGAACGTTTTCTCATGCACTAATGCGAAAATCACGTGGATATAAATATCACAGCGTAGAAAAACATTTTACCTATACATTGATTCCAAACCTGTTAAAATCCGTGCACTTTAGATATGTATATCGTTCGATAAACACTGTCTACTCTTGCATACTAATTCAAAACATGGTTGGAAGAAGGTCAGAGTACGCCGTTGAAATACGGTCCTATATTAAGAATCGTTGTATTCTTGGTATACGGTGCAAAGACATTTTTGATGAAATATGTTCGGTTTATGGGCATAATGAAATGTCTTTTCCGACAGTTTTTCGTTGGTGTAATACATTCAGTTGTGGGCTAGGCTTAACAGAAGATGCACCACGTGATCGTCGGCCGAAAAGAGCAACATCTGCCAAGATGGTTGCTAGAGTGAAAGAAATAAGTGCTACCGATGCACGATACACCACTAGGCAAATAGCTAGACAAGTATGGTTGGCATCTCATTAGGAGCAACTCATATAATTCTGAAACGGGATTTGAAAATGAGAAAGATCTGTGCTAGATGGATTCCCCATCTGTTGACAGATGAGCAGAAAAAGACACGCGTTCAGTGCGCCAAGAAGTTGCTTAAAAAGTTTCCAAATTACAATGCACGGTCTTTCGCTAATGTCGTCCCAGGTGACGAGACATGGGTTCACTTTTTGAGCCAAAACGAAAGATTCAGAACAAAATATGGGCAACAAAGTATTGCAAAAGACCATGCATTGCAAAGCGGACCATGAGCGTCAAGAAGGTAATGTATGCCATATTCTTTTCAAATCAGGGCCCTGCTATTCAGGTTGCTGTGCCTAAAGGCAAATCTGTAAATGCGAAGTTTTACAAGAATAAAGTTCTTCGAAAATTGAAGAAATATTTCAAAAAACGAAGACCCGCAACTGGTTTGGCCAATGCCAGATTGCATGACAATGCGTCATCGCACAAGGCGTTCATTGTGCAAGACTATCTGAAGCAGGAAAAGGTTGTGGTTGTTGAACTCCCTCACACCCCCCCCCCCCCGTATTCCCCTTACCTTGTCCCGTGTGACTTTTTTTTTGATCCCCCGGCTGAAAAAATACCTTTCCGGCTGGTCGTAAATTTGTACAGCGCAAACACCCCGGTTCTGCAATTTTCCAGTGCCTTCATAGTATACCTCGAAAAGACTACCAAAATGCATTCAATGATTTGAACAGAAGATTGAAAGTTTGTATATCTGTTAAAGGGGAATACTTTGAGGGGACAAAATAAATTTTTAATCGAAATCTATCACGGAATCATTTTAATGTGCTTAGTTGCATTCATATTTGAACGGTCCTCGTATACCCTGAGGCCAATTTCAATCAATCATCATGATAATACTGCTCAGGTGACCCTCTACCATAAAAGTAAAAATGCTCCGCTGTGATTGACAAAATGGCCATCAGAACTAAAACTAGAAAAATATTTAAATGATAACTTCACTACACCTTTGGTTCTATATTTCCCCAAACTTCACAGCAATGAGGAAAGAAATGGCCAACAAAGCTAAAAATAGAAAAAAAACGACCTTTAAGTAACACTTTCTCCTATTCCTTTGGTCCAATTTCATTCAAGCTTCACAGGAAGGTTGCTGAGAAGCCCGCTACAAAATTAGCTATTATGGGTTTGCTAGGATGAGCACGATGACCACGGCTTAAAGTAAAATAATAATAATAATAATAAACGCACTTTAAATGACAACTCCTCCTGCACCTTTGGCCCAGTATCATTCAAACTTCATAGCTCGTAGGATTCTTGCTTAAAAGACCATAAAAATTGCTAAAGTGGTTTTGCTCTGAAGAACAAGATGGCAGCTAGAGCTAAAAATAGAAAAAAATGACAACTCCCCCTTTACCTTTGCTACGTATTCTATCAAACTTTAAAGTAATGTTACGTTAATGAGTCCCATAGCTCAAGAGAAAGCACTTTTACTCCCGCATAAGTATTTTTGTCAGGCCAAGTCTTAAAGGAAAGAATTTGCTCCATAGAAGCAAATTCTTTCTTTTAAGTACATGTTTTTTGTTGCTTTTTTCTCCCATGCCAAAAGGGGCCAACTCATAAAGGAAAGAATTTGCTCCTTAGAAAGAATTTGCTCCTTAGGAGCAAGTTCTTTCCTTGAATAGAAGTCCCCTTTTTCAGTGATACTGAGTTTATAGAAAAGCAAACATGAAGTCCCACAAGTTCTCTCCCTTTGAAAAATAGCAGAAAAATCTTCCAGTTGGGTGTTCCCATTCCCCTTAAGCCTTATAAAATGGCAACTAAGGCAGGCGACATATGTAGTTCTGCGTCTGCATTTAAGCTTCCTCTGGGTCTGGGTTACATTTGTGTGAACAGCAGGCTCCTCTAAGCCTTTGCTATTTGCCAAGATGTGATAAGTACCCTTTTCACAGGGCCTGGCTCGTTTTTGTCATGTTATTCTTCAATTAATGCATTTGAGAACATATTTAACGTCACTACAGCTGTTGTCTGGGAATGTGTGGCGGCCGTAAAAAGTCTCCCTGCCCTACATCATAGTGTAGTTTATATTTTCTTGTTCTTTGGGATCATTGATTCCATTGAAAATATTTGAGGATCACTGATGAGGCCTAAATGGCCGAAACTAGCTAGTCTGGCCCAGGAAACACGTACACTCAATATTTTCCTGTTCTGTGGTGTATTCATTGCTTCCAAAGGATAACCCTTTCTGGAACATATTTTACGTCACTTCAGCTGTTGTTTGGGAATGTGTGGCGGCCGTATAAAGTCTCCCTGCCCTACATCATAGTTTAGTTTATATTTTCTTGTTCTTTGGGATCATTGATTCCATTGTAGAATTTTGAAAATATTTGAGGGTCACTGATGAGGCCTAAATGGCCGAAACTAGCTAGTCTGGCCCAGAAAACATGTACACTCAATATTTTCCTGTTCTGTGGTGTATTACTTGCTTCCAAAGGATAACCCTTTCTAGAACATATTAGGTATAACATTAGGTATAGAACATGTGTTAGGTATAATCATAACCTGCATTTAGTGATGATATGGAATGTAGTGTTACCTCCCTTAGACCATTGGAAAACTCTTCGAGTCAGGACTGAGTTGTTTTTTTTTTTTTTTTTTTTTTTTTGGTTTTGTTTTTGCTTTTGTTGTTTTTTTTTTGTTTTTTTTTTTTCAATTATTGCAGAGAAAGTGAAAGAAAAAAAGGCAACTATTTTTTTTTCACTGACCGTTCCAACGCGGTTCTTCTGTCGCAGTTTATTTTTGTTATGGTTTGTCTTTGGGTGTTTGTGATGCTTATATTATTTTATTTTGGATAGCCTATTGGCCATTTTGTGGGAAAGTAACAGTCTGTTTGGCTTTCCGCTACTGATGTTTCAATTAGGTCTCTTGTTTAATGTTTGTGCTTCTTTCCCTTTGACGTCTCTGATGGGAGCTGTGGGTTGATTGTATCGATTCCTGATCATTGCTTTCACTTCCATTTTGCATACGGTAAGTACTGATGCTTTTCTTATTTCTGCATGAAAATATATGCTTTGGATCCTCATTAGAAGCGCCTCACCGTGGATAGGTACCCACAACACACGTTTCCGAGCAGAAATAAGAACGATATGTAATAGATATATCCATTGTTTTTGTGAAATATTGGTAAATATTTGTACTGATTGATATCTGTACAGGATAATTTGACGAGCCCGCCAGGGCGAGTCTAATTATCCTGTACCGATGTCAATCAGTACAAATATTTACCAATATTTCTCAAAAACAATTGGATATATCTGTTTTAATCCACAGCTTATTGTAACTTCCACTTAAAGGTAATAGATAAAACCTATTAAAGCATATTTGTTTTATTTACTGTTAATTTCAATTTCTTTTATTTGACCTGATTTACCCCGTCTGGAAAATGGATTGTCATGTCTGAAAGGACACTGTCAGCTTCTCTGCTTCATTAATATTTGATTGGTCTAAATCCAACTGACCACAGGTTATTTGACCATGCTTTTTTAACCTGATGTTTATCACTGGGACATTTTAATGCTGAACCTTCAAGTGTAGGACTTACTTTGAACTCAGATGTGTGCTTTTGCTGCATGCAAATGTTTCATAAAATGTATGGCACCAGTAAATGGGAGTGTATTTTGTGATAATTCAGGGATATTTTTTCTCCATAAAAAGGTATGTTGTGGGTACTCATTTTGAACAGCCTCATCCCACAAAAACATGTTGTGGGTACTCGTTGGAATTGCCTAGATGAGGCGGTTCTAGCGAGTACCCACAATTTGATTTTATGGAGAATTGGAGAAACTTAATCAGAAGAAGCAGTCTGATCAGGGTCTGCACTGATTAAGTAAAGGCTATTTTAAATGTGGGTACTCATTCAAATAACCTCGGCGAGGCTATTTTAATGAATACCCACAATGTTAATTTTGTCATGCTAGAAGCCCCTTCCCATTTTAAGATCAGAAGGAGCAGTCTGGTCAGGGTCTGCACTGTTTGTCATTAAGTAAAAGCTATTTTAAATGTGGGTACTCATTCAAATAACCTCGGCGAGGCTATTTTAATGAATACCCATAATGTTAATTTTGTCATGCAGAGCTAGAGGCCCCTTCAAATTTTAAGATCAGAAGGTAGCAGTCTGATCCGGGTCTGCACTGTTTGCCATTAAGTAATAGCTATTTTAAATATGGGTACTCATTCAAATAACCTCGGCGAGGCTATTTTAAGGAATACTCACAATGTTAATTTTGTCATGCAGAGCTAGAAGCCCCTTCCCATTTTACTTGTAGCTCAGTTGATTGGTCCATTCACAACTGTACATGATATCAATACATGATATCAGTACATGATATCAATACATTTATCAAAATTTATTAGTACTGCCAGCATCAAAGGAAAGTACTGGAAGCTCTGGATAAATGTGTGGATAGCACATCTGGGGCTATGGATGTTCCATTTTCACAAAAAATAAGAACGATAATGTGTCGAGAACCGCTCTTATCTGGGGCTTTGGATGACCCACTACCAAACAAGTTACAACAATTCCACCAAACTGAACAAGATGGCCGCCAGAATTAAAATAGAAAACTCTTTAGATGACAACCTCCTCTAAAATCATAGGTCAGTTTCATTCAAACTGTAAGTTTGCAACCATGTTGCGCAGGTTTCCATCTATCTAAATGCAACAGTTTTGCTTCATGGATTAAGATGGCTGTCAGTTATCCACATTACTTTCCGACGCTGTGTGACATCTTGGAATCAGGTGAGCGATTCAGGGTCATCTTGGCCCTCTTGTTTAATGAAATATTATTGACCAATGGTTTACAGAATTTAAGTTAATCGACTAAGATTTACTCGGTGACACGAGTAAACGACATGAAACATTCTGTCTACGAGTTTTTGACTATATACACATTTTACTGATAGTGGGTGGGGTAAGTTGACTCCTTGTAAAACAGCAAAATCAAGAAATTAGCGAACGCAGCTGACTCAGTATAAACATTGTTGGTGTAATTGATTGGAATAGTGTCTCGTTCCAAAAGTTTAGTTGTGTAAAGTACATTTATTTTTGTTTATCCCTTTATTCTTACATTTATAACGTCCGATACTTGGCAATCCTATTCAAACTGTTCTATTTACGCCGTCTAATTGCAAATATAAAACTGTATGTTCATACTTCATCCATTGCAGAGGCTTCAGTTCTTCATACTTGTAAATTTATACAGCATAATACAGCAGAAATAGAAATAAGCGTCAAGGCGCGAAAACATAGACATAATAATAAATGTCCAGTAAAATATATATAAAAAATTACCAACACGGCACACAAATGACATTATTATTGTTAGTAAAATTGCATCGTAGGGTAAAATCTTTGTATACAAATTGATTCCTAATGACTGTGTTCCAAATTCAGTGAATGTTTTGTTGTTGTTTTGCGGATAGTTACAAAATTTTGTTTTTAAAAATGTTTTCTAGGCATATACCAAGTTAAGCATTAGCACTTTTTATAGCGAAACTCCAACATAAGGTCAAGGGCAAATACTCCGTTTAGCTTTACTTCCGGTCATATACAACCGAATTTGCATAAAGAAGGCGATCACAACATTTGAAACATGTACACATTTATGGATATTAACTAAAAACTATAAGCACATAATGGTAAAGCTTCAACACACAATTTACGACACTCTCATTTGCAGATTTTACCATTTTCTATTATCAGAGTTATCTCCCGATTTTAGATATGACGCTACCCATTTCCGAACGTACGTCCCCTAGAAAATGAAAGATAAGACATGTATCTTTAATTTGAGACCCATCTTATCCTTTAGGATGATGAGGTAAGTTTTCGTAAAATTTAGGCCTTCATCAACACGCCTAGAAGTTTAATGTAAGCTAGTTTATACATTTGAAATTGGCCCCGTCAAGCGATTTTGGTACTTATCGCCTATGCGAGCAGCGAAGGTTCAGGCGAGCCTGCGCATCCGCGCAGACTCACCAGAACCTTCGCTGCTCGCTCATACAAGCAGTGAATCAAGAGGAACCTTCAGACAGAAAGCTATATTTCTGGCCCCTCTGAATGGCTGGGCATGCGCAGTTAAAATTTGTCATGACGGAATGCTCGAAGACACAAATTCGCTTGGCGGGGCTCAAATATAGTTGTATTGCTGTTATTAACCAAACAGTAACAAAATGTGTTTTTACATTTTCGGATTCGTTTTTTTTTTACCATTTGCTTACCAAATGGCCATTTTCCTTTGCTAGGCAACACAAGTACATGTACATGATCTACAATAATTATTATGTATGACAGAGTTTTTCTAACATTCTCCAAAAGAAAGATTTTGCAATTTTTTATCTGGAAAGAAATTAATTGGTCGTTCTGAAAAAAGTTCAATTTTATCCCAAATTGAGTGAGATATTAGAATTCTGTGATAATATTTTCCAAGTTGTGACTTTTAAGAACATTTGCCCCAAATATTATGCAATTGGGGTGCTAATATAAGAAATTGAATCATTTTGAAAACAGGCACCCACACAGAATTTTCATTTTACAGGAAAGTTGAAAAAACGTCTGCTATCCATTACAACTAGATTAAAAAGGATTTAATGGAATGATAGACAGCCTTCGCCGAATTTACCAATCAGCATTCACATAAACTCATCGGTATTATTCTTGGCGTGCTTTAATTCATTAAATATGAAGTTTGCACAAATTTTTTATTTTCTACCCATAGACATTCATCAACTGCCGACAGGTAAATGATTGACCATGACGCAAAATGGCTTCACACCTTTTTACAGAGAAAAAGAAAAAAATCTAGAAGCCTCCGTGGTGTAGTGGGTACGCTACTCGCCTTGTAAACCAGGGGTCGCAGGATCGATCCGGGCTTCTCCAGATTTTTGTATGAGTCTTTAAACCAAGGTCCCGTCTCCGTTGGACCTTAGCTGTGGGTGGGACGTAAAACTCAAACACACACACAGATATAAATTAATTGAAGTTGAACCAAGGGAGTTTTATAGCAATTAACCAGGGCTGTGTCTAGTCCATTAGGAAAACATGTCCGTAGGAAATAATGGCGTCCAACATGGTGACAGAAAATGATAAATATTAGGTAAAAATGATAACATCTTTATTATATCTGCTTCCTCCATAGATTGTGGGTGCACGTTAGAACCGCCTCAATGAGGCGGTTCTAACGAGTACCCACAATCTATGATTTTGAGTAAAAATAAGGCAGATAATGTATACCCCCGTAAACCCCAATTTTCTCTATATAAAGCGGGGTTTAAGGGGGGGGGGCTTCGTTTCACGGACTTGTTGTCGTGATGTCTTTGATGTACAATATATAATTTATTCCAAAGATTGAATGACCTAAGCATGCTAATCGGAAACAAAAAACAAGTATCTGAGAGTTATAATAGTTCTTAAAATTGCAAGTTTACTAAAAAGACAGAAAGTCAGACTATTTACATAATATGTTCAATAGAAAAAGAATTTAGAAAATGTAAATTGTAAAAAAAAAAAAAAAAAAATGCAGAAAATTTTGATACACCTGTGGACACAAAAGCATTCAAACTCCGATGAAGTGCCTTTCAATGAATCTCTTTGCATCAAGTTAGTTTGACAAGCGAATGTCATTCATCAAAGTAGTCTAAAACTGGATCAAGCAATATACATTGATGGCAAGCACTTTTTTGCCATTTTTAGATCTGATTGACATTTGAGATGTATTCTGACTGGACAGTGCACGGTCTACAATGAAATATTCAACACTTTGTGTTTTGAATTTATTCATGTCTTGCAGTTGATTGACAGGGTGTAAGGAAATATTGAATGAAACATCAGATCAAAATGAAATGAAGCTCATCAAAGTTTGAACGCTTTTGTGTCCACAGGTATATCATGGTGTAGTATATCCCTTGGGACTTTTGAAACTTTTTAAATACAGAGCAAATTTTCTCACGGACGATTCATGGCAGTGAAAACAAGCGTAGTATTCTATATAAAGTTGGGTTTAGAGGGTGTCCATTACATGGAAAGGTTTACATGATGTCTTTTTTTTTGTTTGAATTGATGGTTTGCATTAAGCCAAAATTTGAATCTTCTTTTCAATAGGGCGATTGCTGATAATCCCAACATTAATCATTAAGATAACATACTCGTGTGACAAGTGCATTCTTTAGCATCTCCAAAATGGTTATTTCAGTAGGAAAACATGCCGACGTAAAATAATGGCATCAAACATGATGTCAACAATGACAAATATTAGGGTAAAAATGGTAACATCTTTCTTATTTCTGCTTTCAACATAGATTGAACTGCCTCAATGAGGCGATTCTAACGATTACCCACAATCTTTGTTTTTGAGCAAAAGTAATGCAGCCGAAAGCCCCCGTTTTCTCTATTTTAGAGGGGTCTTCGTTTCACGGACTTGTTATCGCGATGTTTTGCTATTGTTTTTGTGTTTGTTTTTCTTTCTATCTTATAAGATTGTCGGTACACTTTATACTCTGTAACATCACGCGAACACGTCCGTGAAATGAAGACCCCCTACACCCCACATTATATAGAGAAAACTGGGGTTTACGGGGGTATACATTATTTTTCTTATTTCTGCTCCAATACATAGGTTGTGGGTACTCGTTAGAACCGCCTCACTGAGGCGGTTCTAACGAGCACCCTCAACCTATGTTTTGAACATTTATAACAAAATTTTCAAGGATTTTCATCAGAAAAGTAGCCGTTTTGGAGATGTGAATAATGCCCTATCTTGCACGGGTGTGTTATCGTAATGAAACCGCCGTATGTAGTGGTTCTTACAAGTATGAAGAACAAATTCTGGGCGCAAACCGTAGTATTCCATATAAAGTTGTGTATAGAGGGTGTTCATTACATTGAATGGTTTACACGATGTCTTTTTTTAATTCGTTTGTTTGATTTGATGGGAAACGTCCCCATCAAAACTGTATAGGTCATTTTGGAGATGCTTCTCTCAATATTTTGGGACTTTTACCCGACATTGAGATGAATTGACAACTCAAGGCCTGTCGTCCAATTAAACCAATATGGTTTATATGTACGGACCGTCCGACTCGCACAACTCTTTCTGGGCACGTTTAGAACCTTTAAGCGGTTTACTAGTACACATGTGCGGTCAGTTTCAGCTCTGCGTGGAAGCATCGTGCAGCCAAATCTAGTCCCGATGGGCTGATGTTTTTTGGAATAAATGAAATTATATCACACGGATTTTGCTGAATTTAAAAACAAAATTTAGTTATCTATCTTCAAATACTGTCATACGTCCTCGTCGACATTCTTGACAGGTGTACGCTGTCAGTGCTGCCAAAAGTATGGGAAAATTGGGAGAGTGAGGTGAGGAAAGATAAAATGTAAGGAATACGTGAGTATAGGGGTTTAAACGATTTAAATGACCATGTTTGGGTCTACCGCCTAGAGTGGTGCAGCTTACTAACTGCTTCCTTGAACGCAGCATACATCTGACTCTGTATCACGAAAACGCGCCTATATAATTCTTATCCACTTGAACCCCACTTTTATATAGTAAAACTTGGGTTTACAGGGGTAAACCTTATTTTTCTCATTTCTGGTCAATATATATATTGTGGGTACTCGTTAGAACCGCCATCGAGGCTGTTCTAACCTGTTCCCAAAATCTACATTTTGACCGGAAATAAAATAAATATCACAATGTTTCGTCTCGAAATTTTCAATTGTTCGGCGGTAAATTTTACAATGTATTTATGTAGATGTGTTTTCGTAATGGGATTTCATTCCACTTGGCGCCAGGGGAAAAACAGGGGTACTTATAAAAGTTCTTTGGTGCGTGAACTTGGCGGTACACCATTGAATGGCAGTAGCTCGACACACATTTGTTGAGCTGGATGTATACTGCCACAAGTCCATGGTAGAACAAGTAGATACGCGATAGTCGTTAGTAAAATACAGTCGACTCTCATTATCTCAAACTCAAAGGGACTTGAATATTTGGATTGAGATAACAGTAGTTTGAGATAAAAGGATTTAAATCTAAGGAACATGCATCAAAACTAACATAACAATACATAAAATTAAGTTTAACTTAAGCCATTTTGGGGGATATAAGAGTTTGAGATAACAAGAGTCTACTGTATGTTGTTTTAAAGACACATTTTTTTCTCTATATGAAAGGGGTGGCCTGTCTAATCATCTCCAATAAGCACGTCCTTCGGACCATAGTGCACATCAAAGGCTTATCTTGTGATTATGAGGTGATCATGAGCAGAGACTCTCTGAGAGATATGTTTAAAAGGGGGCTCTATGAGGGGAACTTGTGTGATGGTATATTTTTACTGAGATTATTTCCAACGAATTGTTGTCTCAAAATTACTTCTTTTTCATTTAAAAAAAATAAGAAAAACACTGACATCCATTGTTTCATTAACTCAAAAGTGAAAAAAAAGTAAACAAACACGGTAAAAGTAAATGAATTGATTAATTCAAGATTTTATCAATTAATTAACATTTATTTCGTTTATTTATTTATTTTATTTATTTATTTATTTATTTTTATTTGTGGGGGTTATGTATGTGACACAAACCATATAATGCCTAAAACATTAGCATTTTATTGTTTCGGACAAGCTGAAACAATCATATCAGAAAACAGAACCCCTTAAACCCCACATTTTATACAGTAAAACTTGGGGTACATAGGGGGTGTACATTATTTTTCTTATTTCTACTCAAAAAACATATGTTGTGGGTCCTCGTTCGAACAGCCTCTGCAAGGCATTTCTAAAGAGTTCCCATAATGTAAAAAATATATAGTACAGTAAAATTTTGGTTTGGAAGCGTATACATTATTTTCCTTATTTCTACTCTAAAACATATATCGTGGGTCCTCGTTACAAATGCCTCGGCTCTAACGGGGACCGAGGATATATCTTTTTACATAAAAGGAGTACTCGCTATGTAAAAACATATTATACAGTAAAACTGGTGTTTATAGGGGTATACATTATTTTTTCTAATTTCCACCCAAGACGGGTCTAACGAGTACCCATATTATATGTTTTGAGCAGAAATACTAAAGATATCAGGATTTTTATCTGACACATTTCATTTAAAAAATGTTTTTGACATTATACGATTTGTGTCACATTCTCTCACAAAATAAAAGAATAAATTAATTAATTAATTAACGTTAATTTTTTGCTTAAATCTTAAATTAATCAGTTCATTTACCTTTACCGTGTTTGTTTGCTTCTTTTCAATTTTGAGTAAATGAAACAATGGCTATGACAATATTTTTCTTAACTTGTTTTTTAAATAAAAAAAAGTAATTTAAACAACATTTTGTGAAAACAATCTCAGTAAAAATATACCCTCACATAATTTCCTTTTTTTTGTGCTAAGAGCCCCCTTTTAAACATGTCTCTATGAGAGTCTGTGCCCATAATCACCTCATAATCACTTAGATAAGATAAGCCTATGATGTGTCCTATTTTCCGAAGGAATTGTTTATTGGAGATGATTAAACAGGCATCCCCTTTTATATAGAGAAAAAAATGTGTCTTTAAATCCCTAGGTAACTGATTACCCTCCCTTGGTCCCCTACACGTATGGCAGACGTAATACCCCAAGTTTATCTTATCTCAAAACTGCTTTCTTAAATAACCGGTCATTAGGGTGTTATGCACTCAAAATTGTCTCTTTAATTTATTTATTTATTTATTTATTTTCAGAATGAAGACATTGCTCATAATAGCTTTTTGTCTGGTCAGCTATAATTTAGCCGCGACAGAGGTACGTTCTTTTTCACACCTCATCATGTTACAGTTAACAATAATATCATCCCGTGTGCGTTTTTGGGAAATGTCCTCTTGAACTCCACATTTATATTGACTGTGTTTGTTTGTTTGTATTGGAGTTTAACGGCCCAGTCAACACTATTTAGGACTTTTTGAGCCATCCACACTTTTGCTGGGTAAGCTTATATGTAAGCGGTTAACCAGTACAGTGCACATTCTTTCGCAAGAAACTTACAACTGCCCTTCTTGAATCAGCGGAAGGGAGGTAATGACCGTAGAAAAGATTTCATGATCAATCTCTAGGAAAGAACGTTGCCGACTCCGGGGGTATCGAACTCGCGTCCTCCTGATCACCAGTCAGACGACCTTTATATAGTAAAACTGGGGTTTACAATGGTGAACCTTTTTTCCTTATTTCTGCTCTTAAATAAAGATAGTGGGTATTCGTTAGAACCGCCTCGATGAGGCGGTCCTAACGAGTACCCACAATCTATATTTTTAGCAGAAATAACAAAACTATAACAATTTTTCATCTTAAAAGTTTCGTTTTTTCGGCGATCAAGTTTACAATGTATTTGTATAGGCGTGTTTAGAGAGGATATTTTGTTCTCTGTAAGATCGATTTTTATTTCACCAAATGAATACCGAAAGAAGTATTTTCACGAGTGGCAAAGCCATTTTCACGAGTGGCAAAGCCACGAGAGGGGGAAAATAATCGTTTGAAAGAAATAAAAAATGATATTTCACTGAAAAATATGATCTTCTGTTTCTTTTATGCTTAGTGGGTGCACCATATTTATTTCTTGTCCGAATTATCTCCCATTTTGGAGGTATTTCCCTAGAAATAAAACAACGTTGACATCTTGTGCACAAGATGTTTGACATCTTGTGCACAAGATGTCACAAAAAGTATTTGAGATATTGTACAAGGTATTAACCCTTGATATTTGGTTTACTGACTAGGATTGAGTTAGAGAGTACCTGTTGACATTTCAACCAATTTCATGGCATTATGTTTGCGCTTTGGCCTTTTGCAGTTTCTGGCCATTTAATTGTGTTGCTTTCTGTTCGTAGCATAACTTTAGAACCAGGTATATATTCTACTCAAAGTTTGATAGGGATCACTTTTTAATGCAAAATAATTTTTGGATAAATTAATCAGCTGAAACAAAATTTGATACATAATGATAGAAAACATAACCTTCATAAAGAGTAGTGATTAATTTTGTCAACTGGCACTGCATTCAAGCGTGACAACAACAACCGTCCTGACACCCACAAAATTTGCCGTACTACGAAGGGATTTGGACAATTGATTTTTCACAAATTTCCATATTTGTTTAGACAAACGTGCCTAAAAAAGTGTATGGCGTCAACGGGAATCAATTACAGCACGACATCGCCTGCGCATGCTCGTAATCAGAATCTGTACCCGATTTTGTGGAATCAGCCTTCATTCAGCAACCAATGCATCTGTGAGCTCCTGTAAAGTCCTCGGCTGCACAGGTCGGGCTGAAACAGCACGCTTTAGCATGTCTCACGCATGCTCAATCGGATTTAAGTCCGGTGGTCGAGCAGGCCAGTCCATACGAACGATTGTCTCACGTTCCAGATAGGCATTAGTGATGTGGGCACGTGGGTACGGGCATTATCGTCTATCAGAATAAGGCCCGGGCCGATAGCATCGGCATATGGACTCACAAACTGATCAAGAATCTCATTACAGTACCTCAGTGCCGTTAACGTTCCGTTTTCAACGACGTACAAGTCAGTTTTACCGTTCACGCTTATTCCAACCCAAACCATGACTGACCCCTTCCCATAACGATCATGCTCTGCCACATTCAAGGCATCGAATCGCTCTTTAGACATTCGCCACACTAATTTACGTTTATCCGCGAAGGCTAGACAGAATCTGGACTCATCAGTAGACAGTACTGGCGTCCAGTCACGAATCGTCAATCTGACGTGAGTTCTGACAAAGTCCAACCGGTATTGCACGTGCTGTCTTGTCAGCGGAACACGCACAGCAGGTCTCCTGGCATTAAATCCAAATTCGTGGAGCCTGTTTCTGACACCTTCTATAGAAATTCGTACTCCAGGTCCCTTCATCAGTGACATGGACACGGTGGGGACGGACATTATCGTCCATCAGAATAACGTCCGGGCCGATAACATCGGCATGTGGTCTCAAAAACTGATCAAGAATCTCATTGCAGTACCTAACTGCCATTAACGTTCCGTTTTCAACGACGTATAAGTCAGTTTTACCGTTTACGCTTACCCCAGCGAAAACCATGACTGATCCTTTTCCAAAGAGATCATGCACTGCCACATTCAAGTAATCGAATCGCTCTTTAGACATTCGGCACACTGACTGACGTTTATCAGTGAAGTCTGACAGAATCTGGACTCATCAGTAAACAGTACTGGCGTATAGTCACAAACCGCCCACCTGACGTGAGTTCTGGCAAAGTCCAACCGGTCTTGCACGTGCTGTCTCGTCAACGGAACAAGTACAGCAGGCCTCCTGGCATTAAGTCCGAACTCGACGAGCCCGCTTCTGACAGTTTGTGTAGCAATTAGTGCTCTAGTTCCGTTCCTAATCTGCTTATGCAAAAGCGTAGCGTTCAGGAGCCGTTGACGTTGAGACTGAATCAACAAAAACGGTCATGACGGTGATTGGTAGCCCTTTCTCGACCACCGCCGTGTCAGTGTAGAGAATGTCCGTGGGTAAGATGCCGACTCCACATTCGGAAAACCACACTCTGAGGCACATACAGAATCCCAGCAACACGACGTTGAGAGACGCCACATTCCAACATTCAGACGCCGTGATTCATTTCTTCGGGTCTCAGACGGTTTCTTAGTTGTCCCCTAGGCATTTTAGAGTTTCACAAATCAAATGAAATCCTTTTTTACGCTTAGTAACGGAACACTGGCAAGCTTGATTTTTCTGTTGGAATGCAGTGTTAGGCAAGACTTTTGGGGTGTAAGAATTCATTTTCGAAGTGTGAGAAGTGTGTAATTTCATGAGTACTGAATTGCACATGAGTTTCTGATTAAGATATTTATCAATATACGGAGTACAAATTCTGTCAAGAAATTTTAAATTTTCAGTGCAAAATTTGGTATATAAAAAGTGATCCCAATCAAACTTTGAGTTGTATAGTATTTGGAAATTTCATATTTATATATTCTTTATGTAAACGTGGGTGACCCATTTTTTTTTGTCCGAATTATCTCCAATTTTGGAGTTGTTTCCTTTGTAATAAAATAACATTGAAATTATGTGCATAGGATGTCACAAATAGGTATCTGAGCCTGGGTCTTCCTTTGTTTAGGTTTCCATTATGGTCTGGTCGCTTAATGTTTGTATTTCTTTCCCTTTGGTGTCTTTTATGGGTGGAGTAAGTTAATTGTATCAATTCCTGATCTTTGTTTTACTTCTTCTTTGATATTTGTCCTACACATTTTGACTGAAAAGAAGATAATCTGATTTTTCAAACAATTTGATAAAAGTTTGTCTGGAGTTATGGCCCTTTGCATTTCTTACAATTTAATTGTGTAGCTTTCTTTTTTATTTATGTATGCTAGTGTCATGAAATTTCATGTTTGGATTTCTCAAGAAAAAAATAGGTGAGCAGTAGTTTGTTTCTTATCCGAATTATCTCCCATTTTGGAAGTATTTTCCTTGTAACACGATTACATTGAAAGATATTTAAAAAAGTATTTAAGGTAGAGTATTGATATTTGGTATACGGATTGGAACTGAAGAGAAGATTACCTGCCATTGATAAAACATTCATCCAATTTTATGAAATTTTGTTTGGGTTATTGGCTTATGGTACATCATAGAACATCATAGTGTAGTTTATATTTTCTTGTCATTCGGGATCATTGATTCCATTGTGGAATTTTTCGAAAGATCAGGAAGAAATCTGTTTTGGTCTTTAAAAAATTCGAATGAGGTTTCCACTGACCGTTCCAAGGCGGTTCTTCTGTGGCGGTTTATTTATGTTGTTGTTTGTTGCTTACTGTTTGTATCACGTGTGTCTTTTTATTTTGGATGGCTATATGGCCATTTTGTGGGAAAGTAACTGTCCTTATGGCCTTCCTTTGTTTAGGTTTCCATTATGGTCTGGTCGCTTAATGTTTGTGTTTCTTTCCCTTTGGTGTCTTTGATGGGTGGTGTAAGTTAATTGTATCGATTCCTGATCTTTGTTTGTTTTACTTCTACTTTAAATAAATTGAAATCCAGACGTGTTCGTGCTTCAAGTCTGTCTACTTACGATTTTTCCACTCTTTACACTACCCCTCCTTATAATCTTATAAAAGAAAAGCTTAATGATTTAATTGAATGGGCTTTTCACAGAGAAGAGTCTCTTTATCTTGCATGTAATGACAGAAATGCATTTTTCACTTCTAAAGAGCATAAGAATTATACACTTTGGTCATGTCAGAAAGTGTGTGGTGCCCTCAACTTTCTACTTGACAATATTTATATTAGATTCGGTACTAAGTTATTTAGACAAAGTGTGGGTATTCCGATGGGTACGAATTGCGCACCTCTTGTCGCTGATCTGTTCTTGTACTGTTATGAAAGAGACTTCATGTTGTCGCTTTCCATTGATAACCAATCTGAAATTATTGAAGCTTTTAGCTCTACTTCTAGATATTTAGATGATTTATTAAATATGGACAATACTTACTTTGATGGTTTGATCAGTCAGATTTATCCCCTAGAACTTCAGTTAAACAAGGCAAATTCCTCTGAAACCGAGGCCCCCTTTTTGGATTTACATTTATCTATTGTAGATGGATTTGTTTCTTGCAAAACTTATGATAAACGTGATGATTTTGATTTCGAGATAGGAAATTTTCCTTTTTTTGATTGGATCAGAAGACTGAACGTTTGTATATCTGTTAAAGGGGAATACTTTGAGGGGACAAAATAAATTTTTCATCGAAATCTATCACGGAATCATTTTTATGTGCCTAGTTGCATTCATATTTGAACAGTCCTAGTAAAATAGATTCCAGTCCCCCAGTGGAATTCGTTTCCGCTGACCGTTCCAAGGCAGTTCTTCTGTCGCAGTTTATTTTTGTTATGGTTTGTCTTTGTGTGTTTGTGTCGCTTATATTGTTTTATTTTGGATAGCCTATTGGCCATTTTGTTGGAAAGTAACTGTCCATTTGGCTTTCCGCTATTAATGTTTCCATTTGGGTGTTTTGTTTCATGTTTGTATTTCTTTCCCTTTGGTGTCTCTGATGGGAGCTGTGGGTTGATTGAATCGATTCCTGATCATTACCTCCACTTCTATTTTGACACCACCCCTCGTGAGCGCCTGGGATCCAAATAATTTGGCCACGGCATTAGGGGGGAGACTCTCAAATACATACATTACTTTCTTTGCTAAAGAAAACAGCGAGTCTTTGCCAATGGTGAATCTCCGGAGTGGGCGCTAGTTTTGCCTGGGGTCTCACAAGGGACTGATCTTGGTCCACTGTTATTCTCCCTGCACATTAGTGATATTACCACTGGCATAGACTCAGGAATAAGACGACTGTATTTTCTACCGGTAAATTAGAGATACAGCGGACTCTGTGGAACTTCAGGATTATATAGGCAGACTAGGGTGTTAGCTATACCTCAGGTGAAGGAAACCCAGCGTTTCGTATCCATTATCCTTTGTCTGCCTGAATGCAAAAGCTACAGTAAGTCTAAGAAATACTAATGTCCTTGTTGTTTTGAATGTGATACAAACCCCGGCTCAATGGACACACAGGTGTGCACATTTATTCTGGACTTTGCGAAGGCTTTTGACACCACTCCCTCATGAGCACCTGAAATCAAAATTATTTGGCTACGGCATTAGGGCGAAGACTCTCAAATAGATACATTCCTTTCTTTGCTGTAGAAAACAGCGAGTTGTTGCTAATGGTGAATCTTCGGAGTAGGCCCCGGTTCAAAATAGCGTTACTAGATAAGCAATTTCTGCTGCGAAACTGGGAGCATGACTGTCATACTAGGAAGATTAAGATGGGATTCTCTCAAGAAAAGTAGACGAGACAGTAGACGCATACTGTTATACAAAGGTCTAAAGGATGTTGCAAGCATTTCAGCAGATGACCTTGTCCAAACCCCCACCTAGCTGGGCGCTGTAGAAATCACAGCGGTGATGGCGGAATAAATCAGCATATTTTACTTGCTTAACGAATTAGAGAGACAATCCATGGAGGCCTGTCGTGAACAGTTCTCATGAAATATTCTTTAAATCATCCGTAATTACTGATACATTGTCTCAACCTGTTTAAGATACTTGAACCTGTTTTATTTTTTTATGCTACGGTTTGACGTCCCCATCAACTCTATTAAGGTCATTTTGTGGACATTCCTTCAGATTCTGTGAGAAATGCACAACAGAACTGAAAATTGTGAAGTATGCATGTTTTTCTGGGTCAGGCTAGTTAAACATGAACAACCGCTTCTTAGGGTCCCGAACAGAACCATTGATTGTTTCACGCGCGTTACGCAGTTGTAACCATGTATAGCTAAGCGAAAGGAAGATATTTCTATGTAAGGAAGGTATTTCTGAGGCACTAGGAGTGAATTTACATATGGAAGGGTATCATATATACTGATTTAACTGAAGTATGGTATTTTGCCAAAGTTGGTGCATATGGGAATGGCTGGACCTTTTATTTCGACTGGACCTTTTATTTCCCGGAAAAAAAGTTCGTTTGGGGTTTGGTTAAATAAAAAAGAGGCGCAGATCAGCCTGCGCAGCCTGATCAGCGCCTTTATAACTTGCTGCTTTTTTCGTGTTTGTCGTGTTTATTTCTTTTGTTTTTTACTTTTGTTACAGAGTTTAACTACGTCGTGAGAAACCCGGAAAAAATGCATGTGCAAACATAAAAGGCGCAGATCAGCCTGCGCATCTGCTCAGTCTAATCAGGGATTCAATATCAGGGATTATCTCCCCTGCCAGTGCAAAAACTGGGCAGATTTTCTTTCTGTCTGTATAGTGATATCCATAATGGCCATAAAGGAACGTTTTCCTACAACCTATTCTGTCGGAATGAAACCATAATTGTTGTACATTTTCCGTCTTTCCTTTTTTCTGTCTTTTTTCCTTTGACTAACAGGTTATACATACTATTATAATACTGAGCCGCGTCATGAGAAAACCTGAGAGTTGCATGTGCGGAACCTGATCAGTGCCTATATTGTTCGCTGTTATTTTATTTTATTTTTTAATGTGTTTGTCTACATCGTGTATCCAACTTTCTTCCTTTCTTCCTTGTTGTGTGTTTGTCTACAGCGTGTATCCAACTTTCATCTAGAATTGAGCTACGTCGTGAGAAAACCGGAAAATTGCACGTGCAAAGCATCTGCGCAGCCTGATCAGCGCTTTTTATTGTTTGCAGCTTTTTCCGTGTGTTTGTCTACATCGTGTGTCCAACCTTTCTTTCTTTCTATTTTTGCTACAGATTGAGCCCGTGTGTCTGGTGTATGAATGCCATTTGTCGTATTTCCAGTAACGATTCTGATTCTGTCTATTATTAATTATTTATTATATTGTTTTGCAAAAGTACCCAATATCCACTAAAATGTTTTATAAGTATCCCTATTTACATAAAATACCACCAAAGGCCTCATAAATATCTTCCTTTCGTGGGAAAATCTTCCGTTTCCGAAAGGAAGCTTCCTGTATCGTAGGGAAGCTTCCTTTCGCTGTTTAGCTATACCCGTTGTAACGTGGTAACTTCTACAGTTTTAACCATCGTAATGTAAACAGAACCACAGATATAAGCCTAAACTACTAAGAAAGGGCATAACTGATTGGCCGAGATTAACATAGCCAATAACTATCCGAGTATCAAAAGGGACAGGTTTTCAGCAGCAACAGAATTGAAAGAGACTGAGCCAGGAAACAACTCCTTTTGCCAATTGGAACGTTTTGGATTTCTTTGCAATATCTTTGCGAAATTCCTATCGTATATCCGGCCGCCCGTGAGCGGGCCGGAATAATATAATGACAAGTAATTATGAAACGCATTATTTTATACAAGACAAAAATGTTTTAAGAACACTGTTGGTGTAATTTTATCCCTGAAGATTCTTTTTACCAAAAGTCACTTGATTTGTCGAGGGTCTTCCGGATACCCAGGAATGCCCAGAGGACGGCGAATGACGTCCTACCCTTGTTAAGTTTTCAACAGTGTCGTGAAATTTATTTGGAGTTGGGTTCTTCTGCATTTTCTGGTCATTTTATTTTGTTGTGTCCTTGTGCATTGCATAACTGTAGAACCATGTATGCTAGTATTTTGAAACTTAATATATGGATTCCTAATGCTTGTTTTTCATATCCAAATGACTTTCATTTTTTGAGTGATTTACCTTTTACTTAAAATAACATTAAAATCTTGTGATCAAGAAATCTCTAAAGGTATTTGAGCTAGAGACTTGATATTTGGTATAATTACGATAACACATCCGTGTAATATAGTGCATTCTGTCATGGAAAGGGCTATTGCCAGTTTACTTGCAATAGCGGTGTTACGTATAAATGGCTATTGCCAGTTAACTGGCAATAGCAGTTTTACGTTAAAATGGATATTGCCAGTCAACTGGCAATAGCAATTTTTACGTAAAACCGCTATTGCCAGTTGACTTGCATAATTATTTCATTCCCGTCAATACGTGTTCAGTAACTACTGTTATGACTGTAAAAGCTTACATGCATATGCTTGTTCTAGAGTGGTTGGTCTTGTGTAACTCGACTAAGATACGAATCGTTGCTATATGACCAAACATTTCCATATTTTGTAATATGATATGCACTATAAAAAGGCATCTTCAAACATAACTACTGGACACACAACGTGAATGCAACGCCATAGACGGTATTTTTTTCTGGAGAAAATGTGTGATATTTTTCTTATTATATTCCAAACAAAGAACAGCCTCATTGAGGCGAATTTAACAAGCACCCACAACCTATGTCTTAGAATCGCTCATTGAGGCTGTTCTAAAGGGCGCCCACAACCTATGTCTCGGAGTAGCAATAAAAATGATAATGTTTACCCCAATAAACCCCACTCTTTTCTATAAAGTGGGGTTTAGTGGGGTGTTCATTACACGGATGTACTGCTGTGGATCGAGGAGGAGATTACTTAAACAAATTTTCAAAAGTTTTTTTTTTTTTTTTTTTTTTGTCATTTCTGGCCATGTTATCTCGTTGCATTCTAGTGCATAGCATAACTTTAGACCGTTTTGAAATTTCATATACATATTCCTGGTGAAAAGATAGGTGGTCCGTATTTTATCATCAGAACGACTTCCCTTTTTGGAGTTATTTCCCTTTCAATGAAATAACATTGAAATCTTTTTAGCAAGATAGCTGTAAATTTACTAGAGCTAGAGCCTTGATATTTGATATACTGTTAGGGATTGAGGAGAAGCTCACCTAATTAAATTTTGGACCAATTCCATTATTTTTATTTTATTTGAAATATGACCCTTAAATAATTCAGGCCATTTAATCTTGGTGCTGTCTTGAGCGTGATAGCTCAGTGGTTAGTGCACTTGCCTCTGATGCTAAAAGTCCCTGGTTCGATCCCCGGCAGCGGTGATAAAATTTCGGTGTCCGAACACGCTCCATTGGCCTTATGTGCAGGGATGAATGTCATAAAGTGCATAGTCCTTCGGATCGGGACGTTAACAAGAGTCCCCCACCCCGTGTGCAGGGAGGACCATTCCCAGTACAGGTTAAAGAACCCTACCGTTATTACATGTTTACTGTGTTGGCTTTCATCCTGCAAAACTGGAGTTTATGTAATATACACCGTCTGTATACCCTCCGGGGGTTAAGGCGAAACCGGAAGAAAGAAAAAAGCATTGACATCTTGTTCTTTGTTAATATTATCTCGTTCTTTAATATATTCAATGGGCATGCATGCGGTAAGGGCATAGTGTTTTACAGCACAATTTCTAGTTTGTTTTGCTTTTCATATACATTTTTTTCCGATGAAAAATGCTATTTCATTAAATGCGTTTTCATGTTTCATTCTGTAAGTTGAAAACATCAGAAACGTTCACGAGTGCGAAGCATGTTACGAAAACCTGTTCAGTTTCAGTATATCGCAAAAGTCATGTACAAACTATAAAGAAAACTAACGTCTTTCTCTTGTGTCAAAAATAATCATACCTCGTGAAATTCTAATGTTTTCAACATACTGAATGAAATATTTTGGTACGTACATTACGTTACACGTCCGTGAAATGAACACGCCTTTAAACCCACTTTAAATAGAAAAACTGGAGTTTACGGGGGTAGACAATATTTTGCTCGTATTTCGGCTCCAAGACATAGGCTGTGGCACTCGTTAAAACCGCCTAATCGAGGCGTTTCTAACGAGCACCCAAACCTATGTTTGTTATATCAATAAGTACAACATGACATACTTTTATAAAAAAAAATAACTGTTTTCGGGAAATTGAAAATTTCATTTGCCACACGGGTGTTTATCGTAATGTTTACCTCAAAATAGTAAATTTATTAATTTATTTTTCTCTGGCGAGCATAATAGAAATCATGTCATTTTGAAACTTTTTGATGCGAGAAAATCACGATTTTTTTCTTGATTTATGGCCCTTTAGAATTTTCATCATTCCAGCTGTGCAAGCAATATATCTCAAAATTTATTAGGGACAAGCAGAGTTAGGAACAACAAGTTGGAGACAAGGTGTATCATAAACACCGGCTGTAGTTGCGTATTGCTGAAGTAGTTCGATCACGAACAGTGGTTAACCATGGTCAACCAGTAGTTAACCAAAGTGTGATCGAACTCAGTCTGGTAGCATGGCGGGAAAGTCGTGACGTCACTCTGGTTCAACCAGACTAAAGCGTTGGTTTCTCAGGTAAACCGGATACAAGATGGCGGCGAAATGTAAGAAAATATATTGGCCCAAGAAAAATACACATTTTGGGTGTTGTTAAAGCATGTTTATTAATAAAAATATGTAAAATATGCACAGATATGCACTGATATGCACAATATGAAAGATAGAATCGGCACTGCTATTTCTGCAGTGTTCAAAATGGTGATCTTCCTCGTCGCCCATAAAAAAATCAATCGTGGCATGGGGGCTGCCATGTTTGTTTACCAAAGGTCTACCAGGGGTCGTTCGATCACACCTATGAAAGAACACGTGCAGTTTGATTTCCGCTTCCATAGTTTGGTCGGTGATCGAACTGCCTCACTATCATATGTACCATACAGTATAAGATATGATTAAGAAAACAACCAAACAAAAAAAAAGTATATATATATAATTGGACCCCCTTGACCCCCACTTTTACAGACCAGCTACCGGTAATAACCCATATTTTATTTTTCTCCGCGGTAATAGGCTTTTTTTTCTCGGAGTACAAGCGAGAAATGTCTCCGAAAAGAAAAATATTTCGCGTTTCAAAGCGGTTAATTTCACCGCGAAACGCCGCGAACATCGCTTTTTCTCGGAGAAAGCCAATTAGTACAGGTGAAGTCGTTCACGGTGTTTCTCCGCGAAATCTGCCTGTACCTACAAGTATATTTGTTCATGTGCATGTGTTTTTGTTTTTTGTTTTTTTTGCATTAAAATTTGGTACACAAAGTTTGAAGCATATGACGAAATGCATCGTAAAGTATGATTTTGATCCGGTCGGAATCATAATGATTTGCATCTTATGCACTTTACAACGCAGTATGAACATGATGAATGTTTTCTGTGTTACTTTTTTTACTGTTGTGTAAACGCTTCATAAATTCAAAACTGTTGATTTTCTATCGGTTCACCATATTGGGAGTACTTTATTTTTTTTCTCAAGTTAATACTTTAGAAAAATCAAACTTTATGTATATAATAACGGGGATCCTGCTTGTACATGTATGTGGGGGCGCTGATCTCACTCTTTATTTTGGTTGATCTTTTTCTTACATTGCGAGTAATTAAACATCACTGATGCTTACACTAAAGCTCACATGTAGCCCGAGTGAGAGATCTAATGTTTTAGAGTAGGCCCCGGAGGCCCGCTTGTGTTTCTTGCCTTTACAATTCAATTTTGCTCATACATGTACTTTAACCCATTTCAGACTGGAAACCCCTAAACGGGTACCGTGGCAAACACTACAGGCCCAGATCAGACGCCGCAGAACGCGGTGTCTGATCAGGCCCTACACTGTTTGCAAAAAGTTCGGTCATTTTCCTAATTTTGAAGAAAACACAACCTGAAACCCCTAAATTTTGAAATGTACGCATGCTA
Source organism: Lucinisca nassula (assembly GCA_963580285.1). Taxonomy (NCBI): domain Eukaryota; kingdom Metazoa; phylum Mollusca; class Bivalvia; order Lucinida; family Lucinidae; genus Lucinisca; species Lucinisca nassula. The sequence continues at coordinate 27,382,819 of OY757012.1, forward strand.
TATATAAGGAGGAAGATTCCATTTGGTACAAAAAGGTTAATATGGGGAAATTGCGCGGCAAGCATTCCAAGGCTGCATATAAGTCTGGCATCTAACTTGGAGCAGAACTACAAAATTCTCCAAGATAATCAGCGAAGTTTGTACAGACATGCAACCTGGGCATCTTGTTAAGTCTACTGTTCACCCCGAAGGTAACTGGCCCCCGTGTCCTAATGGGTAAGAGCGCTGACTCTTAACCCATTCAGTACCAGAACCCCATAAAGGGGTACCTTGGCAAACAGTGCAGGCCCAAATCAGACACCGCAGAACGCGGCGTCTGATCAGGGCCTACACTGTTTGCAAAACGTTTAGCCATTTCCCGAACTAAATTTAAAAAAAAAAAAAAAACCTGACACTCCTCAGTTTCAAAATGGACCCCTGTATATATAAGGAGGAAGATCCCATTTGGTACAAAAAGGGTTAATCATCGGGTCATTAGGTCTCTCCGCTGTGGTTTGCGCCTCGCTCGGGCCACATACATGTAGTTGGTAACGAATACCCACATCCTACATTGGACGTCTAGGAACATATTAAGGAAAATGTATACCTTGTATACTCCAGATCTCTCTATACATGTATATGTGCATGTAAAATGGTGAATAGTGGTTCGTTCATTACATGGGCTTTATTAACATGTTGATGCACCACATGTTTGCTCCAACTGGGAGTATTTATTAGTTAGGGGTGGGTAAGGGGTCGGGGAAGTAGACTTGGTAGCGCAAATAATGCGTGTAAATGCAAAGTAGCATGTCCTTTTTCACGCGCCTGCATGAAGCATGGCCCGATATAGGTGTCTGTTTTTTCGTCCGTTCGTTCGCGACATAGACCTAGCCTGCGGTGGAATTCATGTGTTCCTCGTTAACTTGTCACTAACTTTGCATTCAAAGCACTGCTTGCTCTACCGATTTGACAGCTTGTAATCGTAAATAAATGAGGCGAATCTGAGCTTTCGGTTTTATTTGTTTGAGGTTTTACGTCCCGTCAACAATGTAAAGGTCATATTGGAGACGTCGCTTCCAATTTTGTGGGACTTTTACCCGACACTGAGATGAAATGACATCTCAAGCCCTGCCACCCCATGAAACCAACAGGGTTTATATGCATTGATGGTCCGACTCGCACCACTTTGCCTGGGCAGGCTTAGATCCTGTAAGCGATTTACCAGTACTCGCATGCGGCTCGGTTTCAGCTCTGCGTGGAAGCATCATGCAGCCCATTTATTTCAGCAAGCCGAGCTTTTGGTAAATGTCACACATCATTGTGGTGTTAATAACCTACATGTACGACTCATTATGAGAACTCGCCTATTCAAAAATATTGTATAATTTTACCACTAAAAACGGAAAATTTTCGGATAAAAATTCTGGCATTTTTTTTTTTTTCATATTTCTGCTCAAGATTTTAGGTACACTTTAAAACGACTCGACGAGGCGGTTCTAACGAGTACCCACAATCTATGTGAGCAGAAATTAGATAAATAATGTATACCCCTGTAAACCCCAGTTAAAAGCGGGGTTTAAGCGGGTAACAAATAAATAGGCGTATTTTCGTGATGTGAATAAAAGTTGTCATTATACTTTTAAAAAATAAATTACTTAAAGGAATTTTAGTAACAGAATATTTGATTATGATTTAACAATGACTACAGTTTGCCTTCGTTTACAAAAACAACGCCAAACAAACGAAGAAATAATAATGAACCGTAAATTTCTCGTAAGCCCAGTTGTATTTTATTTCTCCGCGAAACGCCGGTAATTTTATTTTCAATGAAAGCAATCGGTCAAATGTTCGCCGAGAATCTCCGAGAATTTTCTCCGCGAAACCGGGAGAAATTTCAGCGAGAAATTTCTCGCTCATTTTATCTTTTCTTGCTGTTTTGCGGAGAAAATAGCCGATTTCGCGTTAGGCGGTTTCTCCGCGAAACAAACAAAAAATGGGTTATTACCGGTAGCTGGTCTGTATATTGTAAAATTGGGGTTTACAGGGGTAAACCTTATTTTTATTATTACTGCTCTAAAATATAGATCGGATGTACTTGTTAGAACCGGTTCTTACGAGTACTCACAATCTATATTTTGAGCACTCGTTAGAACCGGCTCTATGAGACGGTTCTAACGAGTACCCACAAACTATATTTTGAGCAGAAATAAGAAAAATATCACAATTTTTCATCTTAAAATTTTCCTTGGCTCCTGCAGCTTAACAGTTACAAAGACAATACACTATATCTCGCTTGTACCTAATATCCCTCACGAAAACATTTACTTTTGACACCCTTGAACCCGGCTTTTATATGGTAAAACTGGGGTTTACAGGGGTGAACCTTTTTTTTCTTAGTTCTGCTCTGACATATAGATTGTGGATACTCGTTAGAACCGCCTCGATGAACCACCTCGGTACTAACAAGTGCACAAAATCCATATTTTGAGCAGAAATGAGAAACTATCACAATTTTTACAACTTAAGATTTTCGTTTTTCGGGCGGTAAAGTTTACAATGTATATGTATAGGCGTGTTTTCGTAATGTCAGCGAACTTACATCACGTTCACAAGCCCGTGTAATGAACATCCTGTTAAACCGCACTTCGTATATAGAAAATGGTGGTTTTCAGAGATTTACATTGTTACTCTTGGTTAAAAACAATCATAATATGGGTGTTTTTCAGAACCACCTCAACAACAAGGCGGTTCTAATGAGCACCTACAATATATGATTGGTGAGGTGATTTCTGAAATAAAAAGAAAAATATCTTTTTTTTTCGTGCTGCGTTACGCATTGGCCGCCTTGTGAAAAAGTTGGCATGGCTTAATATAACCGTTGGAATCGTATATTGACCAATTGTGTTATCTATGCGGTATAATCGTATGTTCTAGCTTTTTCTAAGCTAGTAAGAATATAAGAATCTGATATGGGGTTCTGTTGTAGATGAGCGTTTCCAACCCGAGGGATGACCGTGCTGAGCGGAACCGAGGCTACGCCGAGGTTCCGCTCAGCACGGTCATCCCGTGGGTTGGAAACGCCCATCTACAACAAAACCCCGTATTGGATTCTTTTTTTTTCACAACACCTCCGGTTAGTCTTGACATCTCGCACATGTGTGTTGTTAACAAAATAAAAGTAGTGCGGAAGTAGTTCCGGCAGTTGAATAGAATTGAAGCGCATTTATGTTAGTTGCCTGGTTCGGAACACCAGGGTCAGAACATAAATTTCTATCCTAGGGTAAAATCACGGATTTCCTTGTCTGGTGTGGTGTGCAAGAATAAACTGGAAACATAGATTGGGCTGCATGGTGCTTTCACACAGAGTTGCAACTAGCCACGCATTAGAACTGTTAAACCGCTAAGAAGGTTGCTTCAGATTTTGTGGGACTTTTACCCGACATTGACAGGAAATGACACCTCAACCCCTGCTGCCCAAATGAAACTAATAGGATCATATGCATGGACGTTCCGACTTGCACCACTTTGCCTCAGCAGGCTTAGACCTTCTAATCGGGTTACCAGTGCTCATGTGCGCTTGCTTCAGCTCTTCGTGGAAGCGCCATGCAGCCCAGTCTATTTCTCCAAACCGCTTTGGGTCGACTGCCGGGAGACTCTCAATAAACTGCAATGACCACAACATATATTAGCTTCTTTGATATTCTTCCGAAAGGAGGCTGCGTTTCTAATCAAAGCACTGAACATACTGGTGGGTCAATTATCTCTGAGTCTGAAATAATTGAGAATTTAGAAATTACAACATATTTGCATAAGCGCGTTTTCATAATGATAAGTGCATGAATCGATCCTCATGTTGAACAGTTTTGCTGTCAACCCCACCGAGTAGCTGCATGACAGGCATTTACATTACAGGTGCCAAATATATCAATATTAGGCTTTAATTGGTATATTAGCTTATCTTTAAACAAAATTAGCCATATTGAATTGAATTCTTTTGCTTAAGAATGAAATTTAAATAAACATCGGATCATATTGCCTTGTGGGTTTTATTTTCTGTCACTTTAAATGTAACTAATCTTGAAAATTATAGTGTAATAATAATTTAAAAACCTTGAATATAAAAATAATAACACTAAGGTCATACAGGTCATTTGTGTGGAAATTATAAATATTCATCACGAAAACACACCTATATAATTTCGACCTCCTTGAACCCCACTTTTATATAGTAAAACTGGGGTTTTCAGGGGTAAACCTTATTTTTCTTATTTCTGCTCTAAAATATAGATTGAGGGTACTCGTTAGAACCTCCGCCTCGATGAGGCGGTTCTAACGAGTACACACAATCTATATATAGAGCAGAAATAAGAAAAAAAAATATCGCAATTTTTCATCTGAAAATTTTTCATTTTGCGGCGGTAAAATATACAGTGTATTAGTATAGGCGTGTTTTCATAATGATTGCTGAATAGATATATGGAGTGTTCATGTATTATTGAAATTATTAAACGCGTTGAGGAAAAGGGATAAAATGCGAGGCTTAGCCGAGCATTTAATTATTTTTTTTTCAACGAGTTTAATATATTCTATTCAATAATACATTGGCACGAATGCAAGATTATATTTATCATATGACATTTAAAATGCATTTAATCCATGATTGTTACACAAAAATGTCAATATTCCGCCATTTGGTAAACGCGACGTCGTTCATTAAACGTTACGAGGTGTTTCTAACTTATTTACATTTTTAACAGACTAGTGGATTATCGAAATTGTTACATTGCGTTATTACATTCTCAGACGCGACGTCATAATTGGGCCCCGTCAAGCGATTTTGGTACTTATCGCCTATGCGAGCAGCGAAGGTTCAGGCGAGCCTGCGCATCCGCGCAGTCTCGCCAGAACCTTCGCTGCTCGCTCATACAAGCAGTGAATCAAGAGGAACCTTCAGACAGAAAGCCATATCCCTGGCCCCTCTGAATGGCAGGGCATGCGCAGTTAAAATTTGTCATGATGGAATGCTCCAAGACACAAAAAATTCGCTTGGCGGGGCTCATATGATAATTAATAATACAGTATACATGTAGCAGTCACATAAAAGATTGACATGGCGGGGCAGTTCAGGTGTTGTCAGTATATTTTGAATTGGCTGGAGACTACAAGAAGATGCGTAAAGTGCGTTTCGCATGTTATTGCAAGGGGATCAAATAGCCATATTCACAAAGGCTTTGAGTAAGTGAGTGTTTGGGTTTTACGTCTCACCAACAGCTAAGGTCATACGGAGACGGGACCTCGGTTTAAAGACTCATCCGAAAGTGTGGAGAAGCCCGGATCGATCCTGCGACCCCTGGTTTACAAGTCGAGTACCATAGCCACTACACCACGGATGTTTCTAACAAAGGCTTTGTACCGTATCGGTACCATAAACTACGCAAAGCCTTTTCAAAATTTTATAGACGCCATTCTGATTAAATTTCAAAATTTAATATTGGACTTAAATCTCTTCTGCAACAAGGTCTATCGGAACCCGAATTTTATGGTGACTTAGTATATAAATTCAGAAAAATATATAACCACAATGACTTTAGCACCCAATTTCGTAAAATCATTCTTCGACATAAAACGATTGGGTATAACATGGATATTATACGACAGACTGCATGCATGGTAGTTAACCCAATCACGGTTGACAACTTTGCTTCCCTCTTTAATTGCACGCCGGTGGGTCAGGCCTCAGATTCTATGACGGTTCCAACGTAAAGGCTTATTGAGAATTAGAGAGTTCTAATTCAAGGTAATGTTGGTTGGTGCCTGATGCTGTGTCTCTGGTTGGTCCCATCGGAGTCTAACTGTTGGTTTTCTTTTGCTCCAGCATTTTAGTGGTTTCTTGCTGTCGAGTCCTCACCGTTGTCTCACCTCTGTGGTTCTTTGATTATCTGTGTTCACGGAGATGTTGCACTGATGAGTTAGGAGGCCTTCATGCGGACTGAACAAATTATTTGTCTAAATCGCGACGGAAGTAAGGGCGAGGATTGTGGCCACGTAAAATCGATTTAAGCCCCCCCAGTGGAAATCTTTCCACTGACCGTTCCAAGGCGGTTCTTCTGTGGCGGTTTATTTATGGTGTTGTTTTGTTACTTACTGTGTGTATCACTTGTGTCTTTTTATTTTGGATGGCCATATGGCCATTTTGTGGGAAAGTAACTGTCCTTATGGCCTTCCTTTGTTTAGGTTTCCATTATGATCTGATCGCTTAATATTTGTGTTTCTTTCCCTTTGGTGTCTTTGGCGGGTGGAGTAAGTTAATTGTATCGATTCCTGATCTTTGTTTTACTTCTACTTTGACATCACGAACACACGCCTATATGATCTTGACCCCATCGAACCCCACTTTTATATGGTAAATGGTTTACAGGGCTAGCGCTAAACCTTATTGTTCTTATTTCTGCTCTAAAATATATATTTCGGGGTACTAGTTAGAACCGGCTCGATGAGGCGGTTCTAACGAGTACCCACAATCTACATTTTGAGCAGAAATTAGAAAAAAACATTACATTTTTTCGTCTTAAAATTTCATTTTTTAGGCGGTATTGTTTACAATGCATTTGTATAGGTGAGTTTAGGCTGATCAACTTCCTTGGTTACGCTTGCGCATGCCCAGTCTTGTGTGGCAAAAAGGAATCAATCGAACGCCTGTGTGTACAGTAAACTAGATGTGAAAAAAAAGTGCACAATGTCGCACGGGTGTGTTATCGTTATGTTACGGAAACACACCTATTCAAATATACTGAAAATTTTACCAGCAAAATAAGATCATTTTAAGATTAAAAATTGTGATGTTTTCCATTTTTTTTCTGCTAAGAAATAGATTGTGGCGGCTCTAACCATTACCCAAAATCTTGTTCGCTCAACATATTTTCTTGTGTCTTGTGCGGACTCACAACTTAATATATTATGCGCACAAGATAATTATCTTGTACAACCAGAGATTATGTTGTCCGCACAAGATTATAAGAATCTTATATGGGTGTGAGGGGTCGATTGAAAAATCCGTCCCGAGGGACACTGTCCGGCATCACGAGGATTGCCGAGTGATGCCGGACAGTGATCCCGAGGGACGGATTTTTCTATCCACCCCTCACACCCATATTGGATTCTTTTTCTTGCATACCTTCCATTTCTATTGCGAATTTTTAATGCTGCTGTCACTTCGGTTACCGACGTCCGCCATTTTGTGATGACACAACAGGAATGTTTAGTGATGTCACGCATGACGCCGCCGCGCATGAGATTGTAATCAACCAGTGCATTTATCAAACACGCGATTATATTCGATTTGGGGTCGGAACACCAGGGTTAGAACATAAATTTCTATCCCAGGGTAAAATCGCGGATTTCCTTGTCTGGTGTGCAAGAAAATATCTTCTGCGCACAAGGTACAATGTAATATGTTGTGCGAACAAGATAAGATCTTGTCTGCACAAGATAATATCTTGTGCGCACAAGATAATATGTTGTCCGAACAAATTAATATCTTGTCACGTTTTCCGTAGATTAACGTTTTTATTTATGTTTAAGAAATAGATCAGCTCTAGCTGTGATTTGTTGAGTAATAAATCACAGTTTGGAGGTCAGTTGTAAAGTAGACAAATCACAAGCGCGTAGCGCGCGTGATTTGTCTACTTACAACTGACCGACAAACTGTGATTTATTACTCAACAAATCACAGACAAGAGCTGATCTATTTCGATTCTAACACGCTGAAAATCGGCAATAATGTTGTTGTTTCCTTCAAAATCTCAGAACCTTTCGCCATTGTCAGAAGAAATCCCGCTAAAATTATCGACTGAAACACATGCATTTATATCTTTTTCTTACGTTTTCGATGCGAGAAAATGACGTTACACCGTTTAACGTCAAGGAAATCGACTAGTGACGTCATAAATTGGGAATTTTAATGACGTCACTCGTCACGCTCTTCCGAGCTGAGATTTGTTGCAGAATAAAACACAGTTATTTTCCATTGCCTATATAGGCGCGCTGTGTTAGAATATTATTTTTTTTCAGGTCGAGTTGGAAGAAAACGAGGATGAACTCCGTAAGTAGCCCTTACAGTGTACTAGAAAAACACTTGCATAACTTGTGAGTTGGTGAGTGATTCAGTTTTACGTCTAACCAACCGCTAAGGTCCTACGGAGACTGGACCTCGGTTTAAAGACTCATCCGAAAGTCTGGAGAAGCCCGGGATCGATCCTGCGATTCTGGTTTATAAGGCGAGTAGCATAATCACTACACTAAGGAGGCTTCTGCACAACTTGTGTGACGAAATGAAAAAAAATCCATTACGAAAACACGCCTATACAAATACATTGTGAACTTTACCGCCGAAAAAACGAACATTTTAAGCTGAAAAATTGTGATATTTTTCTTATTTCTGCTCGAAATATAGTTTGTGGGGACTCGTTAGAACCGCCTCATCGAGGCGGGAGGAGGCGGTTCCAACGAGTACCACAATCTATATTTTGGAGCAGAAATAAGAAAAAATAAGGTTTACCCCTGTAAACCTTACATTTGTTATATACAAGTGGGGTTCAAGGGGGTCAAAATTATATAGGCGTGCTTTCGTGATGCCGAGTATGCGCCAAATTTGTAGTTGAAAACGTTATTTGGCATATTGCTTCTGTTCGGTCATCTATTCGTTAGTGGGTTCGTACGCCACGCTTTCTTGTGTATATAATAACCTAAGAACCATGCATGCTAGTGTTTTGAAATTTCATATAATTATGGATTTCTCATGAAAACATAGGTGAACTGTAATTCGCATCCGAATTATCTCCAATTTTATATATATTTAGTTCCCATTTAATAAAATAACATTGAAATATTGTCAGCAAGATATCTCAGAAAGTATGAGAGCTAGAGCCTTGATATTTGGTATACCGATTGGGACGGTTGAGGAAATCACCTGATTAAATTTTCAACCAATTTAATGAAATTTTCACCATTTTCAATTTCTGGCCATTTAATCGTGTTGCTTTCTTGTGCACAACATAACTTATGAACCATGTATGCAAGTGTTTTGAAATTTCATATATTGATTCCTCATGAAAAATGTGATCCGCATAACGAAAAACACGTCTATACAACTGTGACCCCCATGAGCCCCACTTTTATATAGTAAAACTGGGGTTTACAGGGGTAAACCTTATTTTTCTTAATTCTGATCTAAAATAAAGATTGTGGGTACTCGTTAGAACCGCCCCATCGAGGCGGTTCTAACGAATACCCACAATCTATATTTTGAGCAGAAATAAGAAAAATATCACAATTTTTCATCCCAAAATGTTCCTTTTTTTCGGCGGTAATGTTTACACTGTATTTGTATAGGCATGTTTTCGTAATGTGATTTGTTTTTCGTATCTGAATTATCGCCCATTTACGAATTAGTTCTCCTTTAATAAAATAACATTGAAGTTTCGGTAGCAAGACATCTCAAAATGTATTTGAAGTAGAGCCTTGATATTTCGAGTACTGATTGGGACTGAGAAAGCGATCCCCAGATGAAATTTTCAAACATTTTAAAATAAATTTTATTGGAATTCTGACCCTTAACAATTTCTTGTCATTTAATTGCGCTGCTTTCGCGTGCATAACATAGCTTTAGAACCGTATGTGCTGGGATTTGGGGTTTTCATATATTGACTCCTCACGTAAAAAGGTGGCCCGTATTTGGTTTCTTATCCGAATTATCTTCCACATTAGAGTTATTTCCCCTTGAATAAATAGCATTGAAGTCTCGTTACCAAGACATCGCAAAACGAACTTGAAGGGGACCGTGATATTTGGTACATTGTATACTGATTGGGACTGAGAAAGCGATCACCTGATTAAATTTTCAACCAATTAAATGATTTTTGTTGGAGTTATGACCCTTTGCAATTTCTGACCATTTAATCGTGTTGTTTTCATGAGCACAGTATAACTTTAAAAGCATGTATGCCAGTGTTTTGAAATTGCGTATATGGGTGCCTCATGAAAAAAAAATAGATGAACCATTTTTTTCTCATCCGAATATCTCCCACCGTTTAATAAAACAGCATTGAAATCTCGTTTGCAAAATATCTAAAACAGCATTTAAGCTAGAACCTAGATATTTGGCAAAGTGAATAGAAATGGAGAGGAGATCACCTGATTAGATTTTCAACCAATTTTGTGTTCGCGTTATGACCCTTTGCAAGTTTTGTCCAATTAATCGTGTTGTGCACAGCATAAATTAAGAAAAATAAAAGTGAAGGCAATGATCATGCATCGATACAATGAACCCACAGCTCCTATCAGAGACACCAAAGGGAAAGAAATACAAACATGAAACAACAGACCCTAATGGAAACACCAACAGCGGAGAGTTAAAAGGACAATTTTTTTCCCACAAAATGACCAATTGGCTATCCAAAACAAAATAATATAAGCGATAAAAACACTCAAAAGACACACCATAACACAAATAAACCGCGTCAGAAGAACCAACATATCTAAAACAGTATTTTATCTAGAACCTTGATATTTGGCATAGTGAATCGAAATTGAGAGGAGATCACCTGATTAGAAACCTGTTCGCTAGTGTTTTTAATTCCATACATTGATTCCGCGTGACAAAAGGTGGCCCATATGTTTTTCCGGTTATTATGTTGGTTACAAAAACACAATTTCTAGTTATTAATAGACTTGAACATCGAGACGGTCAGAAAGACAGCTGCTTAAAGAAAACACCCATATACATCACGAAAACACGCCTATATAATTTTGGCCCCCTTGAACCCCACGTTTATATAGTAAATTGGGGTTACAGGGGTAAACCTTATTTTACTTATTTATGCTCTGAAATTTAGATTGTGGGTACTCGTTAGAACCGCCTCATCGGCTATGATCTTGAAAGGGTCGTAAAACCGAAAAAAGAAAAACGCATGGTATAAAAAAATCCTTTCCGACGATAAGGAGAGCTGACATAGAAAAACAAGAGGTCCAAGATGGCCCTGAATCGCTCATCTAATTTCGAGATCTCACAGCTTTTAAAAGACATGGGGGAAAACCGACATACATAATATTCCTTGAAGCATATATGTTGCACTTTGATAGATGGTCACCTTTGTAACATTCTTCTAAAGTTGTCCATAAAACATTATTACTTTTTAAGCCTGTCAGTCATTTTATTTATTGTAGCAGAGCCATTTTGGTAAAAAGGCTATCATAACAATTTTCTAGTGAAGTTTGAATGAAATTAAACCATAGGTATAGGAGGACTTGTCATTTAAAGATATTTTCAGTTCAAGCTCTGGCAGCCATTTTGTTCATCCGAGTGGAATTGTTGAGCTATTTTTATGGAAGAGTATTTTAGTAAAACTAAAAAATGCAAAATTGTGATAGCAATTTAATATGAATTCATTCGCATTTGCAGTTTGGATATTCTGTATGCTGTAACCAATTGTGCAACACTGCATCATGAAATGATTTTTAGGGTCAGATTTTGGAATCAAGTGTTCATTTTTTTTTCTCTTCCTCGTCCGCTTTTGCTACTTTAAATTCCGCTTCTGCTTCTTCTAGTTCCGATTATTCTCGTTCGGTGGCACTGTGGTTGTTCACTCGTACTTTCCCGTAAATGTCCGCCTGTTCTCGGTAGTTAACGTAAAAATAAATCTGCAAGCTTATTGGTGGCACGGAGGAATAGATCGAGACGAGAGGTTGCACTACAGTAAAACATTGGTCTTTATGAAAGGTGTACTTGCTTTGTGGAGAGCTTTCAGTACAGAATTGTGTTACGTAGTGGGGTACCGTAGACATATGTCGTATAGTGTTCTTGTTTTAGTACTTCGCTTTTTAACACAATAAAATAAAGTCTTTTTAAAGTTTCTAAGTTTTAATTTTCATTTCACTACATTTCCGCGACAGCCCAAAAGTTGTATCAGATTAATTTCAATCTGATACTTTCAAAAAATGAGATCTATAACCAGCGTGGATCTCTCTACACCTTTTAAACCCAAATTCAGATCTAACTAACGTGTTCAAAACTGGACCTTATATATGTTCTCTGAGCATTTCTAACATTTTACAATTCACGTTTACACCCTTATTATTTGTGCAAACGTCAATCATCCTGAATATTTTCAGGACGCTACCACGCAATTATTTAAAGGTTATTGTTTTCCTAAATTCCTTCAAAAGCTTACTGCACCTGTTTGATTGACTTACCATTAAAACACACACCCCTATAACTGACATAAACCATAATATGTACTCGGGTGATAGGCATATGTATATACAAATACCCCTTTTTGAGTGGCGTATCCGTATACATTTTAGAATTATGTAAGTTTTGTTTACTGCACCTGCATGTCTCTAGAAACTGATAAACACCAGGTGGTTACTGCGTAATCACATATTTTATATGACAAATGACGATTTGAACTTAGTCCAGTTGATTTGAATCGGTTCCAATATAAACAATACGTGTAAATCAAGTTTAGAAAGTACAATGCATCATTTTATAGCCTGTTAGCAAAAACCAATATTTTATAGAAAGAAACATTCACAATTAAGCTTTAACAGTTTAGATAGTAAAATAACTGTTAATATGATATGCCTTTACGACCCACCAACACTATAGATCATACAAGGCTAGTTTCTTACGGCCCTTCAACATTATATGTCATACATGTTATACATTTTATATGCTCAGAGTAGACTATGTTATATACCTCCCCTTTTTATAATAAATTAATTTTCTTACACGGGAAAATTAATTTATAATAATGACATTATATCTACGATAAGATATGTCCAGTTGATCACGTTAGTAAACACATTAAGTATTTGCATTACACACAACAAGCTTCTAATATACGTCACACTTAAACGATAGTATAATCTTTTACCAATACATGTGTGACTAGGATTATTAACACTAAAGCTTGCTATATAGATTCACATTTAGATCAACACCCTTTTTTTTAAAATGACCAGGATATTTCTCTAAATGTGACCCGGATTATTCAACATATGCATATGCATACACACATAATAAATGTCACTAAATAAAGTTATTCTGTGTAGAGTTTTCATGTCTCTTTTCTAAAGTTAACACTTTAGTCCATGAGTCCTCTGAAAACATGTAATTTAAAAACACACACAAGAATAACACAACACTATGAATTTAACCACATTAATAAGAATAAAGTTTTTGTCCATTTAAACATCTTCCCTCGGCGGCGTTGGCGTTGGTATAGGATATATAGGTACCCTATCTTTCGGAATTAGAATCTTGTCGTCCTCCGATGATGGCTTCGTGTGAGCATTTATCACCATATGCACCGGGTATGGTTGCTTCTGCTCCTCCTCCCGTTCACCATAATATGACTGCATGACTGTAACATCCGACTGTAAAGAAATTATGTTTAAATGTTCAAACCCTACTCTTATTAAAATCTTCACCTATGCGCACCTTAAGGGTAACACACAGGACTTTACGCAAACTTAAAAGTTAATAAAATGTCAATCTTCGCCAATGCATGACCTTAAGGGTCATACAAAGTACACAATTAAATACAACAGTATCTCTTACTGTTAAAATAACCAGGATTATTTCAAGTGACCTGGATTCACTAACAACTAACAACTATTACGACGAGGATCCTCTATATACATGTACAGATCACTGCCACTTAGGACAATTCTGTAGTCGCATCCTTGGAGGCAGGCCAAGCGAGTGATGCATCCGTCCGCTTGAAGGGTTTCTGTCCTTCAGAACTGTTATCGACGTTCCTTTTAGCTAGCATAGCGGACATCTCTACTTCTTCACAAACACCATGTGAGGGAGAACATTTTACATTCACATTCTCAGGGTCATGCATATTAGCCTGCCGTTTACCAATTACTCGGCCCAAATTAAATGTACTTTTATGTCTAACTATACATATTGTACTAATTATTATAAATGACAACGCGGCTACAATTACAAAAGCATATGTCCAATGGTTTGTATCTTTCTTATCATCTACCTGTACCGTTTTATATGCTCTTGTTTCGCGTAGAAAACTTTGCAATGGAATCTCTTTCAAGCCTCTCAAATGCGATGGAATATTAACTGGCTTTAATTTGTCAAGTTCAGCTTTGGAATTGTTCCAAATGAAAAACTGTGAAATATTATGCAGTGACAACAAAGCTTGTAAAGGATCTGACCTTTCAAAGGCAGTTTGTTTATCAAAATATTCAGGCAGCTGTAAGTATTTATTATAGGCTTTGCAAGTGTTATTTAACTTCAAAATGTCAAATGGAGATTTAATTTTAATGCCACTGATTCTATGTTTATTTAACTGACAGTTAACTGTAAACATTAATGGTTTATCAGTCACGATTATCCACACACCTGCAAACAAGTATTTTGTGGTTGGCAAAACCTGATCTAAAATAATGACTTGTTTACATAACCTTTTAATGTCATGCTTGTTCTGTGTAAATAATGCCATAACACAAAACTTATTAATGTTTGTTTGATAGTGCGCAGTCTCTGGATTACAATACTGCAAATGGTAGGTATTACACATTTGATAAGTATTTTCAGACAGCAATGAAAATTTTGATCTATCTTTTGAGACCAACAGCAATTCAGTTTCAAGGCTATACTTTACCAAACTGTTAGTGCTAATTAATGGTAAAGGTAAGTTGTGTACCTTATATACTTCATATTCTTCTTTTGTATTAATTAATGGAATTTTCAAAACAATTCTAATTTCATTATCTTCTAAGTATGTTATACATGTCAAAGTCTTATAAAAATACCAAATATCTTTTCGAGGATTTCTTGGTAACTCAAAATTGTTTGGAAGTTTTGATTCAACTTCGACTAATAGCATCTTAAGATTTCGTGGTGAAATCGTAGATGTTGATAAATGATGCATAGATAACATATTAAGTTCTGCTTTAAGACTTTCCAAATAAGTCATACCATCTTGAGTTGTTAATCTTATCTCATCAAGAATTAACTGAAATTGTAAATATGTATGTATGAACTGTTCAAGTCTTACAAACTTCTTTTCAAAAGTTTCTTGCAATCTCATGATTGACCTATCTAGCTTTTGAACGACTATAATTAAATCCATTATAGATCTCCTATTTTCGGCTACTTGCATTCTTGTTAAGTTTAAGACAGATAAACTTACATCTAAATCATGTATAATTTGTTCTTGATTGCTTGCCAGATTTCTTATATTTCTGTTTATGCCATCAAGGTCGTCTTCCGAAACTGTACCGAATAAAGAACTCATTAACTGACCAATAATTGGAAGAAGTGACCTTTGACCTCTTTCCTTTAATGAGAGTGCTTTGTATTCCTCAAACTGACTAAATAAATTAGTATACGAATCAGTCAATATATCTACCTCAACATGTAAGCTCTTAAAAGTTTCTACATAACCTGTAAGGTTAGAGCTTTGGTAGATACCTGTGATTGCTTTCACAATACTGTCTGTACGTTCAAGATCATTACTGATCTGATTAATAAGGGTTTCAAATGGTCTTAAGTCATGTACAAATGTCACAGACCAGTGCGCGTCATTTATAAAAATCTCATTAGTCTTCTGAAAAACAACATTTTCAGACGTAAATAAGCCAAAAGAATGGCTAATAAGCAATGACCAAAAGAAAAATGTAAAATACACTGTGTTCATCTGAAATGAACAAGTAAAACACATTTTACTATTTACAAAAGTTAAACTTCAACTGCATACACAGAAGAAACGAGGTCTCTTATAACATATTTGATATTAACCTCAATAACTGTTTCACGTCACTACTTTTGTTTTGTGACTGCTTTGTTTTTCTTTTCACTGTCTTACGAACTTTCTTAGGCAACTTGATCTCATTGATGGACATCTTATCAACATCAGAATCAAGTGCACAAGAATTATCTGAAGCGTAGATTTCGGTTTCGCCAGAGTATGGATCTATTTCAGAGTGTCTCTCATCATCACAATCCATACCCCTAGCTGATTCCTCATCGCTACTATTCTTATAATTACGTTCTCTACTCTGAAGGCGATTTCTAAGTTCCATTAAGGGAATGTCTGATTCATTGTCAGAGTTCTCTCTTTCCCTTCTGTACCTTTTAACTAACTTTGCTAACGGAAGATTCTCATCCGAGTCAGAGTCAGAATCAGAAGATGCCTGAGGTGTTAAAGCATAAGCTGCATCTCTCAACCTACGGCTGTTTTCATCCTTGGAAATTTGCCAATCATCAATATTTGCCAATCTTAACATTTCTGCATGAACTTTACTAGTAGAACCGTCTAACTGATTCTTAATTACATAAGTTACAGGACCTTTCTTTTCTAAAATCCTATAATATGGTTTCCACTTAAGATCTAGCTTTCCTTTTCTTTGATTGTTTCTGTAATAAACTGGATCACCAACTTCATAAGTTACAGCTTTACTTTTCTTATCTGCATATTTAGCTTGTCTTTTCTTAGCCTTTTGTAAGTTATTTCTTACAGTCACAAATGATTTGTGCTGTTCTTGAAAAGCAATTTGATGTGATTCTTCACCCAAATATTTTCTCCTGGGTTTCATGATATTATCTATAGGTAAGACAACATCTCTGTTATAAAGCAGATAGAAGGGAGAAAACTTTGAAGATTCACTTACATTGAATCGTATTGCTGCCAAAGCTTGGTTAAGAAACAAATCCCAAGTTTTTTGATTATCCGCAACTCTTTTCGACAATACATCATGCAAAGTTCTATGAAATCTTTCTACCTTCGCATTACTTTGTGGGTGATATACACTTGTCAAAATATGATCTATCTTAAGATTCTCTAAAGTTTCCTTGACAATTTTGTTGACATTTTCTGTCCCGTTATCTGACACGATTTGTAACATACTACCAAATCTAGGGAATATTTCTTCAATTAACAACTGAGCTACTGTATCAGCAGTTTTGTCTGGTACAGCAAAAGCTTCTGGCCAACCAGAATACCAGTCTACAAAGCAATAATATACTTGTTACCTGATAAAGTTGTTGGATATGGTCCAGAAAGATCTAGGCTAACTTTTGCCATAGGATATGGGGGAATATCCGTTTCTTGTAAAGGTTGACTGATTTTCTGTAAAGATCTTGTCTGACAAATTGTACACTCAGCTACATACTTGTTCAGCTCTTTGAATAAGTTTGGCCAATAATATTTTCTACGAACAGAATCAAAAGTTTTCTGTACACCCATATGCCCATTCTGATCATGATACTGTTGTATGATAAACACTCTGAGATGTTTGGGAACAAATAATCTCAAATATGGATCATCATCTACATTGGATATATAATAAACTAGATCATCTATCACAAGATAGTGCTTCTGAACATCCTTGCTTTCATTACCATTCAAAATCATTGCCCTGATTTTTGAAATGTCATCATCCCTACTCTGTTCAACAACTATGTCAAAACCACCTTTGGTGAACTCCGACAAATCACACTTCTCTAACGACTCATCGTTTGGCAATTTACAGCTAGCAAAAGCTCTGGGATCAAATTGATTTGAATCTAAAACATTGACCTCATATAAGTTTTCATTAACATCAATGACATTTTGTTCCTCACTGTCCTCACAACTCTGAGATACATTGTCTTTTTGTGCATTGACATTGTCTGGATGTCTCGAAAGTAGGTCAGCACAAGTGTTTGTAGTACCACTAATGTATTCAATAGTGCAGTTATATCCTGCCATACTCAAAGCCCAAAGTTGTATCTTCTTATTCTGCATAGGAGATTCAAGAAGATATTTCAATGGTTTGTGATCAGTTTTAATCACGAACTGAGCATTGTGCAAATAATAATCCTATTTCTGAAGTGAGAAATGAATAGCATAAGCCTCTTTTTCAACCACTGACCATTTGCACTGTGATTTACTAAGTTTATGAGACAAATAATAGATTGGTTTCTCTTCACCAACATATTCTTGTGTAAGGCATGCCCCTATACAAGTATCACTAGCATCTCTATAAAGAGTGAAAGGTTTGTTTGAATCTGGATATGCTAAAAGTGGAACAGAAGTCAAGCTTTCTTTCAAATACTCAAAAGCTTTCTGATGTGTCTCAGACCATTTGTAATGTGCATACTTCCTAGTTAAAGCTATAATTGGTTCGGCTATTTGAGAGAAGTTTGGTATGAACCTCCTGTAATATGAACACATCCCAATAAAAGATCTGACTTCTCTAACACAAGTTGGAACTGGTAAAGATCGAATTGCTTCAACCTTCTTTTCATCTGGTTGAATTCCATTTTCACTAATTACGAAACCAAGATAATTTGTTTCTAATTTAAGAAAACTACATTTCTTAAGTTTCAGTTTTAAACTATGCTGTCTGAGCTTGTCAAAAATAATATCTAAATGTTTCAAGTGTTCTTCCAAAGTTGCACTGAAAACTAAGATATCATCTAAGTATGCTGTTGCAAAGTGATTACACTCTTGTAATACAATAGACATGAGTTCCTGGAAAACAGCTGGAGCGTTAGAAAGGCCAAAGGGCATTACATTGAACTCAAATAACCCTTTGTGACATGCAAAAGCTGTTTTCTCTTTATCTTTCTCATCCATGGCAACCTGCCAATAACCACTCTTAAGATCTAAGGAACTGAAGTATTTTGCTTTACCCAACAATGCTAAAATGTCATCTATCAAAGGTAAAGGATATGAGTTTTTCTTTGAGATTTGATTAAGCTTCCTAAAGTCTACACAAAATCTTTTACTACCATCCTTTTTGTCGACAATAACAACAGGAAATGACCAAGGGGATCGAGATCTTCTGATAACATCAGCATCTAACATTTCTTCAATAGCTTTATCAATAACTTCCCTATTCTTAATTGGCGTTCTATATGGTCTCAGTTTAATAGGCTCTTGATTACCCGTATCTATTTGCATCTTAACTGTATCAGTTTGACCTAATTCTGAATCTTTGTTTGCAAATAAGTCTTGATTTCTTAAGACTAACTTTTCTATATGTGTTCTGTATTCTTTAGGTACATCTAAGTCCTTAAGATTTATTTTAGTATCTGCATTTTTATTTTGACATACTGAATCTACATGCATCATGTTTTCACTTTGAATGTCTGAAATTTTTGCCAAAAGACCATGCCTATAAATTTTAATAAATTTGTTTGTATTGTTTACAATTAATAAAGGTAAAGATCTATCTCTAGCTAAAGTTGAGACAGTATTAATAATTTGTAAACCTGGTTGATTAACTATAAATCCCTTATCAATTTGTTTTACCTCATATGACTCACCAACAGGTAAGTCCGGGTTTTCTCTAACCTTGCCATAACAAATCATAGCAGTTTGTGGTTTAATTACGCATGTTCTTTTCATCCTAACTGTTGATGCAATGTGTATGTCTTCCTCTAAGTTTACATAATGTTTACCGTTTATCCTTATACATTTTAGGTCAAAGTAAATCCTAACATTATTTTGTTTAAGCCAGTCCAAACCCAATATCAAGTTTCTATTCAAATCTCTAATGACATAGAAATCTTGGGACATTTCGGTACCACCGATGCAGAATTGTACAGTAATGCATCCATCGCATTGCAGTTCAGAGCCGTTTGCTGATTGTAAGCTCACTCTTTTGCTCTGCAATTTTGGCTTGTTTTTAAGCTGATCATATATTCTGCGATGCATTAATGAACACTCCGCTCCCGTGTCCACAAGAGTTCTAAACTTTTGCTTCCCTATTTTCACAAGACAAGAATTTGGACTACCTGAAACACTAACCTTATAAATTTTCTGAGGTTTAGTATCATGTATGTTATTTTTACTACTCTTTACACCGACCTCCTCATGTAAAGAGTGACCTAGTTTTCCTGATGACCTGGGGGTTTACTTGGTTGAAACCTACTTCTTCCATGCCCCATAGGTCTTCTATTTTTCTCTTCCTTCTTGCAATCCCTACTTATGTGGCCTTCTTCACCACAAGACCAACATTTTATTGGTCTGTTTTGAGTGCTGTTTACCCTTCTGTTATTATTGTACGGGTAACGGCGACCTCGTGAAAGGTCAACCTCCATGGGTGTTGTTTTTGTATTGGCCCCTTGCCAATTATGATGTGACATTGACACTCTTGTCCTTAAGTTTTGTTCATTGGTGGCAATAGCCACAGCCCCCTGCAAAGTGTCGGGCTCATCCCTTAATATTTTCATCTTCAGTTGGTCATTTGTAAGACCGTCTACGAAGATATCTAGTAACTGCCTTTCAATAGCATTGCCTCCTTGGTTATCGTAGGCAATTTCAGCTAATGAAAGAATCCGTTCAGCATAAACCTGTATGTTTTCGCCAGGCTTCTGCCTCACAGACCTCAACATGGACAGAGCTGTTTGAGAGTCTGTCACATCCGAAAATCTCACAGCAAGTTGCTGTTTAAGCTGAATCCAATTATTGTTTGGGTTAGCTTGCATATAACGGTGAATGAAGCCACTCACCGCCCCACTTGACGACTGATAAGCAATTAGCTTTTTCCGTCCGTCAGGTACATTTACTAAGGTCGCATATTTTTCTATTGACCTTATCCACTCTCTATAATTTTTAGGATTTCCGTCAAATTTAAAGACTGTATTTGAGATTCCCTGCGCAGTCAAAGCATTCGAAACACTATTAAGTTCTAAAGTTAAATTATTAAAAACTTGAGCAATATCTGGTGCTTGACCTTGCCCTTCCGCCATTTTTTTTTTTTTTTTTTAAGTTAATTAAATAAACTAAAATAATTTTCTAAAATATACTCGGTAAAAAAAGTTTTGTCCCTATGTATACAATCGGCTGTAAAATATCACAGGGTCGGTCGATTCTCATATGGCATATACCAAACTCTTCAGCAGCCACTGCTCGTCAATACTGATTAGGTTTAGGTAAGAAGGACGCGATCGTAAATGCTCCAGAGGCTGCGGAGTGCGACTGGGGTCAACTTTCAAAACGTGCAAATCGTAACAAAGGACTAGCCACGTATCGGCATACGACAAACATGAAATATCGACTCATCGAGACCACCGCATCCTTTGATTGAAACATTGTCATATCGAATCAACGTTGATACGACATTATTCCATTTTATGCATATACTGATACGTGGCACTGGTCTTAAACAAAGCAAGAAGATCAGCAACTTTATTTCACTATTCTGACATTTGAAATTCATTTGACATGTGAAACACTATTCAATAAGTTTGAACTTTGTCTTTCTTTAGTAGTGGGTATAACCTCCGCGATTGTCTCTGCACTCAATCAGTCGTTTTCTGGTAGAGAAGACCATCTTCCGGATGGTGGCTTGAGGGATTGGATGCCATTCCTCTCCAAGGAAGCGCCGAAGATCTGCCATAGTGCTGTGCTCTGTTATCCTCGTTTGGACGGCTCTGCCGAGGACATCCCAGACATGTTCAATGCAGCTTAAGTCAGGCGACATTGCTGGCCAGTCTAACCGTCTGACGTTGTTGGCTTGCAGATAGGCGTCTACAATTCTTGCCCGATGTGGTCTGGCATTATCATCTTGAAAGATGGCGTTGTTTCCCATTTGCTGAAGGAAAGGCACAACATAGAACGTAGGATCTCGTCGATGTAGCGTTGACCGGTAAGAATTCCTGGAACCACAACGAGGTTGGTACGCCTATCTGCCGTCACACCAGCCCAGACCATGACACTTCCTCCATTGTAAGCATGGCGTGGCTGCACGTTGGCTTCCGCGTGACGCTCCCCATTCCGACGCCAGACACGTAGACGTCCGTCAATATGATGTAGGCAAAACCGACTCTCATCTGAGAACACGACAGTTCGCCACTGCTGTCTATTCCATCGCACATGATTCAGAGCAAACTGAAGACGAGCTGCTCTGTGCCTCGGTAAAAGAATGGGCTTCTTCGCAGGAACACGTGATTTCAGCCCAGCAGCATGGATTCTGTTCCGAATGGTTTGAACAGAGACGGCTATGCCCCCAGCACCTCGTAGTCGTCGAATCCGCATAGTCGTCATTTTGGCATTGGTAAAGCGGCTTCTTAGAGTGCTGTTGGTGATCAGTCGATCCTCGGCATGGGTTGTTGCCCTGGGTCTTCCTGAGCGCGGGAGGTCCTTGACATCCCCAGAAGCTGCATAGCGTTGCCTTATCCTGTCGATAGTCTTGCGATTTGTGTTAAACGCTATGGCAACACGTCGACTAGATTGCCCTGCCTGGAGCTGCCCAAGTGCCCTAGCCCGGTCTAAGTTTGACAGTTTTCGGTAACGAGGTGGCATCGTGATCAAAGTCTATGGTGTTTCTACGGTAACAAGTTTATCAAATCTGTTTTAAAGCGATGCTCACAAAAGTGCACGATTAAAAAAAACATTGATGAACTCAACATTTTGAAAAATCACAAAAAGCATGCAAGTGAAATTTTAATGAGTTTGTCGGTAAAACTGACCTTTTTGAGAAATGAATGAATAAATAAACGAACAAACGAACGGACGAACGAATAGACGAACGAAAGAACAAACAAACAAACGAACGAACGAACGAACGAACGAACGAATGAACGAACGAGCGAGCGAGCGAACGAACGAACGAATACCGCATGAATGAATGCGGTAAACAATATCAAGCCGCCTCTCAAAACGATTGTCATTTTTGCCGGCGTTTTTAACCCCCTCCGGCATTTTGCAGCATCTGTACCAGCCGTTAAGGTCTAAAAGGGGCTAATGGTTTCGTGCCCTTTTCAAGTACAGACTGTGCATCAAAATGATACAAATTACACAAAAATCTGATCATTAGCTATTGAGTTATACCCAATTACAGCCATTTTTTTCACCTTTTTGACAACGTCTTCTGGGGGTCTGCAGCCTCTGTATCAGGAGTTAAGGTCCAAAAGACAAAACACCTTTCTGATCCCTTTTTGGCATAGTCTTGCAATATCAACAATGAAAATTTCACAAAAATCTGCCCAGCAATTACTGAGTTAGACCCCGTTGTTTACAATAGTCATTAACGCTTAAATTACGATTTGCACGTTTTGAAAGCTGACCCTTACAACATTTGGCAGCCTCTGTAGCATTTTCTGACAGGTTCATAAGACTCAAACCTAATCAGTATTGACGGGCTGTGGCTGCTGAAGAGGCTGGTATATACTATATGAAAATCGATCGTTCCTGTGATATTTTACAGCCCATTCTCTGCCTAGGGACAAAACTTTTTTTACCGAGTATATTTTTTACATATTGAACATGGCTAAAACCAGGCAGACTACTTTTTGATCATTGGTAAACTTTCAGCATACACACATGAGTAGAAAATGTAACAAGTAAAATGTCCTACCTGTGGTCCTTGTTGACTTTCCATCCTCGTGGTCCTGTGTTAAATCCTAGTTCAATCCTGGTCACGGCACCAAATTAGATACCACACTGTTACGTAGTGGGGTACCGTAGACCTATGTCGTATAGTGTTCTTGTTTTAGTACTTCGCTTTTTAACACAATAAAATAAAGTCTTTTTAAAGTTTCTAAGTTTTAATTTTCATTTCACTACATTTCCGCGACAGCCCAAAAGTTGTATCAGATTAATTTCAATCTGATACTTTCAAAAAATGAGATCTATAACCAGCGTGGATCTCTCTACACCTTTTAAACCCAAATTCAGATCTAACTAACGTGTTCAAAACTGGACCTTATATATGTTCTCTGAGCATTTCTAACATTTTACAATTCACGTTTACACCCTTATTATTTGTGCAAACGTCAATCATCCTGAATATTTTCAGGACGCTA
The DNA here is from genome assembly GCA_963580285.1 of Lucinisca nassula. Lineage (NCBI taxonomy): Eukaryota > Metazoa > Mollusca > Bivalvia > Lucinida > Lucinidae > Lucinisca > Lucinisca nassula. The sequence continues at coordinate 27,406,619 of OY757012.1, forward strand.
CCACGCAATTATTTAAAGGTTATTGTTTTCCTAAATTCCTTCAAAAGCTTACTGCACCTGTTTGATTGACTTACCATTAAAACACACACCCCTATAACTGACATAAACCATAATATGTACTCGGGTGATAGGCATATGTATATACAAATACCCCTTTTTGAGTGGCGTATCCGTATACATTTTAGAATTATGTAAGTTTTGTTTACTGCACCTGCATGTCTCTAGAAACTGATAAACACCAGGTGGTTACTGCGTAATCACATATTTTATATGACAAATGACGATTTGAACTTAGTCCAGTTGATTTGAATCGGTTCCAATATAAACAATACGTGTAAATCAAGTTTAGAAAGTACAATGCATCATTTTATAGCCTGTTAGCAAAAACCAATATTTTATAGAAAGAAACATTCGCAATTAAGCTTTAACAGTTTAGATAGTAAAATAACTGTTAATAGGATATGCCTTTACGACCCACCAACACTATAGATCATACAAGGCTAGTTTCTTACGGCCCTTCAACATTATATGTCATACATGTTATACATGTTATATGCTCAGAGAACGACTATGTTATATACCTCCCCTTTTTATAATAAATTAATTTTCTTACACGGGAAAATTAATTTATAATAATGACATTATATCTACGATAAGATATGTCCAGTTGATCACGTTAGTAAACACATTAAGTATTTGCATTACACACAACAAGCTTCTAATATACGTCACACTTAAACGATAGTATAATCTTTTACCAATACATGTGTGACTAGGATTATTAACACTAAAGCTTGCTATATAGATTCACATTTAGATCAACACCCTTTTTTAAAATGACCAGGATATTTCTCTAAATGTGACCCGGATTATTCAACATATGCATATGCATACACACATAATAAATGTCACTAAATAAAGTTATTCTGTGTAGAGTTTTCATGTCTCTTTTCTAAAGTTAACACTTTAGTCCATGAGTCCTCTGAAAACATGTAATTTAAAAACACACACAAGAATAACACAACACTATGAATTTAACCACATTAATAAGAATAAAGTTTTTGTCCATTTAAACATCTTCCCTCGGCGGCGTTGGCGTTGGTATAGGATATATAGGTACCCTATCTTTCGGAATTAGAATCTTGTCGTCCTCCGATGATGGCTTCGTGTGAGCATTTATCACCATATGCACCGGGTATGGTTGCTTCTGCTCCTCCTCCCGTTCACCATAATATGACTGCATGACTGTAACATCCGACTGTAAAGAAATTATGTTTAAATGTTCAAACCCTACTCTTATTAAAATCTTCACCTATGCGCACCTTAAGGGTAACACACAGGACTTTACGCAAACTTAAAAGTTAATAAAATGTCAATCTTCGCCAATGCATGACCTTAAGGGTCATACAAAGTACACAATTAAATACAACAGTATCTCTTACTGTTAAAATAACCAGGATTATTTCAAGTGACCTGGATTCACTAACAACTAACAACTATTGCGACGAGGATCCTCTATATACATGTACAGATCACTGCCACTTAGGACAATTCTGTAGTCGCATCCTTGGAGGCAGGCCAAGCGAGTGATGCATCCGTCCGCTTGAAGGGTTTCTGTCCTTCAGAACTGTTATCGACGTTCCTTTTAGCTAGCATAGCGGACATCTCTACTTCTTCACAAACACCATGTGAGGGAGAACATTTTACATTCACATTCTCAGGGTCATGCATATTAGCCTGCCGTTTACCAATTACTCGGCCCAAATTAAATGTACTTTTATGTCTAACTATACATATTGTACTAATTATTATAAATGACAACGCGGCTACAATTACAAAAGCATATGTCCAATGGTTTGTATCTTTCTTATCATCTACCTGTACCGTTTTATATGCTCTTGTTTCGCGTAGAAAACTTTGCAATGGAATCTCTTTCAAGCCTCTCAAATGCGATGGAATATTAACTGGCTTTAATTTGTCAAGTTCAGCTTTGGAATTGTTCCAAATGAAAAACTGTGAAATATTATGCAGTGACAACAAAGCTTGTAAAGGATCTGACCTTTCAAAGGCAGTTTGTTTATCAAAATATTCAGGCAGCTGTAAGTATTTATTATAGGCTTTGCAAGTGTTATTTAACTTCAAAATGTCAAATGGAGATTTAATTTTAATGCCACTGATTCTATGTTTATTTAACTGACAGTTAACTGTAAACATTAATGGTTTATCAGTCACGATTATCCACACACCTGCAAACAAGTATTTTGTGGTTGGCAAAACCTGATCTAAAATAATGACTTGTTTACATAACCTTTTAATGTCATGCTTGTTCTGTGTAAATAATGCCATAACACAAAACTTATTAATGTTTGTTTGATAGTGCGCAGTCTCTGGATTACAATACTGCAAATGGTAGGTATTACACATTTGATAAGTATTTTCAGACAGCAATGAAAATTTTGATCTATCTTTTGAGACCAACAGCAATTCAGTTTCAAGGCTATACTTTACCAAACTGTTAGTGCTAATTAATGGTAAAGGTAAGTTGTGTACCTTATATACTTCATATTCTTCTTTTGTATTAATTAATGGAATTTTCAAAACAATTCTAATTTCATTATCTTCTAAGTATGTTATACATGTCAAAGTCTTATAAAAATACCAAATATCTTTTCGAGGATTTCTTGGTAACTCAAAATTGTTTGGAAGTTTTGATTCAACTTCGACTAATAGCATCTTAAGATTTCGTGGTGAAATCGTAGATGTTGATAAATGATGCATAGATAACATATTAAGTTCTGCTTTAAGACTTTCCAAATAAGTCATACCATCTTGAGTTGTTAATCTTATCTCATCAAGAATTAACTGAAATTGTAAATATGTATGTATGAACTGTTCAAGTCTTACAAACTTCTTTTCAAAAGTTTCTTGCAATCTCATGATTGACCTATCTAGCTTTTGAACGACTATAATTAAATCCATTATAGATCTCCTATTTTCGGCTACTTGCATTCTTGTTAAGTTTAAGACAGATAAACTTACATCTAAATCATGTATAATTTGTTCTTGATTGCTTGCCAGATTTCTTATATTTCTGTTTATGTCATCAAGGTCGTCTTCCGAAACTGTACCGAATAAAGAACTCATTAACTGACCAATAATTGGAAGAAGTGACCTTTGACCTCTTTTCTTTAATGAGAGTGCTTTGTATTCCTCAAACTGACTAAATAAATTAGTATACGAATCAGTCAATATATCTACCTCAACATGTAAGCTCTTAAAAGTTTCTACATAACCTGTAAGGTTAGAGCTTTGGTAGATACCTGTGATTGCTTTCACAATACTGTCTGTACGTTCAAGATCATTACTGATCTGATTAATAAGGGTTTCAAATGGTCTTAAGTCATGTACAAATGTCACAGACCAGTGCGCGTCATTTATAAAAATCTCATTAGTCTTCTGAAAAACAACATTTTCAGACGTAAATAAGCCAAAAGAATGGCTAATAAGCAATGACCAAAAGAAAAATGTAAAATACACTGTGTTCATCTGAAATGAACAAGTAAAACACATTTGACTATTTACAAAAGTTAAACTTCAACTGCATACACAGAAGAAACGAGGTCTCTTATAACATATTTGATATTAACCTCAATAACTGTTTCACGTCACTACTTTTGTTTTGTGACTGCTTTGTTTTTCTTTTCACTGTCTTACGAACTTTCTTAGGCAACTTGATCTCATTGATGGACATCTTATCAACATCAGAATCAAGTGCACAAGAATTATCTGAAGCGTAGATTTCGGTTTCGCCAGAGGATGGATCTATTTCAGAGTGTCTCTCATCATCACAATCCATACCCCTAGCTGATTCCTCATCGCTACTATTCTTATAATTACGTTCTCTACTCTGAAGGCGATTTCTAAGTTCCATTAAGGGAATGTCTGATTCATTGTCAGAGTTCTCTCTTTCCCTTCTGTACCTTTTAACTAACTTTGCTAACGGAAGATTCTCATCCGAGTCAGAGTCAGAATCAGAAGATGCCTGAGGTGTTAAAGCATAAGCTGCATCTCTCAACCTACGGCTGTTTTCATCCTTGGAAATTTGCCAATCATCAATATTTGCCAATCTTAACATTTCTGCATGAACTTTACTAGTAGAACCGTCTAACTGATTCTTAATTACATAAGTTACAGGACCTTTCTTTTCTAAAATCCTATAATATGGTTTCCACTTAAGATCTAGCTTTCCTTTTCTTTGATTGTTTCTGTAATAAACTGGATCACCAACTTCATAAGTTACAGCTTACTTTTCTTATCTGCATATTTAGCTTGTCTTTTCTTAGCCTTTTGTAAGTTATTTCTTACAGTCACAAATGATTTGTGCTGTTCTTGAAAAGCAATTTGATGTGATTCTTCACCCAAATATTTTCTCCTGGGTTTCATGATATTATCTATAGGTAAGACAACATCTCTGTTATAAAGCAGATAGAAGGGAGAAAACTTTGAAGATTCACTTACATTGAATCGTATTGCTGCCAAAGCTTGGTTAAGAAACAAATCCCAAGTTTTTTGATTATCCGCAACTCTTTTCGACAATACATCATGCAAAGTTCTATGAAATCTTTCTACCTTCGCATTACTTTGTGGGTGATATACACTTGTCAAAATATGATCTATCTTAAGATTCTCTAAAGTTTCCTTGACAGTTTTGTTGACATTTTCTGTCCCGTTATCTGACACGATTTGTAACATACTACCAAATCTAGGGAATATTTCTTCAATTAACAACTGAGCTACTGTATCAGCAGTTTTGTCTGGTACAGCAAAAGCTTCTGGCCAACCAGAATACCAGTCTACAAAAGCAATAATATACTTGTTACCTGATAAAGTTGTTGGATATGGTCCAGAAAGATCTAGGCTAACTTTTGCCATAGGATATGGGGGAATATCCGTTTCTTGTAAAGGTTGACTGATTTTCTGTGAAGATCTTGTCTGACAAATTGTACACTCAGCTACATACTTGTTCAGCTCTTTGAATAAGTTTGGCCAATAATATTTTCTACGAACAGAATCAAAAGTTTTCTGTACACCCATATGCCCATTCTGATCATGATACTGTTGTATGATAAACACTCTGAGATGTTTGGGAACAAATAATCTCAAATATGGATCATCATCTACATTGGATATATAATAAACTAGATCATCTATCACAAGATAGTGCTTCTGAACATCCTTGCTTTCATTACCATTCAAAATCATTGCCCTGATTTTTGAAATGTCATCATCCCTACTCTGTTCAACAACTATGTCAAAACCACCTTTGGTGAACTCCGACAAATCACACTTCTCTAACGACTCATCGTTTGGCAATTTACAGCTAGCAAAAGCTCTGGGATCAAATTGATTTGAATCTAAAACATTGACCTCATATAAGTTTTCATTAACATCAATGACATTTTGTTCCTCACTGTCCTCACAACTCTGAGATACATTGTCTTTTTGTGCATTGACATTGTCTGGATGTCTCGAAAGTAGGTCAGCACAAGTGTTTGTAGTACCACTAATGTATTCAATAGTGCAGTTATATCCTGCCATACTCAAAGCCCAAAGTTGTATCTTCTTATTCTGCATAGGAGATTCAAGAAGATATTTCAATGGTTTGTGATCAGTTTTAATCACGAACTGAGCATTGTGCAAATAATAATCCAATTTCTGAAGTGAGAAATGAATAGCATAAGCCTCTTTTTCAACCACTGACCATTTGCACTGTGATTTACTAAGTTTATGAGACAAATAATAGATTGGTTTCTCTTCACCAACATATTCTTGTGTAAGGCATGCCCCTATACAAGTATCACTAGCATCTCTATGAAGAGTGAAAGGTTTGTTTGAATCTGGATATGCTAAAAGTGGAACAGAAGTCAAGCTTTCTTTCAAATACTCAAAAGCTTTCTGATGTGTCTCAGACCATTTGTAATGTGCATACTTCCTAGTTAAAGCTATAATTGGTTCGGCTATTTGAGAGAAGTTTGGTATGAACCTCCTGTAATATGAACACATCCCAATAAAAGATCTGACTTCTCTAACACAAGTTGGAACTGGTAAAGATCGAATTGCTTCAACCTTCTTTTCATCTGGTTGAATTCCATTTTCACTAATTACGAAACCAAGATAATTTGTTTCTAATTTAAGAAAACTACATTTCTTAAGTTTCAGTTTTAAACTATGCTGTCTGAGCTTGTCAAAAATAATATCTAAATGTTTCAAGTGTTCTTCCAAAGTTGCACTGAAAACTAAGATATCATCTAAGTATGCTGTTGCAAAGTGATTACACTCTTGTAATACAATAGACATGAGTTCCTGGAAAACAGCTGGAGCGTTAGAAAGGCCAAAGGGCATTACATTGAACTCAAATAACCCTTTGTGACATGCAAAAGCTGTTTTCTCTTTATCTTTCTCATCCATGGCAACCTGCCAATAACCACTCTTAAGATCTAAGGAACTGAAGTATTTTGCTTTACCCAACAATGCTAAAATGTCATCTATCAAAGGTAAAGGATATGAGTTTTTCTTTGAGATTTGATTAAGCTTCCTAAAGTCTACACAAAATCTTTTACTACCATCCTTTTTGTCGACAATAACAACAGGAAATGACCAAGGGGATCGAGATCTTCTGATAACATCAGCATCTAACATTTCTTCAATAGCTTTATCAATAACTTCCCTATTCTTAATTGGCGTTCTATATGGTCTCAGTTTAATAGGCTCTTGATTACCCGTATCTATTTGCATCTTAACTGTATCAGTTTGACCTAATTCTGAATCTTTGTTTGCAAATAAGTCTTGATTTCTTAAGACTAACTTTTCTATATGTGTTCTGTATTCTTTAGGTACATCTAAGTCCTTAAGATTTATTTTAGTATCTGCATTTTTATTTTGACATACTGAATCTACATGCATCATGTTTTCACTTTGAATGTCTGAAATTTTTGCCAAAAGACCATGCCTATAAATTTTAATAAATTTGTTTGTATTGTTTACAATTAATAAAGGTAAAGATCTATCTCTAGCTAAAGTTGAGACAGTATTAATAATTTGTAAACCTGGTTGATTAACTATAAATCCCTTATCAATTTGTTTTACCTCATATGACTCACCAACAGGTAAGTCCGGGTTTTCTCTAACCTTGCCATAACAAATCATAGCAGTTTGTGGTTTAATTACGCATGTTCTTTTCATCCTAACTGTTGATGCAATGTGTATGTCTTCCTCTAAGTTTACATAATGTTTACCGTTTATCCTTATACATTTTAGGTCAAAGTAAATCCTAACATTATTTTGTTTAAGCCAGTCCAAACCCAATATCAAGTTTCTATTCAAATCTCTAATGACATAGAAATCTTGGGACATTTCGGTACCACCGATGCAGAATTGTACAGTAATGCATCCATCGCATTGCAGTTCAGAGCCGTTTGCTGATTGTAAGCTCACTCTTTTGCTCTGCAATTTTGGCTTGTTTTTAAGCTGATCATATATTCTGCGATGCATTAATGAACACTCCGCTCCCGTGTCCACAAGAGTTCTAAACTTTTGCTTCCCTATTTTCACAAGACAAGAATTTGGACTACCTGAAACACTAACCTTATAAATTTTCTGAGGTTTAGTATCATGTATGTTATTTTTACTACTCTTTACACCGACCTCCTCATGTAAAGAGTGACCTAGTTTTCCTGATGACCTGGGGGTTTACTTGGTTGACACCTACTTCTTCCATGCCCCATAGGTCTTCTATTTTTCTCTTCCTTCTTGCAATCCCTACTTATGTGGCCTTCTTCACCACAAGACCAACATTTTATTGGTCTGTTTTGAGTGCTGTTTACCCTTCTGTTATTATTGTACGGGTAACGGCGACCTCGTGAAAGGTCAACCTCCATGGGTGTTGTTTTTGTATTGGCCCCTTGCCAATTATGATGTGACATTGACACTCTTGTCCTTAAGTTTTGTTCATTGGTGGCAATAGCCACAGCCCCCTGCAAAGTGTCGGGCTCATCCCTTAATATTTTCATCTTCAGTTGGTCATTTGTAAGACCGTCTACGAAGATATCTAGTAACTGCCTTTCAATAGCATTGCCTCCTTGGTTATCGTAGGCAATTTCAGCTAATGAAAGAATCCGTTCAGCATAAACCTGTATGTTTTCGCCAGGCTTCTGCCTCACAGACCTCAACATGGACAGAGCTGTTTGAGAGTCTGTCACATCCGAAAATCTCACAGCAAGTTGCTGTTTAAGCTGAATCCAATTATTGTTTGGGTTAGCTTGCATATAACGGTGAATGAAGCCACTCACCGCCCCACTTGACGACTGATAAGCAATTAGCTTTTTCCGTCCGTCAGGTACATTTACTAAGGTCGCATATTTTTCTATTGACCTTATCCACTCTCTATAATTTTTAGGATTTCCGTCAAATTTAAAGACTGTATTTGAGATTCCCTGCGCAGTCAAAGCATTCGAAACACTATTAAGTTCTAAAGTTAAATTATTAAAAACTTGAGCAATATCTGGTGCTTGACCTTGCCCTTCCGCCATTTTTTTTTTTTTTTTTTTTAAGTTAATTAAATAAACTAAAATAATTTTCTAAAATATTTTTTACATATTGAACATGGCTAAAACCAGGCAGACTACTTTTTGATCATTGGTAAACTTTCAGCATACACACATGAGTAGAAAATGTAACAAGTAAAATGTCCTACCTGTGGTCCTTGTTGACTTTCCATCCTCGTGGTCCTGTGTTAAATCCTAGTTCAATCCTGGTCACGGCACCAAATTAGATACCACACTGTTACGTAGTGGGGTACCGTAGACCTATGTCGTATAGTGTTCTTGTTTTAGTACTTCGCTTTTTAACACAATAAAATAAAGTCTTTTTAAAGTTTCTAAGTTTTAATTTTCATTTCACTACATTTCCGCGACAGCCCAAAAGTTGTATCAGATTAATTTCAATCTGATACTTTCAAAAAATGAGATCTATAACCAGCGTGGATCTCTCTACACCTTTTAAACCCAAATTCAGATCTAACTAACGTGTTCAAAACTGGACCTTATATATGTTCTCTGAGCATTTCTAACATTTTACAATTCACGTTTACACCCTTATTATTTGTGCAAACGTCAATCATCCTGAATATTTTCAGGACGCTACCACGCAATTATTTAAAGGTTATTGTTTTCCTAAATTCCTTCAAAAGCTTACTGCACCTGTTTGATTGACTTACCATTAAAACACACACCCCTATAACTGACATAAACCATAATATGTACTCGGGTGATAGGCATATGTATATACAAATACCCCTTTTTGAGTGGCGTATCCGTATACATTTTAGAATTATGTAAGTTTTGTTTACTGCACCTGCATGTCTCTAGAAACTGATAAACACCAGGTGGTTACTGCGTAATCACATATTTTATATGACAAATGACGATTTGAACTTAGTCCAGTTGATTTGAATCGGTTCCAATATAAACAATACGTGTAAATCAAGTTTAGAAAGTACAATGCATCATTTTATAGCCTGTTAGCAAAAACCAATATTTTATAGAAAGAAACATTCACAATTAAGCTTTAACAGTTTAGATAGTAAAATAACTGTTAATATGATATGCCTTTACGACCCACCAACACTATAGATCATACAAGGCTAGTTTCTTACGGCCCTTCAACATTATATGTCATACATGTTATACATGTTGTATGCTCAGAGAACGACTATGTTATAATTGAATATTCTGCTGCTTCTGATTGGATTCTGTGCTAAGCCATTATTTTTCTGAGAAGTATTATTGTTTACTAGGAGAAATATCTGTAGGTATTAGCTATTGTAAAAAGCAGCTGATTTAAAATAGAACCAGAAAAGTGTGCTGACTGGCCACTCAAAATGCCTAGATTTATTCGCTGCGGTATGGGTTTGTTTACACTGACAGCCGAAAAGGCACAGCATCCAATTTTAGCTGCTTCTGGAAGGTAAATGGTCTTCCTGTCAAATTATATGCCTTAAAATGGAAACTTTAGACCTGTTGAAATGTGGTAGAATATGGAATATGCACCAATTAACATTGTGAGTAAGGGGATCTTTCTACTGTAGTACTACCTAAAAACATTCCGAAACGCTAAAATCAAGTCAGCGAGCTTTAACATCAAGCGATAACTTCTATCGAGCTATAATAAATTCGGACATGTATGACAATATGCACGAAGCGTACCGGTGTTGTCCTACAAAGAACGGCTACGTCATTTGTATAATTCAGGCGGTTACTTGTTCATATATTTAGTCAAGTTCTAGTTGCATTGAGCAAATTGAGCGGCTGAATCCAACCCATTGTGTACTTAAAGTACAGTTCAATGCATATCACCAAAGATAGCTTTTCTCTTTTCTATTTGGGCAATATTGATTAATTTTCCAGTTTGCTGAATCTCGAAAACATCTTTTGGTTTTCTAATGCGCTTGGAATATGGTATATATAAAACTCTTTCTCTCTCTCTTTCGTGGAGATTGATCATGAAATATTTTCTTTACTGTCATTCTCTCCCTTCCGCTGATTCAAGAAGGGCATTTGTCATTTTCCGGCCAAATAATGTGCACTGTACTCGATAACCGCCTACGTATAAGCATGCACCGGCCCCGATAGCTCAGTTGGTAGAGTGTCCGCTCCGGGGAACGGGAGGTCGCGGGTTCGATCCCGGGCCGGGACATACCAAAGTCATTATAAATGGTACTAGCTGCTCCTCGCTTGGCACTCAGATTTACGGGGTAGAGCTAGGACTGGTCGACTCAGTGTCAGGATAATGTGACTGGGTGTGGTATCATATAATGTGTCTGGGACATGATACTACAGTGAGGCAGCACTATAAAAGTGAGCATTGAGCTCTCTGTCGCAACCAGACATCGTCGTGATATGACTGAAAAATTGTTGAAAGCGACGTTAAACCCGAATTCACACACACACACACACACACACACACACACACACACACACACACACACACACGTATAAGCATGCCCAGGAAATGGGCAAAATGACCGGCTCAAAAATGACCTAAAATAGTGTTGACTCAGCCGTTAAACTCCAAAACTCTCTCTCTCCCTCTCTCTCTCTCTCTCTCTCTCTCTCTCTCTCTCTCTATGATACATAGCTTTAGCGTGATAGCACAGTTTGCCTCTGATGCTAGTGGTCATGGATTTGTTCCACGGCACAGCCGATAATATTTCATATATTTATTTCAACGATAGTACTTTTGGTGCACACATAGAAATCTCAAGTTTAGGGGAATCCGAATGAGAACACATGTGCTTATAGAGTTATTCTAATTCTGACATTATTTACAGAGATAAATGTCCTTCGAATCTGGACTATACCTGTACGCACCCTGCATCACGTTAACAAGTCCGTGAAATCATCACGTGAACAAGTCCGTGAAATAAAGACCCCCCTAAACCCCACTTTATATAGAGAAAACTGGGGTTTACGGGGGTAAACATTATTTTCCTTATTTCTGCTCCAAGACATAGGTTGTGGGTACTCGTTAGAACCGCCTCAATGAGGCGGTTCTAACGAGCACCCACAATCTATGTTTGCAGTATAAATAAAAAAAATATCACAAATTTTCATCAGAAAAATGACCTTTTTGAGGTTTGAAAAATGCACTATATCACACGGATGTGTTATCGTAATGTGAGCACCCACTTTATATAGAGAAAATTGGGGCTTATAGACGTATACATTATTTTTCTTATTTCAACTCATTGGCATATGCTGCGATGTGGGCGATGGTTATAACCGCCTTGTTGAGGATGTTCTAACGAGAACCAACAACCTATGCTTGGAGTATTATTAATTGACTTTTCTGTATTACACCAGGTCAGCCAATATTAAACAGAGGTCAAAAATCATACATCCTGTATTTTAATTACATCAATTAATAAAATTGCCATTTATCAAGTAATTTCGTATTGGCCATGTTACAGGTCCTCGATCAGCAGACCACGGACCTGTAACTGGTCCAATACGAAATTACTTGATTAATAACATTATATTGATAAGAAAATTATCATAATTAATATTAGAAAAAAAAGAGCTGTCACTATAGGTGACCAATGCCCGCCGTGGGAGCCAATTTCTGAGATTTTGCAAAATTGCAAGTGGAGATAATTCAGCCAAAAATGACAGCATAGTTAGTTTAATAAAATATTTTGCAACCAGAAAGCAAATTGGTCGGGCCACAAGTTCTCACATTAGTTACGGCCCTCCCCATACAAGGTTGACACTAATACATGTAGAACATATGAACATGACTATTTGATTATATATGAACAAGTAGGACACATACACGCAAACTACATAAAACGCAGAATTATAGCAGATACATAAATCAACAAATAATAAAAAGATGATAAATAAACTGCTAATTGCAAGTCGTCAAGAAATCCACGGGTCGAGGCATATAGAAGTGTTACAATATGAGATAAATTGAATTAGGAATTTTGGCTAAATCTCCCAGTGGTTTTGATATACGTTTGCACGACTTTAAAAAGAATACCATTATCTTGAGCTGATAATGTATCATCACCAAACAGAGCCTTATTTAAATTGAGCGGATGAAATGTCAGTGTCGACTGAAAAAAAGCAATTCGTTCTCTTGTCAAACTGGAACACGCAAAACTTCAGAGCAGTTGCAGTTAGGTTTGAGCCAAGTGATTTGTATGCAGATCGTTTTCCAGATCACTGCAATTATTTCTATTCTGGCGTGCAGTACGGAAATGTACCGTTCGTCTTCCATGAAATAGGTTGGAACGTAAGTGTTTGAAAAATAAAAATTCCTCACTTGGTATTTAAAAGAATTTAGACTAGGTGCTTCTCGAAGGTTATTATCAAGGGAATTCCAAATCGAAATAGAAGATTTGATGTACGATCGTCGAGAAATTTCAGTCCGAGTATGGGAAATCGTTATGTTATTACTATTTCTTAGTGGATACTGTGTCATTTCTCTTACCAAAGGAGGAATTATGTCTGAAATATATGATGGTACATTTTCATACACGACATTATACATAAATGATAGCTTATGTTTGTGTCTTCTTGGCTTAAGAGTAAGCCAGCCGCATTCTTTATAAAGTTTATCTAGGGATACCGACCTAGTAAGACCCGTTACAATACGAGCTGCTTCATGCTGTAGTTTTTCCAAAGACTGGCAGTTTTGGGCTGTACATCCATCCCAAACAATGCAAGAATACTCAATAATGGGAAGTACATCTGATAAATAAATTTGGTTAAATGCTACCCTGTGAAATGTATATTTAAGTTTACGCATTATCCCAATTACTTTTGCTGCGCTTGAGGTGATGTTTTCAATATGTTTTTTCAACTGGCCATTACAACTTAATGTTTGACCTAAATGCTTTTGTTCCGGGACAAATTTTAATGGGGTTCCGACGAAAACTATGTCTGGAAACTGCTCAAAAGATTTTAAAGTAAAAAGAACTACTTCTGTCTTTAGTGAATTAAAAGTAACTAGCCATTGTTTTGACCATGCCGATAAAATAGGAAGATCATGATTCATTATTCCCTGAATATCTTCCAATGATGAAGCTGAATAGAATAAAGAACTATCATCAGTAAAGAGTTTGATTAAGCTTAATAGTGAATCTGCAATATCGTTTACATAAACTAAGAACAATAGGGGCCCAAGAACAGAACTCTGGGGTACCCCAGCATTAGTTTTCCTAGCCGTGGAAGTAGAAGATTCCATGATTACTTTCTCGGATCTATTACTAAGGTAGTCACTAGCCCAGTAAAGTAACTGACCATTTATGCCATGACAACAGAGTTATGGCCCTTGGTCAGAATGTAGCCCTTGTGATGATGAATAAGTGTGTGAAGTTTCATAGGGCTAGGTCAAATACTTTTGAAGTTATGATCAAGGTTAAAGTTTTTGTGACGGACAGACAAACAAACAAACAAACAAACAAACAAACAAACAAACAGACAGAAAGAAGGGCAAATACTAAATGCCCCCCGAATCAAAGCTTCTCGGTGGGGGGGGGGGGCATAAAAAACTGTTTGAGATATGAAAGAAGGCACTACGACACACGGATGTGTTAGCATAATGTAGCTTATAAATGTTTTCTTTCTCCTCTTTGGCCTAAACCCCAGGAGAGGACAAAGCCAGTGTACATTTTATGCACCACAGCTGTGCAGGATGAATGCCTCACAGTAATCATACTATCGAGGTAGGGTCCTTTAACCTGCACAGATGATGACACTCCCTGCTAAGGGTGTCCTCCAGTCAACCTCAAATCAAACAAAACAGTCAACGTCCCGATCTCCTAGGACGGTGCACTGTAAGACAATCAGGCAGTTGAGCGTGCTCGGTCCGAGAGCGAACCTGGAGCCTCCAGCATCAGAGGCAGGTGCACTTCATGTTCCGTAAATATTTCTGCAGTTACTACATAATAGGCTGTGTTCCTGCAAATCCAGAGTGTATGCGAGTACCGGTTCACTATGTCCACCGTAATATAAGAAAGAAAGGAAGAAAGAAAAAGAAAGAAAGACGGAAAGGACATTATTCACTTAGTAACTCGAAATGCAGAAATAAGAAAAATATCACAATGTTTCATCTACAAATTCATTTTTTCTGCGGTAAAATTTACAATTTATTTGTTTAGGCATGTTTTCGTAGTGATTTGCAGTATCAAATTCCGGTTGTACATTTTTTGTTCTTTTTTGTTTAATTCATTATCTAAATTGACTCGGAAACCTGTGTTGAATTTAACAATGTATATTTCACAGAGTTGAATTCGACCATGACTGATCAGTGACCAAAGCCTTACCGACAAGCACAATCAGCAAAAAGACCGGTCTTCTTTATACTTAGCACCCTCCTTTCCAACATCACGAACAACACGTTATTATTATTATTATTATCATTATTATTATTATTATTATTATTATTATTATTATTATTATTATTTTATTTTTTTTATTATTATTATTATTATTATTATCGTTTGTTATCATAATTATCATTGTTATTGTTAAATGTTCTTTCCTACAAACAATATTAGCTAGATTTTCGTCAGAAAAGTAGCCACATCACGCTAACAAGTCCGTGAAATATACACCCCCTTACAACCCACTTTATACAGAGAAAACTTGGGTTTGGTGGGGTATACATTATTTTCCTTATTTCTGCTCATAGATATAGGTTGTGGGTACTCGTTAGAACCGCCTCAATGAGGCGGTTTACACGAGCACACACAATCTATGTTTGGAGTATTAATAAGAATAATATGACAAATTTTCATCAGAAAATTGACCGTTTTGAAGATGTAAAAATGCTTTAGGACGCACATGTGTGTTATCGTAATGATTTCGGAGATGTAAAAAATGCACGTTTGTTATCGTCATGTATACCCCCTGTTTGTTTAATTTCAGTTGACAGAGAAAGAAGAGCGGCTACTCCCTGGAAAGACATCAAACCAGAACAATGTAATTTTTTTTTTCTTCTTTTGACATTAATTGTTTGGGTCGATTTATTTTCAGTTTTGTTTGCATCACGAAAACACGCATATATAATTTTGACCCCCTTGAACACCACTTTCATATAGTAAAACTGGGGTTTACAGGGGTAAACCTTATTTTTCATATTCCTGGTCTAAAATATAGATTGTGGGCAATCGTTAGAACCGCCTCAATGAGGCGGTTCTAACGAGTACCAACAATCTATATTTTGAGTAGAAATAAGAAAAATATCACAATTTTTCATCTTAAAATTTTCATCTTTTTTCGGCGATAATGGTAACAATGTATTTATATAGGCGTGTATTCGTAAGGTTTGTTTGGTTTGATGTTTAACGTCCCCGTCAACACTATGTAGGACATTTTGGAGACGTTGCTTCCAATTTTGTGGGGCTATTATCCGACCTTGGGATGAAATGACTTCTCAAGCCCTGTCGCCCAATTAAACCAATAGGATTTTTAAGCATAGACGGTCCGACTCGCACCGCATTGCCTGGGCAGGCTAAGATCCTCTAAGCACTTTACAAGTACTCGTGTGCGGGCCGGATTCAGCTCTGCGTGGAAGCATCATGCAGCCCATTTATTTCTTCAAGCCCCAATATAGGCGGGGGCCTAATTAATTTTCAGTCGTCCCAAAATGATGAAGGTCATGTAGCTGTTCAGTGCTGAACATTATGAAAACAAGCCTATACAAATACATTGTAAACTTCACCACTGAAACAACGGGAATTTTAAGATGGTAAAGTGTGATATTTTTCTTAGTCCTGCTCAAAATATAGATTGTGGGTACTCGTTAAAACAGCCTCATCGAGGCTGTGCTCAAAATATAGATTGTGGGTACTCGTTAGAACAGCCTCATCGAGGCTGTTCTAACGAGTACCAACACTCTATATTTTAGAGCAGAAATAAGAAAAATAAAAGTTAACCCCTGTAAACCCAAGTTTTATGTGTATACGTGGGGTTCATGGGAGTCAAAATTATATAAGCGTGTTTTCGTGATGAGTCCACGTGAATGTAACTGATTTATAGGAAGTCCCGACAACGGTTATTTTAAAAAAAAGACGCGCTGTTCCTATCGCTGTTATACCAGTTTTGCTTTGGACAGTTACCTGTAGACTCAGGACTGGAATCACGACAAACAGTGTAGACCCAGATCAGCCACCGCAGACAACGACGACTGGTCAGGGGCTACAGTTTTGATTAAGACACAGGAATTTAAGAGTAAAACGAAACAGTTAAAATATCAGTCCAGACAATTCACCCACTAGTACCCCCCAGTACTTTGATTCTTATTGGTTGTCGTTGCAGCCCCACGTGAACACTTCGAAATACATCGTTTCAAATCCATATACACATTTTTACAGAAAATAAAATGCCCCCGCCCATCGGGGCTTTAAGAAATAGATGGGTTGCATGATGCTTCCACGCAGAGCTGAAACCGACCCGCACACGAGTACTGGTAAACCGCTTAGAGGATCTAAGCCTACCCAGGCAAAGAGGTACGCGTCGGCCCGTCCGTGCTTATAAACTCTATCAGTTTCATTGGGCGGCAGGGCTTGAGATGTCATTTCATCTCAATGTCGGGTGAAATTCCCACAAAATTGGAAGCAACGTCTCCAAAATGACCTTCACAGTGTTGATGGGGACGATAAACCAATCAAATCAAGCAAAAACAATACTGAAAATAAAATCGTGTCTACAATGGCGATAAATCTATCTATCTATCTATCTATCTATCTATCTATCTATCTATCTATCTATCTATCTATCTATCTATCTATCTATCTATCTATCTATCTATCTATCTATCTAATCTATCTATCTATCTATCTATCTATCTATCTATCTATCTATCTATCTATCTATCTATCTATCTATCTATCTATCACCGGCCTCGGTATCTCAGTCGGGTGCGCGTCTGACTGGTGGTCAGGAGGACGCAGGTTCGATACCTGCCGACACTTCGATACCTGCCGGGGACGGCAACATTCTTTCATGAAGATAATTGATCATGGAATCTTTTCTCTGGTCAGTCTCTTCCTTCCGCTGATTCAAGAGTTTCTGGCGAAAGACTGTGCACTGTATCTATGTTTTGCAATTAATTATTTTTATTATTATTGTTTTTATTATTGTTAGTATTATTATGATGATTATTATTATTATTATTATTATCGGTATTAACCCTTCTCTTGCTGAATATTCAGTTTAGCCACACCCATTTCTGACTTTGAACCAATCAGATTACTTGATGTAATTTATTCCTACAAATTCATAAACTGGATGTCAAACAGTGTAGATCCTGATCAGATGGCTTCTTCAGAAGCCATCTGATCTGGATCTACACTGTTTTCAAAGTAAAGTGTTGTCGTGAACAGCAGGATAAGAGTTATTATTATTTTCAGATACCGGATGTCCTCCTGGAATGTACGCGAACCCTTTCACAGACGAAGAGGAAAATTTATTAGGCTTTCATTGCACTCAATGTCCAACAGGCACCTTCATAAAGACAACTGGGTTTTATAAGAATTGTGTTGCTTGCGAGTTCCCAGCCACCCAGTCAACGCCACCGGGCTACAATGAGAAATGCATAAGTATGTTCTGTGTATTGCTACAGTCGAACTGCGATGGCTCGAACCCCTTTGGGACCATGGTAATTTATTCGAGCCACTGTTGCATACTTCCAGAAAACATAACGGGGGTAATTTTTGGACTTGGTGTCGGTGTTCTGTAACAAAAATGTATGATGTGTGTACTCATTAGAATCGCCTCATCGAGGCGATTCTATTGAGTACACACACCATATATTTGCAAGATAAAAGTCGAAAATCTCCTTAATTATCCCACACTTTTTCTTATGCAGAGGAATTCCCTCGGGATTCAAAAAACGGGTTGGCCTCAGCCATGGTAAACGAGCCATAGTTGTTCGAGCCTTCGAAGTTCGACTGTAGCTTGCAATCTTGAAATCATGGCCTTATAATTTTGACCCCTTACACCCAACTGATATAAAACACAACTTGGGTTTACAGGGGTATACATTATTGTACTTATTTCTGCTTAAAAAAAATAGACTGTGAGTACTCGTTAGAACCGACAAGTTGAGTACGCACAATCTATGTTAAGAGCAGAAATACGAAAAATATCAGAATTTTTTTATCTGAAGTTTTCATTTTTTCATGGTAATTTTTTTCAATATATTTGAATAGACATGTTTCCGTTTTGCTAAGAAATTGCCGAAACACCCGATACCGAGCGCGAAGCCAGATGTCATCGGCTATGAATCTTGCCTGGTATATATTATTGCTTGATAAACAGTAACATTTCATATGCTGGCACGCAATTTCAGCAACTCTGCATGAATGTTATTGCGACGTTGTTTCTAGAGATCATCACAAAAAACTTGCCTATATAATTTTGATCCCCTTGAACCCCACTTTTACACAGTAAAACTGGGGTGTACAGGGGTAAACGTTATTTTTCTTATTTCTCTTCTAAAGTATAGATTGTTGGTACGCGTTAGAACCGCCTCGATGAGGCGGTTCTAACAAGCACTCAAATCTATATTTTGAGCATAAATAAGAAACATATCACAAATTTTCATCTTAGAATTTTCATTTTTTCGGTGGTAAAGTTTGCAATGTATTTGTATAGGCGTGTTTTCGTAATGTTACCATTTTTTCATGCATTACATAGAGGACCTTACATGAGTGTTCATGTAGTATTGAATTTATTAAACGAGTTTAGGAAAAGGGATAAAAGACGAGGCTTTGCCGAGCATTTTATCCCTTTTCTTCAACGGGTTTAATAAGTTCAATACTTCATGAGCACGAATGCAAGATTCTATTTATCAAATGACATTTAAACCGCATTTTATTCACGATTGTTTAACAAACATGTCAATATTCCGTCATTAGTAAACGCGACGTCGTTACGGACGTCGTACATGTAACGTTACGGGGCGTATCTAACTAATTTGCATATTTAATCCACTAATGGAATTTCGAATTTATTACATGACGTTATTACATCTCAGACGCAACGTCATATGATAAAGGAAGCTACCTAGTCGGACTTCTCGTCGGACCCGGCAAACGTAATTGCAATAGCATGGATGATCGCCTATATAAATTCGATCCCCTTGAACTCCACTTCATGTAGTAGAAATGGGGACCTCCAGGTGTAGACAGTATTTATCTTGTTCTTGCCCTAGAGCATGGAGTGTGGGTGCTCGTTTGGACTGCCTCACTGGGGCGGTTCTAGCGGATACCCGCAGTCTGTGTTATGGGCGTGGATATGGGGAGTATCGGGGATTTTACTTGGAAAAATCACTTTCAGTTGTAAAATTTTACCGGTATATTTGATTAGGTGTGTTTACGTATTGATTCGTATAGAGTAACTTCCGAGAGGTTGAAAGAAATGTTGCTGCTAATTGTGTTCCGGTTATTTCTGCATTTTGAAGATATATTTCAAGACGTTCTACCTATATCTATCCTTTCTCCTTATTTCTTGGATATTTCTCTTCTCTATTGATAGTCCCCATACTCGTGTGGTTATGTTTGATTTGTCATTTGTGAATTGCTTAAAACTGTATTTTGTACTTGGGAAGGGCCGTAACTAATGTTGCTAGAACTTGTGGCCCAACCCATTTGCTTGTATCTTATGTTATAAGCAATAAAATATGTTTAAATCAGATGATCGTTATTCTTGCATAACGTACATATTCAATGCCAACGCCAAATGTGACGAAAATGCTCCGCAACTCCATATAAACGCTTCATAGGCTACTGTAAACAAACCCATCCATTACGAAAACACGCCTTTACCAATACATTGCAACCTTTATCGCCGAAAAAATGAAAATTTTAAGATGAAAAATTTGATTTTTTTTCTTATTTCTGCTCAAAATATAGATTGTGGGTACTCGTTAGAACCGCCTCATTGAGGCGGTTCTAACGAGTACCCACAATCTATATTTTAGAGCAGAAATTAGGAAAATAAGGGTTACCCCTGTAAACCCCAGTTTTACTATATAAAAGTGGGGTTCAAGGGGGTCAAAATAATATAGGCGTGTTTTCGTGATAGGGGGGCCTGGAGAAATAGATTGGGCTGCACTGTGCTTCCGCGCAGAGCTGAAACCGACCGAACTTGAGTACTGGTAAACAGCTTACAGGAAAGTGATGCGAGTCGGACCGCTCCTTAAACCCTAGCGGTTTCTATGGGCGGTAGGGCTTGAGATGCCATTTCATCTCAATGTCGGGTAAAGGTCCCACAAAAACGGAAACAACGTCTCAAAATGACCTTAATAGTGTTGACGGGGACGTAAAACCTCAACTCAAACAAACAATACATTAAACAAACATGGCGTCTAGTTTAGAACGTGGTTAATGATGACATCAGTTCTACAAAGGCGTTCTCACATCATCATAAAATAATAAAATGCTACGTCCAGCGCGACAATGTTACTTCGCTCAAGGTAACGTAAACGATGCAAGGCGCACCTTTTGATATCAAATGTTCAAAACCCATGTTCAAACAGAACGTGATTTTCATGATATGACCGTGGTCTTTACTGGCTTTTGGCCCATTCAAGAAAAGCTTTAAACAGTATAGACATGGCATTTTATGCTAGAATTTCCGCCCTGTGCCTTGAAATGAAATACAGTCGAACTTCGATGGCTCGTTTACCATGGCTGAGTCGAACCCGTTTTCGAGTCCCTAAGGAATTCCTCTGCATAAGAAAAAGTGTGGGATAATTAAGGAGATATCCGACTTTTATCTTGCAAATGTATGGTGTGTGTACTCAATAGAATCGCGATTCTAATGAGTACACATAGCATGCATTTATGTTACAGAACACTGACAAGAAGTCCAAAAATTTCACCCGTTATATTTTCTGGAAGTATGCAGCAGTGGCTCGAACTACCGGTATCTCGAATAAATTTCCATGGTCCCAAAGGGGTTCGAGCAATCGCAGTTCGACTGTATCTGAACACCGGATAACATGTTACGCTGCAGCCAAGTAACTATTTACAATCTTTTAAACTTCAATCCTCTTTGTAGACTTGTACAAACCTGCTACTTTACATGTAATTTCCATTTTGGGGACAATCAATCGACTTTGCTAAGCGCAGTAACTTTAAGTTGCTGGTGTCCCCGTGACTGTCACTGCTCTGCACAAAACCAAGGAAAGGGTTATTTATCATCGTTTTGAGGCCATAGCGATGTGCACCGAATCAATCGGGAGTGGTTTTCTGTTTGGCAAACATTGTAGACCAAGATCGATGCCACAAAAGCGGCAACTTACATGTATCAGAATCACAGTGTGCTTGGAAGTAAAGGCATTTAAGGGGAATAGGAACATCTGCAGGGTAGGCAACTCCTGCAACAGTATTTTTGTTTCCCATGTCAATAGGGGTCAACACTTAAAGGAAAGAATTTGCTCCTGACGAGCAAATTATTTCGTTTAAGAGTAGACCCCTTTTTCGGTGGGACAGGGATTATAGAAAAGTGAACAAGAAGTCCAGAAAGTTGTCTCCGTTTGAAAATGGCGGAAAAATCTGCCAGGTGTCCAATTCCCCTTAAAGGTGCATTATTGAGCTGTCGGAAAAAAAAGTGCTTAATTTTTTTTACATATATCGGGTAT
>OY757012.1:27431333-27444985 GCA_963580285.1 Lucinisca nassula
AAAGGACGGTACACGATCCATTGCTTCATCCACCATCAGCGGTAGCAGTTCTTCTCCCGCACACAAGGTTGCAAAGACCACATTGGCACGGTGCCGAGCCCTAAGCAGCCACTCCTGTAACCTCCGGATCCTTTCCTGGGGTGACGGTAGGTGCAGTGGTGGGATAAGAGGCATCTTGTTCCGCTTTTCTTCGAAAGTTTTCCTCGACGTCAAGAAAAAGGATGTTCACCCACCAACAGAGCTGACCCATTTGTTGTATAGGCAGGAGAGGATGCAGTTTATATACCCCTGAACAACTGGACAATTCCCGGCTGGGGTAAACCCGTCCCTTGTCCGGCGGCCGGGAACTGGGCGGACATCTGCGGAACATCGACCGATGCTCGGGGACTAGTAACAATCGCCGGGTATACGGTCGGTAACCTGCAGTGCACCGGCCTATTTCCGCCCGGCGTATACGCCGATGCTTCCCCGCAAAACTTAGGCTGACACCGCCCGATTCCCGGCGGATGTCTCTCTAGGCCCAACACGGCATACTTTTTGCCAAAACCGAGCCAGACACCCATTTCTCGGCTTGGACTGCTCGGCCGACCACAACGTATAGTATAGCTCGGCCGGGGTACGCCGAATTTGTGACCGAGGCATCAGCAGTTAACCAGTACAGTGCACACTCTTTCGCCACTGACAACTGCCCTTCTTGAATCAGCGGATGCCCAGTGGTAGAGAATGGCCGTGGAAAATATTTCATGATCTATCTCCACGAAAGAATGTTGCCGACCCGGCAGGTACCGAACACGCGCCTTTCTGATCACCAGTCAGACGTTCATCCGACCGAGGTACTGAGGCCGATGATTATCATACGAGATATTTTGGCCAGCAATAATCAAGTGTATATAAATGTAAAGTGCAGATAACTCCATGTCAACAGACATACAACGTCTAAACAACGTCCAAGTCAACAGACATACAACGTCTAAACAACGATGCATTGACGCTGACGCAGCAAAGTCGATGCAACAACGAAATTGACATAGCGTGTAGCATCGGCTCCGGAACTTGTTACTCAAAAGTACCAGATTAATGTGGAAAATGATCATACCGACGGTAACGGGCCTCCGTGGCCTAGTGGTTAAGAGTGCTGACTCTTGATCATTAGGTCTCTCACCGCTGTGGTTCGAGTCTCGCTCGGGTCATATGTGAGACGCCAAGTTCTGCAACGGAAGGTAAGGTGGTTTTTCTCCGGGTACTCTGGTTTTCGCCCATCTCTGATTAACGATCGCTCGATACGGGTGAACTAATCTTGACAGGGCCGTAAAACCAAAACAAAAAAAAATAAAATAAAATAAAAAAATACGGACGGCAGGTAATGACCTAATTTGGCGTTATTACGTAAAGCTAGAACCTAAAACCACTTCCCATCACGTGAACAAATCCGTGAAATTAAGACCCCACTAAACCCCATTTTATATAAAGAAAACTGGGGTTTACGAGGAATAACATTAATTTCCTTAGTTCTGCTCCAAGACATAGGCTGTGGGTACTCGTTAGAACCGCCTCAATGAGGCGGTTCTAACGAGCATCCAAAACCTATGTTTGGAGTATAAATAGGAAAAATATCACAAATCTTCATTAGAAAAAGATGCCTTTTTTAAGGTTTGAGAAATTTACTATATCCCACGGATGTGTTATCCTAATGCCATATTAACTGAACATATTTTCTCTGAAATTCTTGTGCCGACATTTTGGAAAGGTTTGAGGTCACTGACGAGGCCTTATTGGCCGAAACTAGCTATTCTGGCCCAGAAAACATGTACACTCCATATGTTCCAGTTTTGTGGTGCATTCCTTGCTTCCAAAGGATATACACTTTCGGATGAGTCTTTAAACCTAGGTCCCGTCTCCGTATGGCCTTAGCTGTTGGTGGGACGTAAAACTCAAACACTCACTCACTCACTCACTCACTCACTCCAAAGGATAGCCATTTCTAGAACATATTTAACGTCACTATAGCTGGTGTCTGGGAATGTGTGGAGGTCGTAAAATGTCTCCCTGCCCAACATCATAGTGTAGTTTATATTTTCTTGCCCTTCCAGTGGTGAATTTTGAAATTTTGGAGGGTCACTGATGAGGCCTAATTGGGCAAAACTAGCTAGTCTGGTCCAGAAAACATGTACACTCCATATTTATCCCCACGTTTTTCGAAGAAAAGTGGGGATATTGTTATCGCCTCCGTCTGTCCGTTCGTCCGTCCGTCCGTCTGTCCGGCTATCTCCTCCTACACCGTTCATTGGAATTCAACCAAATTTGGTGTGTGAGTTACATACATGAATGGCTTCTGCAAGAGCACATTAATTTTTGGACCAGCCCCCAAGGGTCCCGTGAAGCGGTCAAAACGTGGGGATTTGCGATGGCGCGCCATCGACTGCGCGAACTAGTTTACAGTTTTGTGGTGTATTCCTTGTTTCCAAAGGACAACCCTTTCTAGAACATATTTTAGAAGTAAGTAGTTGAGAGAAAGTACAAAAAGGGGACAGGGAATTATTGAAAGGTTGTGAGAGTGCTTTTCAGTTTAGACAACATGTACGACAGAAGTTGGTCTTCTGTCTTTCTCGACTGGTAGGCGAGTATATCTAGCAATGTTAATAATAAGACGATTCATTACGATAACAGGTACGTGCAATGAACGCCCCTTTAAACCCAACTTTATAGAGAGAGAACTGGGGGTTACAATACTTTGTAACTGGGTACACAATTTGCTGCGTCAGCGTCAATGCATCGCAGTGATGTTGCATTGACGTTGACACGACGTTGTTTAGACGTTGTATGTCTGTTGACATGGAGTTATCTGCACTTTATGTTTACATACACTCGATTATTGCTGGCCAAAATATCTCGTATGATAATCGTCGGCCTCAGTACCTCAGTCGGATGCGCGTCTGACTGGGTATACAATATTTTTCTCATTCCTGCTCCATGACATACGCCGTGGGTACTCGATAGAACCACATAACTGCGGCAGTTCCAACGAGCACCAACAGCCATGTTTGAAGCATAAATGAGAAAACTATCACAATTTTTCACCAGAAAAGTAAATATTGTTAAGATATGAAAGAATGCACAAAGTCATACGGGTGTAACATCGTATTGGCTAATAGACGATGATAATCAATTTGAAGAAAAAAAAAATAATAATAATAATAATAAAATTCTTTCATGGGAGAGCAGAAAACAAACTGTAGTAACAATATACATGTATTTTCTACAAGATGTGCCTTTTATAGCTAATGGTACAAGTCTACTGCACTATATGTGTGGCAGATAGTCAACGGAAAACAGAACCCTGACACCAAACATAAACATTAAGTCGGAATAGGCCTCATGAATCATCAGTGTTTGGGTAAAAGTAGTTATATGTAGAACATAGAAGTGTAGGCAATGATCAGGAATCGACACAATTTACCCACAGCTCCCACCAGAGTTACCAAAGGGGAAAGAAACACAAACATGAAACAACAGACCCTAATGGAAACATCAATAGCGGAAAGCCAAAAGGACAGTTACTTTTCCACAAAATGGCCAATTCGATATCCAAAACAAAATAAAATAAGTGATACAAACACTCAAAGACAAACCATAACAAAAATAAACAACGACAGAAGAACCGCCTTGGAGCGGTCAGTGAAACGAATTCCACTGGGCTGGGCGAGAGAGGGGCTTTAATCTTAAAGAATTTATCTAACCTGTTGTTTATGAGTGAAATGTGTCTCTCGCTAAGCACTTTATTCATAGAAACAAATTTGTTTTCGTATATACAATATTTTGCTAAAACAGAGAGAGAGAGAGAGAGAGAGAGAGAGAGAGAGAGAGAGAGAGAGAGAGAGAGAGAGAGGGAGAGAGAGAGAGAGAGAGATGTAATTGACCACTTCTGCTTTACCACCGTGTGAAAATAGTATTTTACGATCCTCTAGCGATATTTCTGGATTTACATAAGTGGTCAACCATGATTAAAGTTCAGTCTAAAACGTTCTTACTTTTGGGCATCTAAGAAATAAATAATGGATTTTTTCTGGTTGTTCATTACAGTAACTACAACCCTGATTTTATTAATTTTAAATAGAAATGAATGTGTTACTAAATTTTTATTATTGATTTTGTATTGAAAGTCGCGTAGTTTTGTCTCGTGAAATGTCTTTAATGCTCTTTTTCCACTTTATCTCCTATCTCCGTTTGCCATTTTGTTTGTGTAATGTATTCGTTTACTCTAACCAAAATATCATAAATAGTCTACTCCCTTTCTTTGAACTAATCAAGTCTTGAAAGTATATGTTACAAACTACATTTTGTTTAAATTTAACAGCAAATACACGATTCATGTGAATTTGATCTTTTCATACTTGAGAAATACTACATGGTGGTAGTCTAAAAATGTGGCCCTTATATCATATTTCGCCTTTAACTGTTCAAAACTATAAACTACCACTTCCTCACTAGTAAGATCGTAAATTGCTCTTATGCCCATATCGCACCTATTTCTTAAAAACAATTTCCCATTACCAATGTGGTCTTTATGTCATAATGGGCATATAAGAATTTGCTTTAGGTTTTCTACGGGGACAGGTTTACAAAATTCCGACAAGCAGAAAATCCTTCAAAAAATGGATTTTTGTAGGTTGAAACTAAATTTCGCCGCATAAGATTTGGTTTGGACATACCTTATGATCACAAAATACTCAACAGCCTGGGAGCGCAGATCTTGTGACACTCATGTGATTCTGCTTGTTTATGACCTTACCAGATCATGATTAAATGGTCAACAAATAGATCTTATCTTGGGTTTAGCATGACCTTTGGCTAGGTGAATCACATCAAGCTTCTTCGCAAGCTACTGGTACATGGATTAACTATCCAGTGAATTAAGTCTTTTCTGATTGAGAGAAGTCAGACAGTTGCACTTGAATGTGAGTACTCAGATGAGGTTCCAGTTACTTCAGGTGTACCACAAGGATCAGTTCTAGGCACAATATTATTGTTATTATACCTTAACGACCTACCCGACAATGTGTGGTCCCGGGTTCGCCTATTTGCTGGTGACACTGGGGTGTACCTGACCATAATTCTCCCTGATTATTCGGTCACCCTCCAGAGGGACTTAGACCGCCCCATCATAGAATCTCACTGGGCCATGGAATCAAAACATAGAAAGGCGGCATAATGCTGCGTTTTACCAGATCTGCACTTCTTGTTTAAAATGCTGGTATTTAAGTGTTAAACTAACAGTTTTAGATTACAACTAGGATGAAAATTATTTTAGCTGCCCTTTATATTACAGCGAAAGTAACCTTTTGTGAACGGAAAAGAAATTTATGAAAGTACTTTTATCTCAGGACATCTTAAGTTTCCTCAATACATTTGCACAAGAAAAATATAGATGAAAGATTTGCAAGTTGATTTTCCCCAAAATATAATCCTGATTTCCGTTTAAAAATCCATGTTCCACAAGAAAAAGGTTTGGAGGTATAAACGGTTATTACAGCAAGTACTTTCTTGCCTTTGAAAATAAATGAAATTCTGTATTTTTCACTTTTACCAGGAAAAAAGGAAACCGCTTTATAGACTTTTTAAAAGTTACTAAAACAGCTGCAGATCAATAGTTCACATCAAATACTAACGACTCGGTCAAAGCTTTGTATCAAAAAGGCTACCTGAATTGAAAACCAGTTTTTTTTTGACATGTTTATTCTCGATGGGCGCCATCATCTCCTTTTCTTGCGGTAAATCTGAAATGCTGAGATTTCATCAATTATGCCTTCCACATTTTATTTTCTCCATCATCAATGAAAATACCTTGAAAAGTCAGCTATGTAGCCTTCTTCCTGCGTATACCATAATGAAATCGCCTATCTTGGAAGCCTGTCATCACTGATAAATTAGTGTAGCTGTCAAATTGAAGAGATTTCCATCTTGCCAAATGCAAAAACGTATTCATACGCCTTGGAACTAATTTCCCACCAAAAAACAATAGTACACCATTGCTTTAAATTTAAAACATAATATTCATATTTGAAACTGTCTTGCGCCTACTTTCACATACTTTCTAACATAATTTGTTCGTTAATTCATGAATAGTATGCCTTCATTTCTGAACTAGTTTCTACGTGTAACATTGTCCTGTTTGTGTTGTTCACCCCTGTTCCCAAGTAAACAAGTTGAAAAGGGTAGATTTCTTTTTTAACTTCTTTCAGCAAAACATATTAAAAGTATTGGGCTTCTATGAAATTTTACCAACCCGCACATTGGTAAGTAGGTGACACAACAGATCATTAATTGGATAAGATAAATATGTCCAAACATCAATTATTTGTTTATGGTGACTCATGTGAACAGAAAACAGCGTGTTTTTGTTAATGGTGAATCTTCAGTATGGGCGCCAGTTTTGTTTGGAGTCCCACAAGGGACTGTTCTTGGTCCTCTATTGTTCTCCCTGTACATCAATGATATTTCCTCAGACATTGACTCAGAAATAAGACTTTTCGCAGATGACTGTGTTTGTTACCGGGAAATTAGAGATACAGATGACTCATTGAAACTTCAGGCTGACATAGATGGATTAGGATGTTGGGCCCGAAAATGGGGCATGAGATTTCAGCCAGTTAAATGCAATATTATGCAGATAACAAGGAAGAGATCTAATAAAGTTGAGGCTTCTTACACTTTAGAGGGAACGGTCCTCGAAAATGTGAATTCCATTAAATACCTTGGTGTGACAATCACTCACGATTTGAGATATGCAATATGTGTACAAAGGCGAATAGAACTCTTGGATTCCTGAGGCGAAATCTTCATCAGTGTCCCCAGGATGTGAAAGAGACAGCATACAGGGGACTTGTTCGCCCAATCTTGGAATATGGTAGTTGCATCTGGGACCCAAGCGGAGTGGTCCTAAATGAAGAAATTGAAAAAGTTCAGAATAGAGCGGCTAGATTTGTAACTGGAAATTACTGCTTTGAAACTGGGAGCATGACTGGAATTCTAGGAAAATTAAGATGGGAGTCTCTCAAGAAAAGGAGAAGAGACAGTAGGCTCATACTCTTATACAAAGGTCTAAAGGGTGCTGCCAGCATTCCAACAGATGACCTTGTTCCCCCGGCTAGGCACTGTAGACAGCACCATTCAATGACGTTTCAGACCCTTACTGCAAGAACGGATATTTATAAAGAATCGTTCTTCCCCCGAACCATTAGAGATTGGAATGCCCTTCCGGATTCTATTATTTCGACGGCGGAAGGTGCTGATGATTGTGTAGCTAAGTTTACTTTGGTTAGAGCTAGGGACTAACTTCCCATATCACAGGTCCTGGTGTATGAATGTCATTTGACGGGTCACCAGTAACAATTCTGATTCTGATTCTTATGTAACAAATCAATGGGTAAAAATCACTGCTATAACATAGCAGTTACTGGAAGTGATCAGAAGCCTTTTGCACAAAAATCCTGGTGCTGAACAGGCTGCTTTCATTCTTTCAGTTCAAATATGGGGATAAACTGTTTTTATCTTATTTTTTTTTTTTTTTTTTTTTGGTTTTGGATTTTATTCCAGTATCAAATCATCCACCCAGTAAACACAATCAATAATACAGTGAAACTTTGGTGCAGTGATTCATAAATTGTTATAAATTGCATGAATGAAATATATAAAATGAAATACTAAAAGCACCAAAGAAGGTCAATCATTTTACAAGCTAAATGCAAGAGATTGCAACACCTCAACCCAATCAGTGATCTTACTGCCAACTTGGTAGAACTGGTCATTTTTGGCTACCATACACTGAATTTAAAAATAGTACCAGGTGAAATAATTACATTTTTGGGGAGTGGGGGAGGAATCATTAATTTTCAGTACTATTTAGGTATTTTACTTGAAATTCCACTCTTGCAGTGCCTAAAGGCAACCTTTAGCCACAATTCTATGATAGTATTTTACACATTTTTGTTCTGTGGATTAAGATATCATTTTTGCAAAACCATGGAAAAATGCAATAAATTACTAACATGGTGACTTTCCAATAAAAATATTTTGCTTTCATATTCTTACATTTACATGGACTACCATCTGATGAAAAATCTGTTTGGGTAACTATTTGCAAATATGATTTTTTCAGTACCTCAAATGTAGTGAAATAACTGTATTGAGGAACCTTAAATCACCTTCTTTAAAGTAGCTTTTTGTTGTCTGTGGCGTTACTAAACCGTACAAATGTGAAATGGTTAGAATATACAAGATAAAAATTGCAACATGTGTGCACGTGGCCGATTTCGAAAAAAAAAAACAAAACAAAAAAAAACAGAAGACCATCATGAAAACATGCCTATGCAATTTTGACCCTCTTAAACTCCACTTTAATCCAGTAGAATGGGGTTTGTATGGGTGTACATTATTTTTCGCATTTCTGCCCAAAACATAGATTTTTGGTACTCGTCAGAAACCGCCTGGTCGAGACGGTTCCAACGAGTACCCAAAATCTATGTTTTGAGCTGAATTATGAAAAATAGCAGAATCTTTTATCTGAACATTTTCATTTTTTGGGTGGAAATATGTTCAATGTATTTGAAAAGGCATGTTTTCGTAATGCAAAAAAATAATAATAATAATAATAATAAAAAAAAATAATAATAATAATAATGGCCTCACTCATAATCTTAAATAACTGGAGTATAGTATGCATATTACAGGACCTTCGTTTGAATAAACTCTCGTCAAAGGAATAAACACTTCTCAAAGCATAAACTAACGTCTATTCTAGTTGTAAGTTTCACAAGAACGAAGTAGAAACTATTTCAGCTCACTGAAAAACAAACTTTATTTCGTAAACAAAAACAACAAAAAGAAAAAAAAGACAAAAAAAAGAAAGAAAAACTTCCCATCACGAAAGGAAAGTTCCTTCCGTTGAATAGACCAATAGGGGACAGACTTTCTTCCAAAGTATTTTCAGTAATGAAACAAAGCGAAAGCAACGACAAAGAATTCTCAAAAGGAAATATGGCCCTGGTGTAGATTTCACATCTCCATCTGTTTCATGCAAAAATAGATTGATTTACGATCAGCACTAGCATTATAATCGATCCCTATGTGATGAAACCAAACATGATAATAACCACGGCCTTTCCTTCCAAACGATGTCAAAATGGTGTCAGTAGTTTCCAAATTTGCAATTTTGTGACGCAAGTAACCGTACAGTTAATTCAGCATTTTTTTCCAAGTTGCCGTACTTCAAAAAATCCAAGTTGCCGTACTTGAAAAATCCAATATATATATTTCATCAGCCTAAATACTTTTGTAAGCCTTCATGAATGACGGTTAAACAAATAAAGCTCTTATATCTATCTCAAAACAGGGACATGGATCATTCACACAGAGCTCTTCGTCAATAACAAAACGATCCGGGATTACGAAATTTCCTTAATAAAGCAGACCTTGATTCCAGAAATTCAAGGAATACTAGGTTTTACCAACCTCCCTTTTTTCATTTCCAATATACATATGATCAGTAAGATAGACGATGTGAGCGGAAGGTTGCGATTGAACTGGACTAGTTTGTTTGTAGGGGTCCCAGGGGGTGGCAGCATATTCTAGTTTAGGTCTAACTAGTGACTTGTATGCTGTTGCCTTGATGTCCTTTGGGCATGCAGAGAGATTCCTGCGTAGGATAGGAAAGCAGCTGTCTGGCTGTCTGTCGTAGATAGCATGTCATAGTCTAGCTACTAGACCTTGATGTCATATTTACCAATTACCAACCTTCATGTGTGTTTTTATCAAATATGAAACCTTGTTAGACTTTAATCTTGTCTCAGACACCAAGGTCTAGTACAATGCGAATTTTACCTCGCAAGATCCTTGGTAAATGATTGATTACAGCTACAGTCATGAAATGTTTATTGCCTTTCTGTATCCCTTACCGAACACCAACTGATAAGGCAAACTGGCATTTTAGTCAGAGTATATCTTCCCAAGATCAAATAAGGGGTAGAAGAATATTACTTATTAACTTTAAAATATGATATCCGACTAGAAGCTAGTCTAAGCATGTCAGTGTGACTATTTCACACCAGTGTACTGTCTATAGCCAGGTTTTTTGCTTTACTTCTGGCAATGGATGTTGTATGATGACTCCATTATCTTGCTTTTGTTGCCGATTCTGATGTACTCAGACTAATTCTTGTCTGGGTGAAAACGCATCTATCAGTCTCTCTCCCATGCTTGTAAATAACTAAAGTCCTCTTGAGCGACAGCAACTCGGTACAACAGGCAGTGATCAGCGAACAGGGGAGACGCGTGGTGGCAAGTCGTTGATTTATATGAGGAAGAGGAGAGTGCCGAGCACTGTACTCTGTGGAACACCAGAAGTAACGGGCGCAGACGAAGAAATCCTCAATTACGACTTTCTGGTATCCATCAGCAATGAAATTGTGCGGAACCTCGTGAAAGGCCTTACTGAAATCTAGTAGGATGACATTTATGCGCTGTGAGTTGTTCATTCCGCCGGCTTGCTATCAGCTGGTACTCACATGACCCCCCCCCCCCCAGCAGGGAGAACGACCCAATGTACAACGAAAGAGCCGATTACTGTGCAGAGTCTCATCCTGCAAACCTGGAGTTTATGTAATAAACTGAGCGTGACAGCTCAGTGGTTAAGCCCAGAGTGGTTAGTGCACTTGACTCGGATGCCAGAGGCCCTCGGTTCGACCCGGCGATGATTATTTCGGTGTCTGAACACCATTTACAGCGATGAATGTCAAAATGCGCACCGCCCTTTGGATCGGAACGTTTAACTGGAGGCACCGGCCCCCGCCCATAGGGGCTTGAAGAAATATATGGGCTGCATGATGCTTCCACGCAGAGCTGAATCCGGCCCGCACACTAGTACTGGTAAACCGCTTAGAGGATCTAAGCCTGTCCAGGAACCGCGGTGCGAGGCGGACCGCCTATGCTAATAAACCCTATGGGTTTCATTGGGCGACAGGGCTTGAGATGTCATCTCATCTCAATGTCGGGTAAAAGTCCCACAAAATTGGAAGCAACGTCTCCAAAATGACCTTTAAAGTGCTGACGGGGACGTTAAACCTCAAATCAAACAAACAAACTGGAGGCGCCCTGTTCAAGGAGAGTCATCCCCTATGCAGGTTAACTGTTTGTTTGTTTTGGGGTTTACGGCCAAGTCAACACTGTTAAGGCCGTTTTTGAGCCTGGCAGTTTACTTTTCCTGGGCAGGCTTATACGTAAGAGGTAACCAGGAGAGTGCACATTCTTTCGCCAGAAACTGACAACTGCCCTTCTTGAGCCAGCGGAATGGAGAGAATGACCGTAGGAAAGATTTCTTGATCAATCCCCGCGAAAGAATATTGCCGACCCCGCAGGTATCGAACCTGCTTCCCCATGATCAGCAGTCAGACGCGCATCCGACTGAGCTACCGAGGCCAGCGCAAGATTGATGTGTGCTGTAAATCTGCAAGTAATGGTAAAATGTGGCCGATCCCAGTATCAGTGAGTAGGTCCTGGTGCACGTTTGTTTGTTTGGTTTGAGGTTTAACGTCCCCTTCAACACTGTAAAGGTCATTTTGGAGACGTTGATAACAATTTTGTGGGACTTTTACCAGACATTGAGATGAAATGACTTCTCAAGCCCTGTCGCCCAGTGAAACAAATGGACGGACTCGCATCGCTTTGCTTGCCCAGGCTTAGATCTTCTAAGCTGTTTACCAGTACTCGTTTGCGGGTCAGTTACAGCTCTGCGTGGAAGCATTATGCAGCCCATATATTTCTTCAAGCCCCGATGGGCGGTGCGAATATGGATAGTGTTTCTCTTTTGTTTCGGTATTAAAAAGTTCTTGCTCGACTCCCATGGCGGGGCTTGAAGAAATAGGTGGGCTGCATGATGGTGCCAGGCAGAGCTTAAACCGACCGCTTAGGAGTATTGGTAAACCGCCTAAAGGATTCAAGCCTGCCCAGGCAAAGCGGTGCGAGTCGGGCCGCCCATTCATATAAACCCTATTGGTTTCATTGGGCGACAGGGATTTTTTTTTTTTTTTTTTTGGTTTTACGGCCCTTTCAAGATTATTTCACTCATATCGAGCCGATCGTTAATCAGAGGTGGGCGAAAACCGGAGTACCCGGAGAAAAACCATCTGACCTTCCGTTGCAGAACTTGGCGTCTCACATATGACCCGAGCGAGGCTCGAACCACAGCGGTGAGAGACCTAATGATCAGAGTCAGCGCTCTTAACCACTAGGCCACGGAGGCCCGTAAGCGACAGGGAATGAGATCTCATTTCATCTCAATGTCGGGTATATAAAAGTCCCACAAAATTGTAAGCTAGGTCTCCAAAATTACTTATACAGTGTTGATGGGGACGTTAAACAGTGTTAATTGGGACGTTAACCCTCAAATCAAACAAATCAAAAGGTTATTGCTAGTATCGTCTAATTCTAACAAATACCCACATCATACATGTACTCTCACATGTATGCGGTTTTTGTGTATCTTTGAAACGACCCCATGTCAATTCTCATCGATTCAGAAATTCATCCTTAGATATTGACGGTTAAAGTTATCTTCTTGCCTGTAAATTGATGCGTTAGCATTTGATAACAGATTAACATGCATGATAGTATTGTGTCAGTGCAGTTGAAAGTCAAATACTTGTAATTTGGACTAAAAATTCTACTTTCCTCAGATGAACCGGAGGTCGCCATCTTATTGTTCGCCGCTGTGATGTTGCCCGGCTTTTTGTCACGTGACAGGAATATTTTTAGATTGAAATTCCCAAAATCAACAAATAAACAAAAATGAAAACGACGATTTTCACAAAGTTCTGAAGTGGTATTTGGTTTCAGAAGATTACAAATGACAAAGCTACATGAATAGAAGAAATAAAACCGAAAAACACGCTTTTCATTTTTGAAGCCCGATAGCTCAATAATGCACCTTTAAAGTACAACAACCATGACCTTATTTATTTCAGAATCATGACAACCATATAAAGGCACACATTTACGCACTTACTATATTAGTTTATCTATGAGAATATCGTTTTGACCTTATAAGTGTGTTTTTTCCACGCTTGCGGTTTTCTTTTGAGTAAGAAAATTAAGAATGATGCAAGATTTGGCAGCCTATCAATGTCACTGCTCAGTCGGATGCGCGGCTGGCTGGTGCGCAGGAGGTCGCTTGTTCGATACAAGTTAGATCGGAAACGTTCTCTTGTTTACGTTGATTTAAGAATTAGATCAGCTCTAGCAGTGATTTGTTGAGTAATATATCACTGTTTTGGTGTCAGTTGTCACGAGCGCGTAGCTCGTGTTATATGAACTCGTAGGTATATTATTCAACAAATCTCGCAAGAGAGCTGATCTGTTTCCATTCTAACAAACTGAAAGTCGACTAAATGCTGTTGTTTCCTTCATATTCTCTC
Organism: Lucinisca nassula; assembly: GCA_963580285.1. Taxonomy (NCBI): domain Eukaryota; kingdom Metazoa; phylum Mollusca; class Bivalvia; order Lucinida; family Lucinidae; genus Lucinisca; species Lucinisca nassula. Next base: position 27,444,797 of record OY757012.1, read on the forward strand.
AACATACCGCCATTGTTTGAAAAAATCCCGCCAACATGTTTGACTGTAACACATGCGGTTACCTGCTTTTGTAACCTACTTGATGCGTGAAAAAGACGTTGCCTCGTACGATCGATGACGTCGCAAAACTTCATAAAACGGTGGCTCATCACGTCACGCTTTTTCGCCTAGTGATTTGTCACGCAATAT